>CM024797.1:22418701-22936201 GCA_014281875.1 Nibea albiflora | reverse complement strand
GAGAAGACTGGACTTCTGATTTCAGCCCAAGCAGGATCAGAGAATTTCCAACTTAAACTCTCTCCTCCACCTCTGTTTGAAGAATAGCACCACGACGGGTCGAGAGTTGATCAGTTCCTTTTCCTTCATTCGTCCACACCTGAGTGAAATGGGACTTGTCTTATTTCCTGCATTCCTCTAACTAATCTCCATCTGTGTGGACTGAATCTCTACTTCTTTTGATATTGTCTAACTTCTTTCAAAGTGTTTAGTGTTGATAATATTGAGTCACTTTAGGAATTCTACTGATTGCAGCTTTAATTTGATCCATTGTTTATGTACCACAGCTGGCTGAACCATCCTGCTCTGCATGTTGATGACTGGTGATGTCAAAAAGAAACAAAAGGAAGCTGAGACGTGTTGTAGAGAGTGCTGATACTGAATGTCTGTTTACAAGCAGTAAAAAGAGACAAGACACTTGTGCCTCTGATTTCTGCACATTAATATGAGACACTGATCTTAATGTGAAACAGTTGTAGCATTGTGATTATGTTTGTTCTCTTCAATGTTCTTTGTTTCAGTGGAATTGATAGTTTGATTAATGTATCAAACTATCTGTGCCAAATCATAAAGAAAATACCAAATCCTGCATAATGTTGCATTAATCTCACAATATGTACATCTAGTTGCAAATGACAAACTTAGTGTCTTTAAGGTGCTCTTTGCCATATGCAGAGGATCAATACACTACACTATGATTGCTAAATGATCCAAATTTAACAGAATCTAAAATTGTTTTTCATTTTTAACTTCTGAATTCATTTAGTGTTTTACCTTTCGCCTGATGTTCATGGTCTGTGCAGCAAATCTTAAACGCGATCTGATGTCTCTTACTGAAAGGCTCCCCTTCAGTTTTTGTCCACGGGATTGTACCTTTCATTTTTTTTAAATCAAAAAATCATGTTTTCTATGATTCAGCGTGGAGAGTTTCATGTCAAGAACTCACAGAGCTCAAACTTTAATGACAGTCACAGGAGAAAATAAATAGGACTCTAATTTCCGTCATCAGTCCTGAAAACTTCAAATAAGTCCTCCCACTTCAGTCTGTTTGTGTGTTTTCTTACTAAAATATGTGAGATGTCGGGAACCAGACAAACAATAAAATCACCGCTGCAGCCTGGATTCTTGCCCTTTCTTTCTTTGATCCATCAACACTATTTTCTGCTTTCCCTTATCTTCACATTTTGGTTGAAATCACTGACATTCTTCAGACTCAGACACTCCTCTTCTCTGTACCATGTGCATGAACTATTCATGCCAGCAAACCATTGTAATGAGGATGAATCAGTATTCAAACAGGAGTCTTTTTGTAACTGCTTGGTCAACTCCTCCACCCTTTGGTTGCATCAGTCTGTGTGGAGAGCAAAAGACGTGATACACATCATCTATGGCCTGAAGATTATTATTCTATCATGTGACACTTAGAACTATTCCTTTGGCACCAGTGACCAATGTTCTTATCAATATTTATCATAAAATCAGGGTGAACTGTTACTGATTACTGTTCATGTGTCACCCTGTGGGCCACAGTCACATAGAAGTCAAATCCACTTTATTTATATAGCCATTTATAATAGCTGAAAGGTTTGGTGGAAAGTGCTTTCCAACAAAGCCATAAAACAATGCATAACGTACACGTAACACGTAACATAGAAATACAATCAAAAGTGCTGTAGTTATAGTATTATATATTATATATATTGACCAATTATTATTGAATTATTTAGAGTGAATTATTGGGATTGTATTTAGTCTAATCAAAGTCTAATGTCAATGTGAACAGACAGATAGTCATGGCAGTTTCTTCTGCTTGCCAACGTACTGCATGTTGTTCTGCTTTAAATGTTAACTGAAACTTCTTTTTGACTGAGGTATTTTATCACTACCTCAGGACTGGACCAAGTCTAGATCTGTTTTTTATGACTGCACATACAAGTTCTCTTTTGGTTGTATTTATTTTTTTATTTGAGCAGCATCCACCTGCCCATTGCTCCATTGTAGTCTGTCTCACCTCTTTTTGGAGGGCTGAATGACACCTGGGTTCTCAAACCCTAACCCTGCCTATACTTTATTTGAGATTGTTGTGCCTAAACCTTAAAAAAGGTGTTTTTAGTGCACAAACTTAACCAAGCTGTGACTGTTTTGCAGGCTTATCCTGTGGTACTCAGATCTGTGGTAAACAGATCTGCTTTAGAAATTTGCCTATTGATGTCTGAGGCTGTCTCCAGTGGTCACGTGACCCTTGCCTTGTAGATCATAGCCATGCCTGCATGTGTCATGTCTCTCCACTTATTTCACTCTCTGTATATCTTTAAAGTGTTTTTAGAACTATTTTTTAAAAAAAACCTTTCTTAAAATTCGGAATGAAACTTAGTCTGGATCAATCACTGTCTTCCACTTAGTTTAGTGGCCTGCTGACTGTGTAACTTGTTCATTGGTGTGATTCACACACAGGCTCTCAGTTCTGGGGCTGCCCTGCTTTTGCCGCCATACTGCTCTGTGATCTGCAACACATGTTTTCACTTACAGAAGTTTTTTTCTTTCCACTGGGGAGGAAACCAGAGCTCAGTTCAGTTCCTGACTGTGAGTCATCACTGGTGCCCATACTGCCAACACAGACTCGAAGCTGCACGCAAGAAGAAGGACCTCTCTTTTTCAGCTTTACGTGTATGTTGATGTTTTGGACTCTACATATTTTCCATATTGTTCCTGTCATCGCGCTGGATGTTTATAATGGACTGTGAAGGCTGAGTCACATGTCCCACCTCAGGACACTGCTACAGCGTGAGTTTGCATGACCGCTTTCCATAGAGACTCTTTGTTTTCAGTCTCTTTTTTAAACTTCAGTCTGGGTAAGTTTTTATCTGTCTCTGGTTTTGTTTTTGATTGATGATTATGACTTTACTCTGTAGACTTCATTCATTACATCCAAACTTAAGACTGCTGTAATCATGAAACCAGGGTGTTTCTTTCTCAACTTTTAGTTCCTTATTGATTTCTCTATTCTTTCTCTCTGCAGCCTGATATTTTCACAGTACTTCTGCATTATTCCTACTAAAGACACAACTTCCCATCATGGCTGCTGCTGCCCTCGTCACAGAGAACTTTAAGTTTGTGTCTCTCTTCTTCAAGAGTAAAGATGTGATGATCTTCAACGGTCTGATTGCTCTGGGCACTGTAGCCAGCCAGACTGCATACAGCGTTTTCGCCTTTAACTGTCCATGTTTCTCTGGGAAGAACTATCGCTACGGCCTGGCTGCCATTGGTGTTCCGGCACTGGTATTTTTCCTTGTAGGAGTAATGATGAACAACAACACCTGGGACCTGGTGTCCGAGTGTCGGCTCAGACAATGCCGGAAGTTGTCAGGAGCTGCAGCCTTTGCGGTGCTGGGAAACATCATAGGTCGAGCCATGGTGGCTCCTCTGACGTGGGTAGTTATCTCTTTGCTGCAGGGCCAGGCGTACACATGTGCCCTCAGTGAGTTCTTTGACCCCAGTACCTTAGAGGGCTTCCCCTCAGATAACGGGTCAGAGGTCATGGCGAAATTCCCGTGTGAAGGAAGTGTTCCAAAGGAGCTGCAAGGATTCTGGGCTGAAATTGAGCGCCAACTGAAATATCAATCTCAGGTAGTGGAGTACTTTATATAGAACTGTCTTGTGTTTTTTTTTTTTTTTTTGTAGTTATTATAGCTATTATAGGAAATGAAAACTATCAAGAAGAGAATCAATTCTATCAGCTACATTTGATTAATTGCCATCAAAAACAAAGACTGACAGAATACTTTAATATTTTAGGAATTATCTTCTTTGCAGTCATTCACCGATCTCATCTCGGTTTAAGTCTGGAGCTTGAGTCAAGATGTAGTTAGCCTAGCTTAGCATAAGTACCGGAGGCAAGTGGTAACTGTTAGCTTACTTCTGTCTAAAATTCGGAGGTGCACCTTTTAAACTACACTAATGAACTTTTTATTTGTTTCATGTATACACAAATACAACTGTAAAAATGAATCTCTGGATTTAGGAGGTTACATTTTGGGACTATTTCTTGATGGACAGCTGTGTATTTATCTTCTCTGTACTTCCGTGCAACAACTCCATCTATGGCACTGCTTACAAGATCCAGTCTGCCTGTACAGGCTTTGATTTTTTGCACATGGTACCAAACCTGGAAGCCTCAATGTAATGACAAAGTCATCAGGAGGGTGTGCACAGTCGCTGCACCCTGCTGGACAGGGAATAGCTCTAGCATGTACCATCTTACTGTAGCGTTTAGCTAGTCTCTATCAGAATGAATGTTGAATTCGTCCTTTCTATGAATGAACTGTATTGTGAGCACATGTGGAGCACAGACTGGATATTTATTTTATTATAGTATGCAGTCGCTGTGATTTCATTTTCAGCTGTGGATAACTGCAGGAAGGACTTCACAACTGTCTCTTCTTTTCAGCTGATAGGCTGGCTGCTGGTGGCAGGAATGTCTCTGATGGTCTTCTTGCTGCTGTGTATGAAGCGCTGCTCCTCTCCTCTTGGTTACCAACAGGAGGACTACTGGTCTCAGTACCGCTCTAATGAAAAGACCCTCTTCCAACGCACAGCAGCTGTCCATGCCCGCCTCCTGGCTGCAGAGAACATTAAGAGCTTTTTCGGCTTTGTGGCTCTGGAGAAGGAAGAGAAGGAGCAGCTGGCCGAGCACGAGAGTGTCAGTCCTGTCTGCAGCACTAACTGGAACAGAGTGACTGGTGTCTACCTCTACAGGGAGAAGAATGGACTACCTCTGTACAGCAGGCTCAACAAATGGGCCACGTACAACCTGGAGCATAACGTGGAGGCCATGGACAAAGAGATGGATACATTGTACTGATGGTAGAAGGTGGTCCAGTGACAAAATCAGTTGGATCATCAAACAGCACCTACAACCCTCTATCTCCACTCTTTTCCTATATTTCAGAACTTCGTCTTTGTCTGAGCTTCTGAAACCTCAGATGATCACCCACTTTTAAAGTTACTTAAGAAATCTGAGTTCAAGAGGTTTGAAAAGCATCTGAATGTGACTTCTCAGGACTTCATAGAATTATCCCACACTTACCATGACTCTTTTTTTCATTCATATTATCTGAATTTATAATGACCAAATGTACCTCCATTTTTTTTACTGCCAGTGTGATGCAAAATCTAAAATAAAAAATCTAAATGTACTGGGCATTGAGGCGATTTTCAGCAGACTGCAATTAATGAAGAATTGGAACTGAGATATGTTATACGTCTTCTATATGCACAACATGTGATCTGCATTTTCATATGTTTACCATGTTTCCTCTGTTCTGCTCCTGATTTGCATATTGACTTTGAACATGACACAGGCAGAAACAAGGAAGCCAGGTGTAAATGGGACAACAGACAATGACACTGAAAGTTCCCCATTTGTCCATTTGTTGACAGCTATAAGTTAACTTTCTTCATCTGTGGACTGACTCAGTCCGGTCATCCTTGATGTGAAACTTTATGTGGTCCTAAATAACTCACATCTTCAGCCTTATGACTGGCGGGTCATGTGAATTCTAACAGTTCTACAGTGCAGCTCAATTCCCTCAAACCTTTCTAGGTTTATAGAGTATGTTAGGTTGGTACTGATACAGTAAGGGAGGATTCTCCTTATGTGCTTTTAAATTCCCAACATCCAATTTGGGCTGTGTTTGGTTCAAAGATTTTCATTTGTGCTATGTTTTATGTACGGGTACTTTATTCAATAACAGGTCCAACAGCAGACCTCATGTCTGAGGAGTTTCAGGTCTGAAAGCCAGTGTTAAGAGAGCTGGATCCTCATATGTGACCTGCATTTCCTGCTTTAGGGTTCCCATGCATTAGCAGCTGTTTCATTTTATAAAAGCTCACACAGTGTCTCTGCTCAAGGCTTTAAGTTGTATTAACATACTGTTTCTTATAATTCTTGCAGCATGTTAGCTGTGAAAGAATACCCTGCAAAAATAGGCCTGTGACCCTGTTGATGTTGTATAAGAGCTCTGGCTGCTCTGTAGAATATCTCTTCTGAAATCAAACTGGAAATATAAACCTCCCCTTCAAAACACTGACATTAAGTATATGACATGTTTCCTGTATGTGGGTAACGCTACATTTACTTCTGCCATAAAACAGAAAGGAGAAGAACCAACAATGTAGTTATCAACCGTGCATGGAGTCACCAGAAGGAAAATATCAGGACTATTTTTGCTCTCAAAACCAAGTAAGCCTTGAGTTGTGATGGCAGCTAATCACCTATAATGTACAGGCAGTTTTGAACATGAGAGTAAATCTTACTAAAAAATAAAATCCAGGGGTTTATAAATGAATTCAAATAAATCGGTGCCACACACACATTTAAAGGATCACTTCCCCAAATGAAAAGCCACAACGTGGAAGCACATGCTTTCATGTGTGATGACTCAGCAGGGATGACATTAAATGGGAATGGCTGATTTACAGGAGAGTAAATATTTGAATGTAAGACAGAGCTTTACTGCTCTATACTTCATTATATTGTGAACCATCACCTGGAGCCTACATTGTCCATAATTATGGACATTTCCACCAATGACTGCACTTTAAAAACTCTTGTTTTAGAGAGTTTTTTAAAAGAATTTAGAAAGAAAGCTGTCTTTTTTAAAAAAATATTCGAGACATACAGTATTAATTGTGATCAATTGAACTGTGGATTGAAAATAAATTAAAGCCACTTGACTATTTTAAGCAAACCCCACACTTTTGTGTATCTTCAGTGTTTTCTTTGACATTTTCTTAACCATGTCATTTATTACTATTATGATCCATTGTTTATTTGACCTCTTAATTTATTGATGTGATTGTTGTCATGTAGCAAACTAAAGATGTGTTCTACAGATAAAACAGCACAGACAGAACAGAGCATCTGCTTGACAGCGCTAACTCATCAGCACGTCATACTATGCAGGATCAGAAGATGGCGGTAATGACCTAAAAACGGAAGTGACGAAGAAATGTTTCTGTGCGCATGCGTATAGTTTCGAGCGGGCTGATTCAAAACAAGATGGATCTTATATCTGCGCTGCAGTTTCTCAAGTTAGGAGAAATTCCACAAGGTGAGCTGTGTATTTCCTCTGTAAGATAAACGACATGTTCTGTTACATTCTGTGACGAGGAATGAATAAAGTCGGATTTGTTTCAGACTGTTTTGCGGTGACTTTCTGTCCGGTTCGTCCCGGTGTAACGTTAACGGAAAAAATAGGCAGAGCCGCCCGATGTGACAGATAGTAGAACACGGAGCTCCAGACTGTGTACTGTATGTACTGAAGAGCTAACAACACACACTGCAGCACTGCTGTCCTCTCAGTGTGTGAGCCAGCTGCTGTACACGGCTACACGAGCTGAACCCTTGGTCTACGAGCCTTCCTGTAACGTTACCACAACTAAACGTGACAACGTTAAACTGACGTTAAAAAAACGCCACAAAGGGAGTTTTCTCCAAATAACGTTACCTGAAATAACAACCAGAATAACTGCACGTACGTACGTACGTAAGCTGAATATGAACAATAAGCAATACATATGGACAGCATGTAAACAGGTTGAATAAAGTCCATGAAGAAGTTACAAACCAAGTTACCTGAACATGAACTGAATGAGTTTTATTGTTCATTCGTGAGATTTTAAAATACAGGGAAGTTGATCAAGTACTAACATTTCACGACGCATAAACAGATATTATAAATATATGTATAATAATGTCTTAAAACGGACCTGATTATTAAAATGATGGTTAATATTTAGGTCGTTCTTTATGTCTTTATTTATCTGATACACATTTGACTAGTTATTTCTGTCTACATCATCTATCACATGTCTGTATGTCTGCCTGCCTGTGTGTGTGTGTGTAGTACTACTCTTGTGTTTACTTAATTACTTAATACTTGATTCAGTCATCTTCTCTCTGTCAGGACTTGAAGGCTTTGGAGTAAAACTGTGTTGTGTGTCACTTCTGGTCATGTGACCACTGTTGGTTTGTGATTTTCAGCCTGGGTGGATGAAGTGTGGGACTTAGAGTTCACACAGAAAAAACCCTTCGATGATACCATAGAAGAAGCTCTCTCCGGCAGTAGAGACAAGTCCTTCAGAACCCTGTACCAGTGTCTGCTGACTCATGCTGCTGACCAGCAGCAGTCTGCAGACATCGATGGAGCTTCACGGGTAAAACTGATGCACACTCCTCATACTTCTGTGTGCATCATTTCTAATAGTTTAAATAAGAAGTGGTGGTGTGGTGTGCTAGGCATCTTTTTTTTTCCTGACTGGTAGCAGCACTCAGCACAGACTGTCTCCCATGTTGCACTGCAGAGTATCTGGGCGACTCTGGCGGAGAACGGGGTCTCGATCAAGTCTCTGGTGGCTGTGCTGTCCTTCTTTGTCCTGGCAGGAAAAGCCAAAGCAGCCAATGTCCAGCAAAGAGTGAACGGCCTGCATGCTGCATCAGTCTACCTGCTGCTTCTGGGAATCCCAGGTGAGGAAAGGGGGTTAAACAAGGTTTGAACGAGTAACTCTTTATTGCAAAAAAGTATTTGTGTGTTGTGTGACCAAGTCAAGACCAAGACCATGCAAGTATGTACTATAACACTGGTGAGTGCCACGGGTCATTTAGACTAGACTCTGGAGACTGTTTAAGTACAGGGACGATGATCACTGTCAAGCAGGTTTGAACACTACTACTCACATTCACTGTCAGCACACATCTGCTGTGGACAGTGGTCGGTCAGTAGACTTAGACCTTTTTGTTGTGTTTAGTTCATCTGGCAGTGTCTCCTCACACATGATGGGGATGCTCCTGATTTTGCTCCTGTGATGGTGTGGATCACTTGCTACATGTCTTTATCTCATGTCTCCTTGATGCCAGTTTTCATTCTCGCTCTGACAGTGTCACTTGGGCAAAAGTCACCTTTCTATTAATGACATGTAAAGGTTGTGTTGTTTGTTCCCCACCTGTGAAATGTAAAGTGTATTTCTCTGTCTCTTTGATAGTGATGTACAGTGTTTTATGTGCATATGCAGTTTTTTTTGATGACTTATGATGACATTTATTGCTTCCAGGGAGCATCATCAACCAGGTTTTCCACGAAGTTTTATTGGACACATGTTCAAACCTCACCTCTCACTGCTGGCCTCAGGACTCTGGAAAGAAACGCAAGAAGGACGGACCGAAGAGTTCTCAGGCGGAGGGCAAACGCTCCAAACCACAGCGGAAAGACGGATCTGAAGAGGTACAGTCCTGGATCAGAAGTTACTCAAACCCACAGGACTTCATACATAGATGTTAATGATTGCTATGATGTGAGAGTTTATAAATGTGCGAGCAAGAACATTTTCAAAACAGTCCTTTCTTTTAGCTTCACAGCAATAATAAGTCTCTGTGGTAGATTAGATTATTAACAGCAGGTCAAAGACACTGAAACACTGAAATCTCTTACTACTTACTACAACACAAATGGAGATGTAGAAAATGATATTGTATTATTAAAATGGTGGAATAAATAGAATACAGAGGGTGTCCTGAAATAATTGTGCCAGTGGCTGTTATCCTTAGATGGAAGTGGATGAGGCAGAGGATGAGGAGGAGGAAGAGGAGCTTCATTTCTCTGGCCAGGACTTGATGAAGATCAGAGATGCTGTGGTTCTCTTGGTTCAAAGCCTCCTCAGACTCCTGCAGACATTTCCACTCAAAGACAGACCACAGAGTGCCAGCAACTACACAGAGGTAACTAAAGAGTCCCGTCACATGTCATACCACACTGCAGCATTCTCAGTAGCTAACCTTTTTTTTTTTTCTCTCTGCAGATCTTCACTAAACTGCTGTACTTTGAGCCGGTCATTGGAGAGCTAACCTTTGCAGCTGTGCGGTGAGTTTTCTCCCTTCGCTGTCTGTCTTTCTGAAGAATGTATCCAGGGTATGAAAGAGCTGACAATTATGTTCTTTCTGCACAGAGATATCACCAAGCTGAGGAGTGTTCCGGAGATGGCTTTCTACGGCCTGCAGCTGCTGTGCTCGCCAAAACACGGAGACCAGAAAGACGTAAGTTCCAACAATCATGATCCATAATTACTATGTTATCTTATCACAGAATACCACCCTCAGTGATATATGTTGGTCTTAGTCTGGTTAAATCTGCAACTCTACAGCATTATTTGATTAATAATGCCATAACAGAGGAATGTTTCTAATTCAAACTGCTCTTCCGTCTAGTCCCTGCGGAGGATTTTCCATCGGCTTCTCTACGTGATCCTGATGATGAACAAAGGCAGCAGAGGGAAGCCCTCACTTCTCATTTGCAGCCAGGCTGTCCTCTCTACCCGCGACCAGGCTGTCCATTTTATTTGGTAGACACAGACTTGCTGACTTTTCTATTTTTATTTTTTGTCTTAGGTTCATCCTATTTTCATTTTTTACTTTATTTATCTAGAACATTATAACACGAAGAGGAAGGTTATCTAATCTTATCTGTGCTTATTTCTGTTCTTGCTGTGCACATTTCCCCTCTGGGGATCAGACTTATCATATCTTCCAAGTATAGTGTAAAAATGACACCAAACATCTTCAGAATCATATCTTTACTTCTGTTAGTGGATAAAGTGTAAACATTGAAGGTACACATCACATGTTGTTGATCATGTGGAAATATTTCTTCTTCTTTAACTGCAGACATGTTATAAATCTATTTCTGCGAACATTGTTTTTGTGTTTGTCATTTCAGTTATCTTGTGGAAGAGCTGAAGGAGGTGGCACGGCCTTTCCTGCTAATCCTCCTGCAGCATATCTGCTTCCAGGTGAGTCCTCCAGCACACATTCAGCAGATGAACATGTTTGTATTGTTTGTCTTTGTGTCAAGTTCAGAGAGTTG
Organism: Nibea albiflora; assembly: GCA_014281875.1. Taxonomy (NCBI): domain Eukaryota; kingdom Metazoa; phylum Chordata; class Actinopteri; family Sciaenidae; genus Nibea; species Nibea albiflora. Next base: position 22,925,246 of record CM024797.1, on the reverse strand, counting down.
TGTCATCACCGTCTTTCTAATTATGAAGGCAGTCACATCCAGGGATAATGTTTCTGCTGTGGATGTTTTAGATGGTGGAGAAGAGTGAGTTTCGAAGCCATGGAGCTCAGGCTGTCGGTTTGTTGACGTCTCAGATGGCAAGTAAAGACTACGCCTGCTTCATCAAGTGGCTGAGTAACTTCTCCAGACACACAAAGGTAATGCAACTGTCACCACTTTGATTGCTCTTCAGAGTGAACTAGGCAAAAAAAAAACCCAAACAAAACAAACTAGCTTTTTAAGGGGAGCTACCTAAACCCTATACAAAAAGACACTCACTAAACCTAACTTCCTAAACTCAATTTAAACGAACGAAACGAAAAATGTACTAAAAGAAAAGGCGTCAGTCTTGTGACTATTTACAGATGAAATCAGTGAAATCAAGGGTGACAACACACAAAAGTGACTAGTGACACAAGTGACACTAAACAAGCTAGCAATTCTCAGTTAGAAGACGAACCAAACAACCAAAGCACAGGAGAAATCTTTGGCAGGGCAGGATCTTAAATAGGCCACGCCCCGATCAGCTGTGGTTGATCAGCACATCGCAAAGAGGCAAAGAGACTCACAAAGTTCAGAACAGACAAACATGACACAAAATGGCTGGTCGTAACATAATCATGAAAAACTATTTGCAGTTTATGTATTTATTATTTATTATGTTACGAGGGGTGCCTGGGCTCCTCTTGTAGTGAGTAATACAGTGTGGTGGATGTGCTGGATGGTTTTACCATGTACAGTGTACTGTGGGAGGATGTGAACTTAATTTGAAGACCAGCCAGGCTGCTGTATGTGTACAGCTGCTCATCTAGTGTCACACCCAGGTTCCTTAGAGTCCGAACCGGGGACACCACTGAATAGTCAATGGTAATGGAGAAATCATGGATGGGAGATTTCGATCTTGTTATGGTGCAGACAACCACTGAGAGATGTCAGCCAGACATGCTGAGATTTGTGCTGCCACCTAGGGACTCAGGACCTTAGTAGTGAGGCTAAAAGGTTCAAACACAGACAAGTTACCCAGTTCTTAGAGGTTGACTCCCCTTGTCTGATGCTATTAAATGGTCCAGTAAGATGATGACAGAGCAGAGTGATGCTGTATTTTCTCCTATTAGTAGTCCACAGGTGTACAGTGTGTTGTGCTGACTTCTGTAGATGGTGAGCCGGCTGTTCTCTGTGGACGTGGTGATGGTTTTGCTGGAGCAGCCAGAGAGGAAGCAGGAGGAATGTGAGGACACTGACCTCGCCTGCTTCCTGCCACACAAGTTCCTGATCCAGAACCTGCTGTTCGCTCGGAGGATGGACAGCTCGCCCACCGTCCAAGGCCACACCCTCGCCTGTCTAGCCCAGTGTCTGGAGCTGCCTTCACTCAATGTCACCCGGGCTGTGCACAACCTCTTCTCTGCCAGTGAGAAAACACACACACAGTCACACACACTTATACTCTGTACTACATCAGCAGAAACACATTTTTTGTGAAGTTAATGTAAATGTGAGGAATTTAGGCTAATTTTTGACTGATTTTTGTAGACAGCCCGCTTTGTAAAGCTGAAATATGAAAACAGTTGGGTGAAATCACATAACTCTTTGAAATATGAACAAATCTAAAGAGGAACTGTCTATATCTTGAGAGTTGCTGTGTTTGTGTCATGAACTGTCAGTAGAAATAACCTGTGTCCTCTCTTTGTTCAGCTGGAACCCACACCGTGTTGGTAAATGAAACCACAGAAGGTACATTCTTTTGTGTCTTTATTACAGCGTTTATTGTTCGACTGATATCAGAGGCTGATGGTGGCAAAAGTTTTTGTCAGAATAGATATGATGGATGGATGATCTCATCTGCCTGGTAATCTTACAGTTTTGCTCTTGAAGATGAAAACTGTATCTCAGTAAAGTCACGGATTAAACTTTTCCATAACTAAAACAGTTCACCGTTATTTCACAGAGGCCGTTGATGAGATTTATGTAAATGCAACTCAAAAAAATATTTCAGGCACATAGCCTGGTACAAAAACAGTAACAAGTTCCAACCATTCACCTCCTTTTTATATTGATGCCAGCCAAACCTCAAAAAATGAAACTAATACTCTCTACATGAATATATACCACATACATACAAGACTTCTGATCAAGCCTTCAGTGCTAGCTCCTGGTACTTGATCCCTACCTACTGGTTAGCGCATTACTTTATTTGACAGAGACAGGTTATGTCTGAAAATATACCAGAGTTCGACAGAGACTCATTTTCACCTGTAGTCAATGTGCAGGGAATAGCTGATAGCACAAATGTCAACAGCAACTAAATACAATACGCAATAAGAACAGTGAAAAAACAAACAGAGCCTGCCTTCACTGTCATGACAACATGAGTGTGAAGTATGGATACCATGCACAGAGATATGGCCTCAGCACAGTGTAGTTTAGTGGTTTGATGTCCAGGCTTGTTTCACTGCGTGTTCATGATGTGACTTTGTGTTTCAGTAAGCATCAGCTCTCAGCAGACTCAGAAAACCTACCGCACTCTGCCGTTCAGGACTGTAGAGATTACCAGCACTGACGGCTCTAGCTGTGACGGTGAGATAAATTGTGTCATTCAAATGATTTTTATTACTTGCATTGGGTACTGGGCCCTCAAAGTCTGGCACTGACCAACAGAAATTAAAGTTATTTTACATTTTCAATGCAGCAAAAGAGAACCTGGCTCTTCTCCTGCGGCGTGTAAACGACTCAAAGACCAACGTGAGGAAATCAGCTCTGCAGGTATCAAGAACAGAGTTTTACCAGACAGCTTCATGTTTCATGAGAACAATCATTGATCACTCACCTATATATGTTTTTCACCTTAGTAAACACACTTAGCTAAGACACTTCACAGATTAAGTTTAACCTCCATGCTCCGCTGTTCTTCTGCAGGCCCTGGTGGGTCTCCTGAAACATGACGTGATCCCCATGAGCAGTGAGAACATGGCTACGCTGTCTGAGCGCTGCAGAGACCCAGCTGTGTCTGTGAAGAAGAAGGCCCTGCAGTGTGTGGGAGAGATGTTGGCTGTGAGTCTCAACCAGCAGCTCAGAGAGACAGTGACAGAACATAGACAAATATTTTTAAAAAAAAGACTTAGACAAATGTGTGTTTCTCTGCATAAAGTAACATTTTGTATGTTGATTACAGAGAATCTAGCAACCAGAAAAACATTTTTAATGTACCTACAGTACATTACAAGAGTTTTTCTTCTTCTCTCTGACCACCAGGCTAAACCAGACTGCAGCGTGGTGCAGAAGGCATGGCTGCAGGGTGTGGTGCCGGCAGTGATGGATTCCGAGACCTCAGTGCAGGACAAGGCCCTGGAGGCTCTGGACCAGGTGCTGCTGAGCCAGGTCAAACTGTATTCTGCCAGCCGCCACCTGGATGCCAGTCAGAGGCTGACCTGGAGTCTGCTGGGCCTGCTCTGTCATGAGTGCCAGAACCTCAGGTTGGACCAACAGCGCTTTGTCTTTGGACCCAATATTAAATCAGGATACATTTCAAAACTTTCTTTACTGGTTTATTCCTCCGAGCATGATCACGTCACCATCATGTTTTTTTGTCCCATGTCTCCAGCCGATATTTCAGCAGGGCCTTCACCCTCTGGTCCAAACAGAAGAAGTTCACACCGACATTCATCACCAACCTGATCTCACACACTGAGGCAGATCATGGTGCCGGGGCCTGGCTGCTGCTGTCCAAGGTCGCTGCTTCTTCCTCTGAACTACCCTATGAAAAAATCCTGGAAGCCTGGGACAAAATGATCAGGTGAGAGGGACGTTTATTTACAAAATTCACATTGAGCGCATGTTTTATTTTCACATCAAAATCCTGTAAAATTGTAAAAATCCATTTTTGCTCTCAGCTCAAACAAAGTAACAGAGACGACCTGCTGTCACATTCTGTGTGTGATGGGAGACATCGCCACACATTTAAACAAAGATACCAAGGACAGGATAGTTGGTAAGTGACTGTGGTAATGGGATAATGGGAACATTCACAGGAAGAGTCTGCCATAATGTCTCTGTCTGTCTGTCTACAGATGATCTGATGACTTGGTTGAAGACTTTTACTTTGTCTCTGGAGGTGATCAGTGCTGCTGTGGAGACTCTGTTTCAATTCGGCCGCAGTGAAGACATCAAAGAGACTCAGGTCGGAGAGCTTGCCCTGCATTCATTTCTCTTAGTAACACGATGAGAGCTGATGAGAGAGGTGGATGAGAACTAGAAAATCAAAGTTCCCCACAATCTAGAAAACCTCTGTTAATGTTTCATTAAACAGTCAAAGGACAGCTTTAATAAAAAGAGACAAATGAAGATTATGGTCGTTAAATATTCATGGTTTCCCAAAATGTTTTTGTTGGCTTTATCTTCCTATAATTTGGGATTTTATACAGAATATAAAAAATTCCAGCAATCTTACATCAGGATTGAATCAAACTTGACTCAGCCCCTGTTTCCTCTTTCTGTCTATTTTATGGGATTTTTTTTTTTTCTTTTGCTGTCTTTAGGCTTTCATGAACCAGCACTGCGGTGAGTTGGTGTCGATCTGTGAGGCTTATTTAACCCCCGTCATCCTGACTGAAAAGGGAGCCCAGAACCTGAACGAGGATCTGATGGTAAGGACTAAGCCTTTACCGGCTTCTCCTTCTCACCCCAACACCTTCTTTAACACACAGGATTAAAGTCAGCTTTCAGTCCTGACCTGTTGCTGTTGTTGAATAAAGATCAGCCTGAAAGATATAATGTCATAAATGGAGTGCAGGGAGACTGTGGTCCTGACGAGCATCAGCTGAACACTGGTTATGTATTCTGTTATTTTATTTGATATGCTACCAGCAGTTATTTCCAAGCTGCTACACTGGAGACACTGGAGAAACCACAAAAACCCAGATAACACCACGCCAACCTCAGAGTGTCACATTAACTTCTTCATTTGTCCGTATCAGTCTCAGTGTGCTGCAGCTTGTATCACTGTGATTCTGACAACTGAAAGTGTTACATCTTTTCCAGGTAAAACACCTCCACACTCTGGGTGTGGCGTCTCTCCACTGTCCTGCAAAGGTTGGCAAAAGAACCGTGCTGCTGGTGGAGTCTGTCCTCACAACACATAGTGACAAACTGACAGGTAGAGATGATCTGTTCTAACTTCTCCCTGTGCGTTCTGATGGAACATCAAGTGTCCCAGTCCCAGGTCGGGTTGGAGTAACAGATTGGGTTAAAGGCCTGACAGGCATCTGCACAACGGTTTATAATACTCTGACACAACTCTGGATAATGATCTCAGTGACAACTATCATCTATCTTCACCATCATCATAACATAAAACTGCATTTCGTTGTCTAAGTGCTTGTTACTTTGTGCAATGACAATAAAGTTGGACCTAATTTAATCTAAAACATTTGTCATTGACAGAGAACGAGGAGGAGCTGCCGGCCTCGCTGCCTCTGTCGCAGTTCAAAATGAACTCCATGCCCACCAAGGTCAGAGCTCACGGAGTCATCACCTTAGGTAAACTATCCTCCTCCCAGTTTTTCCTCTCCTGTCTCTTTAGTCATGTCGCCGAAACATTGTTAGAATCCATTTCTGCTGTCTCTTCACACATTTGACATCTCCTCTCTGTCTTTGTCTTCAGGTAAACTGTGTTTACAGCACGAGGAGCTGGTCCAGAAGTACCTGCCAGTGTTTGCGAGGGAGCTGGAGGTCGGCACGGAGGTTGCCGTGCGCAACAATGTGGTGGTGATCATGTGCGACCTGTGTGTTCGGTACACCAACATTGTGGATCACTACATCCCCAACATCTCCGCCTGTCTGAGAGACAGTGAAGCAGTCATCAGGGAGCAGACTCTCATCATGCTGACCAACCTGCTCCAGGTGGGAACTGCTCTACACATTCTACAGCTAGAACGTAGGTGATTATTCATTGTAGGTTAATAAAAAGGATATCGGAACAAGATAGTAAGGTAGATTCAGCCAGGAGATGATTTAATAAACGAAACTCACAAACTGTCATGAAAGGAATTGTTCTTATGTGTTTTTTACCTCGCTATAAACAGCTTAAGTACTCTGTTAACTCTTTGTAAAACACACACATAAAGTCAGTAAGTCTTCCAACAATCACCACCTCTAGTTTGGTCAAAATAAAACCTTAATTCACAGGTGAAGTTAGGTGTGAAAAGATTTTGTTCTTTCAGCAGGATATGTTTTCAATGTCTGTCTCTAATTTCCTCTAGGAGGAATTTGTGAAATGGAAGGGCTCCCTCTTCTTTCGCTTCATGGTGGCGCTGGTCGACCCCGTCCCTGCCATCGCCAGGTGAAGCACTGACTGAAAGTTCATGACACTGTGTACCGATTTCTGTAACGCTGTAATGTCTGAGACAAAGATCACACACACATACACACAGTCTGGATCTTGTGGTCTAAAGTGTCTGTTTCTGTCCCAGTCTGTGTGAATACTGCCTGCTCCACCTGCTGCTGAAGAAGAACCCTGAAATGTTCAGCCAGCACTTCATAGAGTGCATCTTCCACTTCAACTCCTACAACAAACACAAGTCCTACAACAAGTTCCCTCAAAGTGAGAGGTCAGAAACTCCATTTAATCTTTTTCAAAGATTATACTTGCGTTCACGTTTTATCTAGACAGATAATCTGAACAGTAACAGTACATGTAAGACTTATTTGTAACGTTTATTGTTCATACATTGCCATATTTTTAAATCTATGCAGAGAGAAGGTTCGGTTCTCCCTGAAAGGATCTCAGCATCGTGACAAGCGATTTCGGATCTACCGTTTCCTGTTGGAGCAGTTCACAGATGCGCAGCGCTTCAACATCACCAACAAGATCAACCAGACCGTCTTAGGTCTGTGTGTGTGTGTGTGCGTGCGTGTGTGTGTGTGCGCATGTGGACTGAGATGTAAATGCAAAGCTACAAAGCACTTGTACGTAGAACCACCACCAGGGGCTGGTGTGGTTTTTCTCTGGTGGTAACTTGAAAGATCAAATCAAATCAAATTTTATTTGTATATCCCAAAGTCACAAAACACATTTTGCTTTACAATCTGTACAGGGAGTGACACCCTCTGTCCTTAGACCCTGTACAGAAGAAATCAATTACAATGAATAGATAAAATGAACTTCTTCATTAGCAGGCGTTTAATAGTAAATATCTTTGTTTTTTCTGTGATTTCTTGACGCTTAACAAACACCACTTTGGCCTAGAGCAGGGGGAAAAAATGACCTCTCTTACCTTTTCCTCATCCCAGCATGCTTTGCAGACGAGGAGCTCCCTCTAGATGCAGAAGGAGCTGAGATTTTATCAGAGACCTTCAGCATCTTGAGTCTGAAGGAGATGAAGCTGCAGGCCGTATCTAGTGCAGCCGGAGGCGCCGCAGGGGAGGAACCAGAGGAGGAGAACATGGCCACCATGGCCAAGGTTGTCCTGCAGGCCGCACAGAAGAAGGTGGTGTCACAGGTGAGCAATATTTTCCAAGTTACTGTAGTCCACATGAGGCTGCAGGTACAACACGAGTCTGATGATAGGTTAAATCGTATCAGAAGTTTCAGGAGACTCATCTCAGCTTCCTGCTGTGATCCACAGGTCCAGAAGAAGGTCTTCATAGAGAACACAGTTCCTCTCATCATCAGCCTGAAGAGCCTGCTGGAGCAGAAACGCTCTCCTGTCCTCAGAGACCTCATGGCCTACCTCCAGGTGAGACACGCAGACTCTCTGTGTACTCATTTTATTAATTAAATTATCAATTGGTGTGCAGTGTGATCTAGATAGATAGGTAGATCTGACAGGTTAGGGAAAGTGGAGTCACTAAAAATGAGGGAAAGAGAAATGCAAGGCTGCAAACGACCAAAGCAGTGTGTGACATGTGAGACACGATGTCCCTTCAGGTGACCATGCAAGATTACCGCAACGAGGTGAAGGAGTTTTTCTCTGGAGACGAGCTGCTGGCGGCTGAGGTGGAGTTTGCTCTGAAGACGGCTGAGCAGGAGAGAAAGATGGCGGAACAGATGGAGGTACAGATGGAGCACTGCAGCCTGACAGGAGACGCCAGGACTCCCACTGCACAGGTCAGAACACAGCACACACTCACACACATCACTGACAGGTAAGACACTGTGTGTATGGAATAACTGACAACATTTGGATTGCTTTTATAACGATGGTGGTGACTGAATTAACAAATAACGAATTACATTATAATTATTCACAGTTTTGAAGTTTACAGTTTTACAGGTAATCATAAAAACATCAACAATGAAAAGATTTTGACCTTTGACTGTTTGTCTTGTAACCTGAAATAAAATGATCACAGTTGAAATGATTAGTCAACAAACTGAAAATGAATCAGGTAATGGTTTAATTATTAATAATGAGTGGAAGTGGAATTCCCCACAGTCAGTGAAGGTATCAGAGTTATTCTGCTCTCTCCTCAGTGCTCCGTCCAGAACTCTCCCGTTAAGTCCAGGCCCCTCCTCCCGTTTGTCTTCGCCACACCACAGCCACGACATCCAAACCCACAGTCTGCCAGGCTGACATACACTGAGGGGTAACGTTTCTGTCCATCACTCCTGTTCCCAAGTCAGTCACAGAGTCCAACTTCCTGTGTCCCAAAGAGAGCACACATTACAGACTGAAGTGTTGTACTTACCTATACCTGGTTAGCTCAGCTTGTACGTAGCAAAGAAATTAATTAACGGAAGAAAGCAAGTTTTTTTGTTTTGTTTCATCATTCTTCTTGTTCTTTGTTGTCTCCTTCATCGTCTTCTTGTTCTCATTTTTAATCTTAGTTGCATTATTCTTCTTATTATTATTATAGTTATTAGGCATTTATTGGCTAGTTCACAGTTCAGCTACAGGAAGAACACAGGTAGGCGTCACTACAAGATCACCAGGAGTATTCAGTGATTTACACATTTTCTTTTCCTGTTTTTCCTCTGTTACAGCACACATGCATGTGACATCAGTGAGGGTAAAAACACATTCTGTGTGTGTGTATTTTCTTTCAGGCGTGTGCGTAAATCCAAGCAGGGGGAACCTGTCCAGTCTAAGTCAATGGCTCTGGAAGGAACAGGTACGACACTCTAAAAGGAAACTCAGCAGCAGCAAGTTTCGTGTCGGAGTTAAAGGGTCCGACAGCAGTTAGAAAAAAAGAATAAAGCTGCTTTTCACCTCAACAATAACCAAAAGAACATGTGATCATTTAGACACAAAGTCACAATTTCACAGCCCAAATGAAGAGGAAGAGTCACATTGATTCTCTAGAGGAGGAAGAGGAGATTTTATCATTTACGATAACATTAATTACACTGAAGTTCAAAACAGAGCATTGTTTTTTCATTTGCCATGTGGACTCACCACACCACACCAAGTGAATACTAAACTACGTGTTATGTGTTACTACCGTGTTAAGTCTGTGGAATGTAGGTAGTGGTGATGATTTCTGCTACAAATATCAGGTTTTCATGTTTAGTTCATGTGTTTTCTTAAATGTTCTACAATTTATTGGAAAATGTAGACGGTTAGGAAAATGACTTTTCTTAATGCTTCTCTATAGTATAATAGAGTGATTTGATATCAGTCTGATTACCATGAAGAGTTTTCATATATGATCTAGTCTGTGACAGCGCTCTGTCCTGACCGACTGTTTCTCTGGTGTGACTTTGTTTCCAGTGATGCCTAAAGGAGCTGTGAATGACCGAGCCATCAGCACACCAAAAGGTACCGACCCACACCGCCTGAACACACAGCATATCACACACCTGGCTGTCATACTTAAGTGTCCAGAACAAGTTGATCAGTATGTTTCATAATTATGTTGAGTAGCCCAGGACAAAGGGGGGCCTGTCATCATTATTATTATTATTTTGTTTTTGTTGTTGTTGTTGTTGTTGTTGTTAGTAGTAGTAGTAGTATTAGTAGTATTATTATATATTTTTTGCAACCAAGATGTTCAGATGAATATCTGATCATGTTTGCTTCATCTGTTCATACAGAAATATAAAACAATCATTTATAGTTTCCCTTCACACCCTCACCTGTCCATTGGTCCTCCTCCCTCTAATCCAGGTGTCAACATCAACTTAACTTTTGACGAGGGACTCAGTGCGATCTTCAGCGACCTGGGAACAAGTAAGACACTCTGACCTCTCACTCAGTCTCATCGGCAGTTCAGACTGCTGCTGGCTGTTGTTCAGTTAATGAGCACACGAATGCCTTTGCATGTGAGGCATCAACCTCAAATCAAACTGTGAGATACAAATTTAGTGAATTCATGTGCTGTGTCCTCACAGGTGCTGCCAGGGAGAGCAGTGTTCTTCATGTGCGGTCAAACGAGCAGCAGTAAGTGCACGCCATCTGTCATTGCCTCCATACGCTGCTATGGAGGTGCAATATTGTGCAAGTAGTGACTGTGCGTCCCTCTTGCTGGGTTTTTGCTTTTCCACTAACAGCAGTACTGGACACTTAAAGTTTATTTAATAGTACATCCATTTCACTACTACTCAAGTCTTCTAGGTATGCAGTATATCTATATTGTTACTCTCTTCTGCTGTATTTAATGTTCCTGTACAATGTTACACAATCATTTCCAACCAACACATGCTCTTATATAGTGTAAGGGGGTGTTCCTGTACCTACCTGGAGATGACTTTGTTTATAATGTGTTTCTGTATTAGATTCTATCTCCTCATGCAGGTCTCTTTGGTTTGATTTGTCCATGTCCATGTCTGAGACTAATGCCTCCTCCTCAGTACAGGGATGCTCTGAGCACTGATGTCAGACATTTAATTTTTTTGAGTTGGGTCCTTCGATGGAGAACTGCCTTTGTTAGCTAGTCTTAGATAGTTCAGTTATGTTTAAATGGTGAAGCTTGCACTGTATTATGCTGTAGACACGCATCATGCTGCTGCATGTCTGTTTAGTTTTTAGGAGGTTTCTGAGGAGAAGATGTGTTTCACACTCAGCTCTCTTCTGTGTTTCAGAGCTCCTGGACTGAGGCAGTGGAATGTGCAGTCTCCTCTCCGCCAGAAGAGCTCATCTAAAACTTAGTTGACATGAAGCTTCATTCATACGCTGATATGTACTGAAATGGTGTTTGTTCTTACTGTATTATCGTACTGTTATTTTTCTATTTTTTTGTGTTCTTTCCTGAAGACTTCCTGTTTTGTTGCTCTCTGTGACGTCCTGTTGTCTGGACAAATCTCTTTGCTAATAAAGACCTTCACTTCAGAATATTTGTTGTGGTCAGATTCTTACAGGTGAGAACTAATTAATTAATCAATTAATATATGTTCTCTTTTGTGACAAATGACTACAAATAGGTATATTTTTATGTGTTCAACTCCACAACTTTGGAGTATCACCTGTGTTTACTACTAAAATGGCTGCTGAGAAAAAGGACGACTAACAGAAGAACAGAAAAACTAATTCTGAATGTATAAAACAATTTAAGAACGACTTGAATCATGTGGTCTAATAACATTCAATTGCTTCCTGATACAGAAATATGTATAAGTAAATGAATATATATTAGTAAATTAAAGAGATAATTAATACGCAGTCTATTCATGTCTTATTTAAACCGTAGTGTCGTCCACGCGCGCTCTGTGTCTGTCCAGGTTGGATAGACTGTTAAGGCAAAATTTGCCGCGGATGTAGGAGGCTCTTGCCTTCTGGGAAATGTAGTTTTGTAGCCGCCCCCAATGTTCTTTTAACATTTCGGTGACGTTTGCGCAACGTGATATCAGGGGCTGGAAGGCTCTGCTTTATTACGACTTCCGCTCCTTCCCTGTCGCTAAGAGAGCGAAGAAACGTTTTTAAAAGGTTCAGGAAGGTTTTCGGGAACGTTTCGTCGGTTGACAGTTTGTAAAAACTTCAATGGAGCATGTTAGTGAAGACAATCACGACTGGCCGGTGCACCGGCGAATGGACGGTTATGTGAACAAACATATGGCGGACATTGCTCTGGAAACGCTCCAGCAGAGGCTGTCTGCTGTGTCCGATGAGATGCACAGCCTGGCCGAACACGTCTCCAGACGCACGGGGGAAGAGTTCAAAGACGAGTCGCAGAGAGCGGACATGAGCTTCTGCGTGGAGCCGCAGCTCTCCTCCGCCGGCAGCTCCGAAGCCGCGGACAGATTCACTTCAGCCACATCCACAGGTAAGACTGCCCGGCTGCACCTGGAGCAGACTGTGTGTACTGTCAGGAAGATGGAGGAGAAAGTTTGTATTAGCAACTGAACTTATATTTATTTATTTTAGTTTAAATAAGTCAACTTAATACGCGTGAGCATCAGTGCAGTGAAGTCTTATTGTACGAAAATATTATTACTCTTATTTTATCTGCACATTTGTTGAAAAACAATAACAAATGTAGATATATTCAAATTATTAATTCCGTTTATTCATGAATTTCTATTATTTGTTTTTTATTTTAACCTGCAGTCCACAGTCATTTTTAAATGTATAGTTTATATAATATAATTTATTTATTTTAGTTACTAGTATCAGGTGTTATGTAAAAAATTGTTGTCAGGATCATTTTGAACATATTTAATAATACATTTTTAAAAAACCTAGTAATAAACAACAACTAAACCTCTTTGAATTAATATCAAACAGATCAAACGATGTAATACTGAAGGTCTCTGTCACAGATCATGATCATTTAATGAATATAATATAATATAATTGAGACTGAAGAGCTGTGAAACCAAATATCTGACATTTTTTCAATAACTTTATATAATAAAATTGAATTCTGGCTTTAATCATTTCCTAGCTGTAGTAACTTTATGACATTTTAGTTACTAAACTTAATGAATGAATTCACAGGCAAACTAAACTCTGGCTCTGGATATGGACTTTTTTTGGTCACTGAACTTGAATCTTAGTCTCAATCCTCATTGTCATGCTCAGCTTCTCTCCACCTCTTCCCCCTCTAGAGACTGCTGCTCAGCGGAAGATCATCGCCCTGCTGGTGGAAATCAAAGAGGAGCAGCAGAGGCAGTGGGCAGTGCTGAGGGATCTTCAGGCCCAGCTGCATGGCCAGGCTGCCTACGAAGAAGAGGACGTGGAGGCTCTAGACGTGGACCTCCCCCTGAGGACCCTCGAGCAGCTGGATGAGATGGAGAGGCACCTGGAGGACGCAGGGATACAGAGGAGAATGGTAGTTAAAGTGAAGCTGTTTACTCCATGTCTGTTGAGTTGCTTGCTGTGAAACTGATGTCATACCTTGTCCCAACTCAAGGTGTCTTACCTGTCACGGATGGGCGGGGCTACTGTCGACGACGCAGTGAGACGTCTTATGCAAGCTGTGCTTTCATTCGCTGTTGGTTCTGAACTCAACTGGGTGGGCCGCGGACAGAAGAGAAGCTTCAGGAACACTCGACTCCAAGGAGTCCTCTTCCGTAAGTGCACGTGCTGCCTGAAACAGCTAAATGTATGATGAGATAAACTTTACTGAAGTGTCAAAGAAAGCAAAAGAAGACACGGACTCCACAAAAACACCCAAACCAACACTGAGCGTGCACAGACATGAGTCAGAGCCTGATATATCTTCTTCCTCTGTGCCTTAGAGCTGATGTCCAGAAACACATCATGTTCTTTTATTACCATGAACACACACACACACACACACACACACACACACACACACACACACAGCTGTCACTGACACAGCTACCAGAAATAATCACTAAAAGATTAATCCACCGCTGAACGTAGTCCCACTGTTTCTTTTCCAAAGCAAATACATATCTGGAAAGAAAAAAGAGTAACAAAGAAAATAACAACAATATTAATTTTGAAAGAAAATGCCATGCTTTTTAAAAAAAAAATAATAATAATAATAATAATATAAGTAAATTAATGTCCAACCTTATGACCAAAAAACTTCAGTTAGCCAGTTTTCCTCATTGCATTATCTCTCATCCATTTTAATACAATAGCTGTGAATCTTTTATCAGCATATCTAAAGGAAGGGGTCCAGATCATAAAAAAATCAAGTATCAGTCAAATATCGCCAACCCCCAACTGTAGGTGGAGCATTATCAATCCATCTGAGCAGCGGTCTTTGATGAGACGCTTTTAATATGATGACAGGGCAAGCCGAGACGCAGAACCTGATGATCAGCATCAAGCTGGATGCAGTGCCTATAGCTTCCCACCTCTACTTGACATTTGGAACCCTTTTCAGTCAAACTTGAGTTCATCCTGTGTCTGAGCTGTGGCGTAATCCTCAAGTGATACTTCTGAGCCTTTTTAAATTAAACAATATATTTAAGATATCTGTCCTCAGAAGGAACCAAGGAGCTTAAATGTGAGAGCTGAGACAGAATAGTGATGTTCAAAAAACTGAGAGATGGACTATTGATGGAAAGTATTGAAGGACTAACACGCGGTGGGTTTTGGTCTTTTGTTGAAAATCAGAACATCACCAGCCTTTAAAAACCTACAATACTGCATATGATGAGCACCTACTGCACAGAGGTACTTTCCACACAGAGCATGTCCAGATTAACCGTCAGCTGTACAAAGAATAATCTCCAGCTTCTCCTCCTAGGCGCTCTGAAACGAACACCGGTGGGTAAGGAGGCCACGCATCACCAGTTTGCCGACGTGGTGAAGAAGTGGCTGCGCTTTGCTCCGTTCAGACAGGGAGGGACCGGCCGTCGCTGCTGCAAACCTCCCGTGGAGTTTCCAGATTCTGAGGGAACTGACTAAGTTTAACCCGAGCTGCACATGTCTTATTATCCGTTATCCTGACGCACCTAAACATTCAGGTTTCCACGTATGTCCACACGTTAAAAAAACAACAACACACTGTGCATGAACAGATTGCTGTTATGAGGACAATATTTTTATTATTTTCTGTCCATTCTGGTATTAATGTATTAATAGTGCAAATATGTCCTTTAAAGGGCTGACCGTGGAGACATATTGTCAAGTGAAAGGAAACCAGGCAGTGGAGCCTTTTGGAGCCTCACGGGAAAACTTAATGCAAGAGGCGAATGTTCTTTTTTAAAATATGGGTCAGTGCAGATCAGCCACAGCTGTTTTTAAACGGTGTCCTGAAATGAGCAAGCGTATGAATTTTTCTGTCAGTTAAATTGTTTCACTTCTTGTACACCGTCATTTTCTCCCCTTTTTTTTTCTCCCCTCATGCTGCTTTGTAACTCTAGTGAGGGTTGTCTAACACTACGTTTTTACAGCGGGTGTTCACAGTTTGTACTGTAGGGGGCGACCAGAGCAAAGCATTTGTCCCAGCCTCCTGAGGTCCTGTCATCCTCTGCCTTAAGACGGACCGTCACGTTTAACAGTGTTTGAAAGTGAAGAGTGTGTGTCGTTTTCACAAACACACTCAAATGAGCCACAGACGAGAAGAGCTGAGTCGTCATTTGTTAATATTTTTATATGCGTTGTGGATGCTTTGTGTCATTCTTTTACATTTTGTCTGGTCGGAGTATTTATGTCAGATTTCAGGAAAGGTACACAGTATCCTGATGCCAGCACTACTCGTCATGCCACGTCATGTTATCAGTATTTACCTTCAGAGTGTTTCTTTGTCTTTCAGATGTGAAGAGTAACTGTCTCACTAAAGAAAACTATTATTTATTACTTTTATTGTTCGTACATTTACACAGCAGATAGGTATAGCTACAGATTACTTCATGTCAGTATTACATCATTTACAGAGAGCACACGGCAGGCAGCTAGCTTGTCATCTGTGCTCATTTTGAGGCATTAATCACACGTTTGTTGAGGGGGGTGAGAGATTAGTAAAAAAAACGCAATGTATATTTAAAAAGTTGAACATACATGTTGGTTATAGCCTTACACACATTACATACAGGACATACACAGGTTGAGTTGACTAGGAAGGAAAAAGACTGTTACACCATGTAAAATGTTTGTCTTTATAATATGCTGATGTTCTAATATTCTTACTTTAATGTGGTGATCATTTTCTGATGATTGATCACTTTTTTTTTTTTAGTTCAGTTTCAGTTCTTAATTTCAGAGTGAAGGAGCTGGTTCGATGTAAATCTGTTTCCAATTATAAACCAAGCTGAACTCATTTTAATGTGTCATTTCTTTTCTGAGTCAGGAAACATTAAAAGCATCATGTCATGCTTCACCAGGAAATACCCAAGTGTACAAAAAATTAGAGCTACGACAGTATTTATGATCATTCACATCACCTTGTGCTTTATTTGTTACCCTGGTGTAGAAGAAGAAACCTTTTTCACTTTGACTCACATAATAAAAGGATGAATGAAGAGTCCAGACATTGTGCATGCTGATTCACTGTCACTGTCATGGCTCACACCTGAACTGAATTATTGTGGTTTGGGTCATGTGTCATGTCGCTGGATGGATGAAAGCATTCACCAGATGAATGCGTGAACATAAACAGAGCCATTGTTACTGTTGGTCACACCTGAGCTTTTCCTACGATGACGAGTCAAAATGCCTGTATTCTGATGTCAAGCATAGATGTTGCTAAATGCCCCTGTGAAGACAAGAGCACCGTGAAGGCAGCGTGTTTTCTACACTTGCGCAGATGCAGGAGTCTGTGAATGACACAGGAGCTGACGGTGGAACATGCATACAGCTACACTTAGCAAGAACTCCATCACAATATGGACACTGGCTTTGAGGTGTGTGATGTCATCTCATGAGAAAAGCATGACATGCATGAAGCTAAATGCAATCTGTTTCAACCCAGTGACTTGACCCAGCATATGAAGCTTTCAACTATGAAGTATGAATAAGTTTCTTCCACAGCAAACCTATTTTGTCTGTTCCTCTTTCCACTTCTGATAATAATGCTAGATTTTTAAGCCGCATGCTGAAATGACAAAAATAACATGTAGCATGTGATAAAACTGTTATGTTTATTGTTCTTAATGTTGCAGCTGATTCAGGGTACCTGGAGCCATCTGCCCTTATGTCAATCATATAAATCATTTATGCTACCTGTATATTTACACTGTGTGTCTCAAGATCTAAAATTCTAAAATGATCCCGGTATTTTTGGACATGATGACATAAATAACTCGAGAAAACTAATGACATGAACTGTTTATCATGAGAGAACAGAGAAAATGTATGACCACTAAGGGCTTCTGTAGCGTGGTGGTGTATGTGCAATGAATGCATCTTTGCTGTAATAATAATAATAATAATAATAATAATAATAATAATAATAATAACATACATTCTATTATTGTATATATTTATATTAAGTTGTGTCATTACAGAGGGGTGTATTGCCTTTATCAGGTTCAGGCTTGTTGCTTTGTCATTATTTTGACCTTTACATGTCTTATTCAGCCGCTTTCAGCCGAGTTCTGTTCTGTTCTGTGAATCTCTGCATGCTGTTGTTGCTCTGAGCTGGAAGTAAACGCTCAGCCTCTGCAGGGGCCTATAACATGTTCCCAGATGGACACGTGATGTGAAAGTTAATGCACAGTTTGTTTTTGTGTCTTTGGCGGAGATTTGGAGGGGGAAGGAGGCAGCGGCGTCAAGTTAGACGGTAAGACGACGAAATGCTGCGGAAGTAGTGCGGCTTCATTTTCAAAAGCACGGAGTTTGACGCTTAGATGTCACGAAACAAACATGAAAGACTATAAAACTACAGCATTTGGAAATATTTGTATACAGTTGTAGTGTTCTACTGTCTATACAGGAGGGTTAAAACGACAACGAACCAGATGACTCCGTTTTCTGTGCCATTATCTTGTGCTGTTTTTGTCGTATTTTCAATAGTCAGCCGTCTAACATTACTTTTGTGTCCTGTCAATTAGGTCTAAAAGCCGACTTAATTGGTTAACTGAGCTCAGTACTGGGTACTCTGCACTCTGTACACGTTTTCTTTACCATCAGCTAGGCTGCTGGACAGTGACTTGCATTTTATTTTGAAAAGCATAAAAGGAAGTCGTTTCTCCTTATGGCGTGTTTCACACAAAGAGAAGGACGCAGCCAGAGAGCTCCTCAGAGTTCAGGAGCATGGAGGCAGCCGGCTCACACACACTCAGTTGTTTTCCTCACTCGAAACTTTAAGAAACACTCATTAACTGTCACAGCTTGTTACACACGAAGCTCCCTCGACATGGACATATGATGAAACTGACATATTCAACAAGTCGTCGGAGAAGCCGCATTTTGTTTTTCCACACCGGGACAACACTCACTCCGTGAGAGGTACGTACCGTTCAAAGTTAGCCCTCTTTGTGTGGACGTTCCTGCGCCGGTGGTACCGTGTTTTTGTCGACTGTGTTTAACCCCCGAGACTCACGTTTGGCTCTGTGTGTTGAGTGAGCGAGTCTCGCAGACGTGTGGCCAATATTTATTGTTGCACAGTCAATAATAAAGCGACATTATGCGCGAGGAATCCTGCGGGACGTGTTGTACAAGTTATCATAACCACCTGTTGTGCGACGTCAGTGTTCGGTCAGCCCCGAGAGAGCGAAGGCATCACGGGCACAGTATGTGGACACATCCAGACAATACTGTGGAGCTTAAGTAAACATAGACATATTAAACATATCTGTAAATACAGTGTCTACAAGTGTTATCTGTACATTGTAAACAGTTGTGGATGGTTATGTACAGTATGTCTATATGCAGTGTGTAGAATGTACAGTACATCTGACAGTGATGATCATATCTAAATGTCTGTATTAAACTGTATCATCTGTATCCCGGTGCATGTTTTCGAGCATTGAGACAGTGAGTGACACTCAGAGTGATGATCTGTGAACAGAAACTGAATCTGTGGAGAAGTTGGAACAGGTCGTGTCCAGGATGTGATGGGTTGGCCCAGTCGTTTCCTGCCTGTTTCCTGACAGTGGACGTGTATAATGAGGGGCATGTTGACACCAGTGATTTTTTTTTTTCTGGCAGAGGGACTACATCCTCTGCTGGGCCTTTTTGATGGTTGTGTTGATATTGGACGGTTACTTAGGTCCTGGCAGGTTGTGCATCCCAGAACCTTGAAGCCTTCCACAGGGGGGTGGGGGGCAGGCGGTGGGGAGGCATTTGGCTCCTCATTTCTCCTGGATGAGGCAGATGACAGTTTTGTCGTCTACAGGCTTCAGGACGACATATTCAGACCAGGGCGTGGTAATCAGGGCGTTGCAGTGATTAACCACAGGCTGGTGTAACAGTGTGTGGGGTTGGGTGGTGGCGTGTTTATCTGTTCTGCATGTAACTGCTTTAAAACAATAAAAAACACAGACACAGAAGCTTGGTACAAGATATAAACCAAGCGAGGACACAAAGATGAGAGTATCATAGTGTAGTCCATGAACTGCTCCTGGATCCCAGGGCGACTGTCGAGCAGTTCGACAGGTTGATTGTTGGAATTGCCACTGCAGCAAGACCTCGGGTCATATCATGTCTGTCAAAAAGTTTGATTCTTTTTTCTTTAGCATTCCCTGCAGCACCCATCACTGAGCGTAAGCCATCAACCCCCATTCAAATGAATGGGAGGACTGTTGTTTTCAGCACAGAGCCTGATTTAGTCCCAAACCCACGGGTCTCCTGAGATGTAGAGGGTACAGAGCTGTGGGAAGAGCATGGATCCCTGGGGGGCACAGGTGCTGGATGTAATTTTCCCAAGCCTCATCTGCTGTCAGTTTGTAATTCAATGACAGGTGGGGGCTGGTGCATGGAGCAGGGTGGGTTTGGGGTGGAGGACTTCTGGGATGATGTATTGAATGCCAAACTGGTCCAGAAACAGGATCATTGCGTAGGTCTCTGGGGAGTCCAGGTGTTGTGATGTAGCGCAGTCCCATGTTAACTGCATCGTCTCGTGACCTGTTTGTCCATTACACAGGATTTGCTTCACTTAGGTCCACACCATCCCTGGAAGGATTTCATGGCCACAGAGGTCAGGAAACAGGCCTGTAGTCAGTGGGAAAGTGGGTATGAAAGTGGAGAAGTCGTCAATCTGGCAGTTTGACAGTGAATAAAGGCCATATTCAGACAGGGACAGGGAAACCGGCAACCACTCGTGGTGGAGTGCGATGGTGGAGGGGTGAGGGGAGCTGAGGTGGGTTGCTGTGGGTGTGTCTATACCTGCTGAATGTAACTGCTGTGAAACAATCAGGAAATAACATTTTATTTCTCTGATTAATGACTGCTCGCTCTCTGTGTTGTTACTCAATCATCGGACACAAATCAAATCCAACTTCTTCTTCTCAACTTCTCTCCCGGACTCTCGCAATGTTTTTTGCGGCAACGCCTGCGTAACGGGCTGCTGGTGCAGAAACACACGACCCCCACTGAAATGAATTGAAAAACGCCGCCGGTGTCCGGTTTGCCTGACCCTGTCTGAATGCTGCTAAAGGCTGTAGCTTCTCAAGACCAAAGTAAAGCTCCCATGGGGAGTGTCGCTATGACGATGAGGGGTTGCTGAAGTAGAGGTACCAAAAGCCCCTCTTTTGCTTCCGGATTGTTTGTTTGGTGGAGTGTAAAGAAACAAAGGTGGCATAATGGGAGGCATTCTTTACGGCACTGTGGTGGGATCCCTGCTTCAAAACACCATTGAGCGCTGTGATGGAGGGCCAAGATGTTTGTGGAGGGTCTGAAGCAGGAGGACATCACTAGACCGCTCCAAGAGAGGGCGAGTTGTCTGGGCCTGGCGCCTTCTTGATCAGTATGGTTTATCCAACCTCCAGTAAAACATGTTCAAGTCGTCGGGCAGTTGATGGTAGTCCACAGTGTCGGGGGGATGGTGTCCTGTAGCTGGTGATGTCTTGCAGGCCTGATGCAGGGTCATCTGGAAACCTGTTTTTCTGCTTCTCCTCCTCTTTGCTCCTCTTTGTCAGTGTGTTTCGGGCCTGGTTGTGCAGGATAATATACATTTCTGTAGCCCTCTTGGAAAAGCAGGGTTTGTGCTGAATGTTTTTGTCAGCACACGTCCTCACAAAGGCTGATACAAAATCGCAGTGTTGATGAGTTCATCTAGGTCTGTAGTCACAGCGTCTAAAACACCCAGTGCAGTCAAACCAGGACTGTAATTCCAGCTTTGCTTGTAGGTCCATCTCATCACAGTCTTGACCACAGGCAGACTTTTTTCCTGTGATAAGATGAGCCAAAGCATGAACTGAGATATAAGATTTTTTTTTTTTTTTTACAAACAAACTAAAAACCATAACTATAAACCATTCTTACCAGATTGTTCCTGTGCTACACACTCCATATCAGTATGATACGAAAATTAAAGAAAAAATTTGATTTGTACTGTAGTTATGTGTCCTTGGTGGATAACGATTTGCATGTTTGTCTTTTAACACATCTACACATCCCATCTTTTCTAGTTCTTTTTGTAGTTGAGAAGTTTCACAAACTTTCAAACAGAACCCATGTTGACCTTTCTACATCCTTTTGTTAAAGCTGGTCCTATAGAGTGCTGTTGACAGGAGTAATGACCCAGATTAGTGAAAGTAAACTGGATTTAACAAATGTTTCAGCATCATTGGAAACGGAGGAATTAGCTATGATAACAAAGTAATAAGCGTTGATCACCATGCTGATGCATTGTCATAGCACAGAGCATGACATGAATGGATAAGCCAAGAAACTCACTTGACTCTTGTGGTGTTTTGAAATTGGTGACCTGAGACTCGGCTTTCTATGGCCTCTGAGTGTTTCCAGCTCACAGGCTGGTGTGTCATCTATTGTTTGTGTGGTAATTAGACTGCTGCTCAGAAGTTGCTGCCAGGCATTTTCAGGGTTCTCGGACTGTAACCCTACCTATTACCACCGTCCTCTCACGTCATATCATCTTCCCTCAGTCCTTTTTCACAGGACAAGCAAGAGAGAAGTATTTTTCCTGGTACCTGCCAAGATCCTGGTTTTCCAATCTCCTCAGAAATCTGCTAATGTGCTTAGTGCTTAGTGTCGGGACCAAATCAGACCAGTGCTGTCTACCTCAAACCTGAGTCACAGGTCAGGAATTCACAATTCTGAGACAGTTGCTACTAAACAGTTAGTGTTCGCAGAAGTTCGGGGTAACAATATTGAATTTTATGCAAATAGGCTCCAATAGAAGTTTGTCTTGTTGTTCAGGGCCGTGCACAGCCTGGAAGTTGAAGCAGGCATTGAAGGTGTTCATCACAGAGACATGTAGGCATTATTTCAGCTCTGCTGGTTTTCCTGTTGTAGTCTCTGATAGTTAGTCCAGGTCACAAGTAGTAGTAGACTCCACTTTGTTCCTGTATTGTCTCTTAGTGCTGAAACACATAGCTGGAATTCCTGGAAGCATTAGTCCATGCTTTAAGTTTGCCACAGACTAACCCATGGCTTCTGATTTATTAAAGTCTATTTATATGTATATACTTCTATACAACACTGACTTGCTCTCTGCATATGGGCAGAAGGATAACTGAGATATGATCTGCTGAAACCAGGGACAAGAAATGGTCTATCATACACTCAAGAAAGGAGAGTAAACATGGTCAAAACTGCTACCACACATTGGACAGTCGATGTGTTGATGATATCTTTTTGAGAAACTTTTCTCAGTTTGGTGTTGTTCAAACCGCTGGCCGGTGGAACCCACCAGTGAGAGTTTAATCTACAGTGTTTAACACATTTATTAGACCACCACCCAATATAATATTAATGCCACAGATGCCCTAAATGAACAGCATTGGTAATTACCAAAATCATTTTTGATGTTTCTGTAATGGTTAATACACCAGTATGTAGAAGCTCTTTAACCAAAATGATATTTTTAATTCTGAAATGTAATTATTATTGTTATCCATGAACTTTCAAACTGAAAAAATAGTAAAGTATATTGTTACTTCTTGATTAAGATGTCAAATTCTAGTTATTTACTTGCATCCCTAAACAGAAGAATTAGTTTTAGTGGTTAGTTTAGAGTGTTGTGCTTGATGCTCAGGTGCTCTGGCCAATGATGTCAGACATTTGTGTTTGGTGTCTCGCAGCATCGCCTCCATGGCAGGAAGAGTTTATCAAAGAACAAGAAAAGTGTGTCTAGAATTCTTTAAAGGTGTTGAAATGGACGCTGGGGACTTAGTTTTTTTTTCATTTCCAAGAAGAATAGGCTGCACAGTCCTACTAATGTGATATATCAAAGCACATGTACTTCCAGAAATGGCCATATGGACATAACTTATGGAAACATATGGAATGCATACATACATGTCTGTTCAGAGGAATCTAGGCCACATTTTATACCACAGAATCTATTTCAGAGCACAGGGTATTGCCCAACACCACAGAAATGTTGCCCAATGACACTTCATTGACATTGAGAAGGAAGAAATTATAAAAGAAAGAAAGGTACCAGTACTGTTCACAGTAGGCAAGCTCCTAGCCTGGCTGTCACTAAGCTTTATCAATGCACTAACCTGAATGACTTTACATGTTGGAACTTTGATAACTTCCTATCCTAAGTCAGGGGCATTAAAGGGAATCTGTTTCTGCTATACAACACAAAGTATACATGCACAGTATTCAGAAGGAGTAGTATACGTAATATGACACGATCAGACCTGCAGACTGTCCCCATTTGGCCAGCAGCCATATTGCTGCTATAAGGATTTGGCAGTGGTCCTATTACAAGAAGACCATTAACAGGTTATAAAGCTTTATTGCTGTACTTGTGAAATTTCACACGCATACTAACCCCTCTCCTCCATGAGTTGCATACATTGAGCCAGCTGCAGTGTTCTCTGATGCGCTGAAAGCTTCCTCTGTCATGGGTCTTAAAGGACCTGGAATAGTTACAGAGTCATGAACCTGTTTAGCAGTTGAAGCAAATTAGTTATGTTGGAGATTATTGGGGTTAGATGTGAAGAGTATTCTGAGTCTGATTTTCAGGGAGGTGCTCTTCAGTACTTTTATTGAGGTGCTGTAGCCTTTGGCTCGGAGCTCAGGCTTTGATAGCTGTGACAACAGAACACGCATGTGTGTTCGTGCATGTGTGCCATTCCACTGCTGTGTGGTCAGTTTTCCACGGAATAACACACCGCCCTGCAAAACAGTCTTACCCACCCAATGTAAGGGGAAATGGAATGCATTTGACACACTTTTAGGAGCTAAACATAGGCATTTATGTGGAAGAAGCCAAATGGCTGCCATCATATTCCTCAGTTAAACCACAACTCGCAGGATATCCCATCAGGCAGCAGAGCAGTGCTCAGGAATGGTGGAGGCTGACAGGGTGAGGAGGTTCATTTTTCAGAGCTGCTCTTTCCAGCTGAGTACAATGCTTCACAGCCCGGCCTGGACTGATCTAAGGGGCCAGTATATTCTCTCAGAAGTGCTTGTCAGATGGTTAAATAGCCCTCATGCTTTTACAACATCAGAGGTCAATCTGACTCAAGTGTAGCAATTATGAACAGGTACCACTGACACATGAACTTTTTTAAAAGGAGAGAAACGTTTTCTGAGGTCAGGTTTACACTTCATACCTCTTGGTGTAATTGACTGTTAATAATTGCCACCCACTGTTAAGCTTTCCCTTCTCACACAATTTTCAATGGCAGCGTCAGCTAAAACTATCAAACTGTCATTTTTATAACAATGTTAATTTTACAGTGACAGACCAAAGCATCTTCATTCTTAGCCAGCCTTCATTTTTAGCCAGCTGTTGAATTTGTCCAATCCAATACAAAACAATATGTTATTATATAATAAAAGCTGTATACTACTAACTCTATGATTGCTCACTGCCCTAAAACAGTACTTGCCAGTGCCCAGTGGCAGTACAATGTACGTGATTCACTCTTTTCTCTATATACTCTGTTTGGCAAGTTCTCGTTGCCTTTGTTGGTTGGGATTGGTTAATTTTAGGCATGAGGAGTGAGATTGGTTTGGGTTAGGGTATAAATAGCAGGGTAAGCCAATCAGAGGCAGAGTAGGAAAAAAGGTGAATGACTGCTGTACTCGCTGATACCCAGTCCAACATTTCAAGATGGATCTAGTATAATCTAGATAAGTGTGAACTGTCTTCCAGTTAAAAAGGTATCATTCTTACCAGTCGATGATCAGTGCGGAAGACGTGGAAGAAAAGGCATTGTTGTTGCATCGCAGCATCAAGTTCTCTAGCTTCATGCTACAGTCTCATACACAATGCTTAAACATCCTAACAAATGGAGGGTTGACCCTGGATAAGGTTTACAGCAAAGTTGATATAAAATGTTGCAGCAGGGTTTTGGACGGACCCCACCCCTCCTTTCTGTGGCACAACCTGGGAGTAACTCCCTACCCCCAGGGTCAAGTTCTGGATCTGGTGTGTGGCCTCTGCATGTGGAAAGGTAATAAAGTAACAGGATGGTGATGGGAAACACAGAGGGAAAATAGATCACACACCCAGTGGACAACAACCATGCACTGGGGAAGCTTCTAAATGTGTCTGTTAGCATGTTGTCAGGATCCTAAAAAAACAGAAATTTGAATTCAAATTAAAGTTTTGCCTTGCATGCTACCATTGAATTCTAGACTGGGAGGTTTGCTAGTATGAAAGTTTGTGGTTGAGATATTGTGTGAACTCAATGCTTCAGTAGCTTGCACATTTTATCCTGGTTGCTTCATGTCTCAGCAGACAGGCCCGGACACGTAGCAGTGGCCTCAGGCAGCACTGAGCTGAGAGACACAACTAATATTTACCAATATTTATCTGAAAGCACAGGGCTGGTCTAATTTAACAAATAATGGGGTTCATGCATAGTTTGGCAGTAATAGGATGATATGAATCTACGTCCATTTCAAATCCTTCGTTTATTGTAAGCTACCATAGTGTGCTTCAAACATACAAGTGCTTCAAACATACAAGTGTTTGATTGTCCAATAGTGTATGAAATGTCCTCACTACTCTGCATTGTGATAGTGAAAGAAGCATTTTTATAAATATACAATGTGACGATCACGCTTACTCTTCTTCACATATAATACTTACATACTACCTTTATCTTCATTAGTACAATTCATTGTTAATACCTCAAAATAATGCAAAAGGCACTCATAGGGAGATCAGTACTGAAGCTCCAGCACCAGGTACACCAACTGTCAGAAATATTCCATTAAACTCTCTCAGAAACTGGACCCTACTGCTGAACATACACTGCTTCAAGCAGGAGAGCCACAATAAACAAACCTGTCAGTGAATTATATCTACAGTGCAGGTCAGTGGTCAGTGACTGAAGCCAACAGCGTCACTTTAAGTGAATGGAATGGTTCGTCTGTTTAAGAAATGTTTTGCAGGTGAACCGCAACTCTACAGTGCTGCTGTTCTAAAGAGAATTTACAATCCAAACTTTTCTGCCATAGTGGCTCAAGACTGATATCAGATCTGGACTTTGTGTCAGCAGATACTGTACATTAATGATACAGTCACTGACTGTCATAAAAAACTAAAATTAGATTCATTAGCTCTTGAGTGAAAAGCACCAAGGAAACAGGAAGAGTTTTCATTGGCATGACGAGATCAGTAAGCATTGGCCGTTCATATAGATGAACACACCAGAGAAAAGTACTCTCACACACACATACTGAGTAGGTGATTCATATGTGTGGAACTGTAAATTCAGCTTAGCTGCTACAGAATGAATGAAGCATTCAGTTCCTCATAGTGTGACCTCACATCTCAGGACTTCTGAGGACTAAGCAGTTAATAGGGTTGCAAAAGGCTGGAACATTTCTGGAAACTTTCTGGAAACTTTCAATGGGGCATGGGAGTTGAAAACACAATGGGAATTATGTTTTTATTTTCTGTCAAGGCTCATTAGAAGCTCCTGCATAGTATGCATAGGAGTCTGAAACCAGTTTTGTGTTCTGGATTTCTCAACATAGTTGACTAACATGCATGTGCGTGACTTATCAGTCAACCACAAGGATCTTTAACTTTGACCTCAGTGTACATGACAGATTTGTAAGTCTGGGTTGTAAAGGGAATTTTGCTCATAGGTTAGAGGATGTGACTCATTTCAGATCCTCCTGCCAGGCTGTGATAGTAGAATCGGGAATTGACTTACTGGTATTTCTCAACACACTGACACAATTTTGAGAGCATGAAAGCACATAGAGCTTTATGTTAACTTTACACAGCACTGATTCTGCTGTGGTAAGCTTTGTACATAGTATAAAATATCTGTTAGCATCTTTAAAAAAAAAAACTAACTAAGCAATGCAGTTCATCACTTGAACAATCGTGATTGGCTCAGGACAAGATGTTGCATACAAAAAAATGCAACACAAAATTCAAACCATAACACGTCTTTAGACAAATGATGCCACAATGGTAAAATGAAATGAAATTAAAAAAAGATCTATATATTACCCTTCAGACAAGCAGCACAAATGTCTACAGCCCTGGAACAGTTTCACTTTTGTTTGTTGACATCATAAATGTGGTGGCTTTTCTACAGAAAATGGAATAATGGAAACCACTTGTGGAAGCCAGCCTTTTTACCAGTAAATCTTCATTAAGTTTGCATCACAGTCAAATAAACAAAGCAAACTCTTTGGAAAACCACGGCCCAGTGTAGGTAATGTGTCGGTATAAGTCAGGGGTCGGCAACCTATGGCTCGCGAGCCAGATGTGGCTCTTTTGATGACTGCATGTGGCTCGCAGAGGGGTGAAAGTAAGCCGGTACGGTCCGTACTGGTACTGCATACCACTAAAACAGTACAACAATACGTCGATCGCGAGCTACCGGTCGATCGCCAGACGTGATCAAGTTGATTGCAGAGGCGCCCACCGCCGCAGCCGGCAGTATGGTGGGCCATCCACCCCGCTCCCGTGCGCCAGTATGTTGGGCTGTCGCTGTCCATCTCACCCAATGTGCTCTCTCTCAGAAACGTCCCCGTGTCATTTTTTACAGTATAAATTGCGAGCCAGACTCTGATACTCTGATACCTGAAGTCTTCTGGGTTTGTTTTTTTTCATGTAGCAGCTTCTGGATCTGAGTTTAGTCCATCAATCCACCTGAATACTCAGGTTTGACCGATACAATCTGATTGGCGGCCACAGCATGACATCAGGCTGTTTCCAAAAGTTGGGTCCAATTTTTTTTGGTCGACACTGCTGCGTCCTGCACCACCACAGCTGGAATGGAAGACCCACACTCAAATTAATGGAAAAAACCTGTGTTTTTTCCGCAGAGGTACAGTAACCCTAACCTGGATATCTGCTTATCTGGAATCTGCTGGCTAGGTCAAGGACAAATTTTGGTAAGGAGTGGGCATTGGTTGCATGCAGCTAAACGGTCTGTGTGGAGAGAAATGGATGTGGAACTCTCTGAAACTATAGACATTGGTATCATGAAGTTTGTAATCCAGCTGCAGAGGAAGTCTTGGCCGGATATCCATTATCAGTTTTCTAGATATCTGGTGCCTTCAACAGAAACCCAGACATTGGCCATTATCCAAGAGTCTAAATCCTTGTGGGACAATAGCTGCTGGCTTTCCAAGACTTATCTGACTGATCTGACTAGATCCATTCATTTCAGCAGCACAGGTAAAATACAGACGTAACACCTCTCTGTATAACAGAGCCATATATTACACTTCAGATGAGCAGCACAGATGTCTACAGCCCTGGCACAGGTTCACTTTTATTTGGAGGCTTGCTTGTTGACATCACTAATGTAGTGGGTTTTCTACAGAAGATGGAATCATGAATACCACTTCTACCAAACTGACACCTGCGGGAAGAATTTCAGATCTTCATTAAGCAGTCAGGGTTAATTGAATAAACGCAAAGCAAACTCTTTGATAAACCATGGGTCAGGTTTTTTTTGAAAAACTTTTTTTTAACGAGAGCCAGATTTGGCAATGTGAAGATGCCCGGGGACAATAACATTTTAAAAATGAAACAAACAAACAATAAAAGTTACTGACAGATACACATTTTCAATGGCAATCTCACCAACTCTAAGCCAATCAGGTGTGAACAAATCTAAAAACCAATTCTGTCTTTCTTTCATATCTTAAGTTAGATAACACAGAATAAATGATATGAAAATCATTAAACTTGCATTATTATATAAGGCCAAATAGTTGCACAGCAGTTTTGCATTAATACTATGATGGGTGGACATAACCAACTTACACTATTGTTGAAAGCTTAAAGTCTTAAATGTTTCTATATAGCTTCAAACATACAGTACTAAATTAGCAGCGCTAATTATTCAAATGTTGCTGAATTCTGATGCATGGAAATATTTGACGTCACCAGAAAAACATCTCTCATAGGATGAGTGTCGGCCATTATCTATAAGCAAACTGATTTAGATTCATTGCTAATGCCATCAGTGTATGAATGTGTGAATGGGTGAATGAGATGTATAGTGTAAAGCGCTTTGAGTGGTTGGAAGACTAGAAAGGAGATATATAAGTACAGTCCATTTACCATTTGCCATATATATTGGCTGTAACCCAAAGTGGGCACTATGCCACACGTGTTCAGAGCACCAGGCAGATGCTGAGATCAAAAGCATTCCAACAGCAACTGAACAGCAAATGTTTTATCCAGCAGATTTCCCTCTGAGTCTCTACAGTGAGTCAAATAGTGAACTCAAAACAAGCTTCTGTCCAAACCCTGATGTTCCAGCGTCAGTGGAGGAATTTGTTGTCGGTAAACGGATGCTGACGGTGTTGACCTCTTCCAGAGACATTTGCATGACTGCACACATGGAGAAATATTTATTTTTTTGTATTTCTGGATGAAGCAGTCTATTTGACTCATGGGTTATTTGGTGTGTCACTGGACAACTGGCGGTCCAGTCTGTCTTTCCTTGACTGACATCCACAGGGGCCTTCCTGTTTACTAGGCCTGGACTGTGAATCACACAAAAGCTTGAAGTCGCACACATGAACACACACACACACGTCTTTTCCAACCAAAACAACCCCAAAAGCCAACCCCACTGCTTTGTTTTGACAAGACAGCCCGGCCCAACAGAGTCCCACTGGAGATGTGAAGAGGAAAGGGGGAGTGAAACAGACAGGATAAAAAAAAACAACAAGAAGAAGAACGGACGCCTTCTGTCACTCTGTTGCTCACTTTCCAGAAAATAAACCAGCTTCTTCTTCTGTTTCAATCCAGCCATTTCCTAATGTTTTTTCTCCTTAGTCCAGAGGTCTCAGCCACTGTTCATATGTTACATTGTGTGTGTTTGATTGGTTGCAGACACTAAATTTGCTTATAACCAGTAGCCAACATCCATCCACCCATTTGCTTCCATTTATTGGAGTGCAGGTTGCAGTAGCAGATCGCTTAAATTTAACTAGTTTGTATGATGTCCAGCCACTTTTTATACCTGTTCTGAACTACACATGGGAAGTGGAGCGCTGTATGACTTCAATTCATTGTGTTGCACTCACTTGGGAAATTGACAGTAGTTGTGTGAAGAATTAAGAGGGCTACATGAAGTGAAAATGATGGAAACTTTTCAAAATGCCCGAACACTCCTGTGACTCTGGATATTTGAGCTTCTTACCCTGACTTTGAGGGTGACGCCTGCCACCCTGCAGAGCTCGTTTCAGTCGATCATATCTGTAGTATTTCAGTGAAACCTTGAAGATGAGGATAGAAAACAGAAGACCGGTAAATTGAGAGCACCTCCTTGAAGCTCTGCTCTGTCTTTACTTGCACAATCCAGTACAACAACCACCTTCAAAATCTGCCTGTTGATCCCATGCTCCACCTCGCTCAAGAAACTTAAACCTCCTTCACTTGGGGCAGTGCACTCCCTCCCAGCTCCATTTTCTGGCAGAGCTCTGTGGCCTCAGACTTGGAGGTGCTGACCCAACTACATGCTTAATAAGTGTTGGACTCTGTTGGGGTTGTTCCTTTTCTGTTTTTCTGTGTTGTCCACAGACAGAATCTCTTGTGGCCCTGGAGTTTCTGTGGATCCTCTTATGGCTTCATCAGTCTGACCTCCAGCATTCACACGGACTCTTTGCAGCTTAGTGTGAGGCAGCTGGGATGAGTGTCGGCCATTATCTGTAAGCAAACGATATAGATTCATTGGAGCTCAGAGGTAGAGCAGGTCGTCCACTATCAGAAGATCGGCAGTTCGATCCCTGGTCCGATCCCCCTCCAGCCAGCAGCCAGCCACCAAATTCTCACTGGGCAAGAGACTGAACCCCAAAATGCTCCTGAAGGCTGTGCCATTGGTGTGTGAATGTGTATGGATGGTTAGCTCCTCAAACTGATGAGCAGTTGGCACCTTGCATGGCAGCCAATGCCATTATTATGTGAATTTGTGTGAATGAGATGTATAGTGTAAAGCGCTTTGAGTGCTGAGAAGACTAGAAAGGAGATATATAAGTACAGTCCGTTTACCATTTGCCATATATATTGGATGTAACCCAAAGTGGGCACTATGCCACGCATGTTCAGAGCACCAGGCAGATGCTGAGATCAAAAGCATTCCAACAGTAACTGAACAGAAAATGTTTTATCCAGCAGATTTCCCTCTGAGTCTCTACAGTGAGTCAAATAGTGAACTCAAAACAAGCTTCTGTCCAAACCCTGATGTTGCAGCGCCAGTGGAGGAATTTGTTGTCGGTAAACGGACGCTGACGGTGTTGACCTCTTCCATGTGTCTTTTTTTGATTTATTTTTTTAAAGGAAGGTGTGGGAGGTGTTTGCATGCTTCGACACAGCTGGGTTATATCAGCTGCTGAAACAAGATCCACCACCACAACATCTGGGTCAGCATGCCTGTGTGTATGTACATGTGTTATGCCTCTGTTCACGCAAACAGAGTAGTTTTCTATGAAGCAGGCTTAGGTAGTTTGGATGTTTCGTCTCGACAGAGAAATGAGTAAACCTTGTTGTTTACAGCGTGTTCTGGTGCCTCACTGGGTAGAGTGCATAGCACATATTAAGACTCTTCTTACCTCAGTGGCCCAGGTGTAAATTCAGCCTTAAGCCATTTGGTCCTGGTCCTATATGGTCCTGTCAATAACGTGACATGATAAAAAGCCAAACAAACCAAAGGAACGCCAACAACAACCAGCTCGTTTGCGGGACAGGCCTAGCACCAGGCCAATAAATACACAATACTGAATGTATGCTAACTGATGTAGCAGGCTTACTTAACAGTACAGGAGAAGTATGATGCTGTGATGTTCGTTTAACATGCTGATTGTTTGTGACGCGGTCACTCAGTGACAGTGACAATCGTCACAGTAGCTTTTAATACTTTGGTTACTGAGCAGTTTTTGAAATGAGCAAATTACTTGGTAAGATCAGAAGAATAGAGCCAAAGGAATTCCATCTTATGTTTTATCTACAGGATATCTTTTCTTTACAGGAACAATATGTTTGTAAGATATTTACTGTATTCAATTATAAAATGCTGTGTCATCAGAGATTAAAGGAACTCAAACTGCTAAACTGAAATACAAGCTTCCTGACAACAACATTACAGTCAATGTTTCTGCTTTCTGGACCAGACAGACTGATCCGATCTCGTTTCGCCATTGGGGATGTCCGATGTCTTCAATCTGGCAACCTGAATGCGCTTTGAGTCTGGGGTGGAGGGTGTCAGGGCATAAAAGTCCTAGTACTAAGAATGTAGACTTCACTTAAATATGATCATTTTATTCCTCTTCTCAGCTCTGGTTGTTCACCTGGCTGTAATAATGGAGCAGTCTACTGAAGGTGTGTTCAGTTAGCCTGACTTCAGTGCTGGGTGCGGTTCACACACTGTTATGACACATTAATGTGATAAGGATTGCTGGTCATTAGACCGACTCAATTTGACAGCTGAATGTGACACAGTGACACGCTGGTGGGTGAGTCATTACAAACTCATGCCTATGTCCACTGTTGTGAAATTTCCATTTTGATGGAATTATGCAATCAAGAAAAGTATGGAGTGTTGAATTGGAGTATGTCAAAAATATAAAGTTGATGTAGAATATATGATTTGCACATTCAGCAGTTACAGCAACAGAATCATTTGTAGTTGTGTCTCTGGCCACACATTGGAAGCTGATAAATGCTCCACTAAGTTGAACATGTAGTGTACAGTGAAAACAGCTGCTGTGGCTGAATATGACGTTGACCCACAACAGTGAAGTTGTGGGCTGGACTGCTTAACAATGATCTGAAACTGACTGTACAACTCTGCAAAGCCGAGGGTTGCTGCAGATCCAGGTGTAGGTTCTTCACCCAGTCATCGGTCTCATGTCAAGGTCTATTTAGGAGCTGTCCTGGAGGTTTTGATCGTATCACATGATCTTCATCCAGTATCCAGTATATTTTTTTTCTTTCAGAGGACTTTGAGACTTTTTGTCCAGGTCGTTGCAAAAGTTGAGGTTTAAAGTTTATTTGTGTGGCCTGGGAAACAGAGTTCCTCTTTTCCATCAAGTGGACAAAACTGAGCTGCCTTCTTCTGTATGTAAACCTCTAATGCTCTCTTTCCTTTACAGACAGCTCAGCAGAGACAGACAGAGAAAGCTCTACAGACAACATGTCCACCAGTACCATCAGTCCATCTCGCAAGCAGGAGAGGAAAGGCAGTTTCTTCAAGGTACGTGTCACTCACATAAGACAGAATGGGAGGACTGGCCCATTCTAGTTTACATAGGGCAAAGAGAAGTGGGCGGGTGGATGGATGGGTGGGGGCTGCACAGCCTCCAGTTACAGGCTAAATCCTGGAGAAGATTAAAGAGGAGGAGGAGCGAGGTGGAGCCGGCCTGAGTATAGCTCTGTGGTTTTCCTGTCAGGCTTTTCATCTCTGTTCTTTGTTTCATATCACAATATTTATGCCGGTGTGACACATTTCACGATGCATCACCACGAGACAAGACAGGATCTGATTTATGATGGCTGATAATGATGTACCTTCACTTTGCCATCCTGAATCAGAGCAGCATGTGAAAAAATACTTCTCTAAGTTGGGAAGAGAGTGTGTGTGTGTATGTTTGACAGTCAGCAGCTGGACACATGTTTAAAGCTGGACATTGATCTGATGACTACTGTGAGTACAGCTGAGTTGTAGGTTTGTGCATGTGTGCACATGGAGATCTGTGTATTCTCCTGCAGTGTTATGGATGCAGTGTGTTGTTTAACTGAAATTCCACAAAATAACAACAGTGATGACAGCAACAACGGCATCATCATTCTAATTCAAATGTTCACAGTGTTATTTAACCGATGTCATCTGTGGGCTGCACTGTGGTCAGTCTCCATTGATGCGCCTTTTCTGATCGTGTTCTTGTCTAGACATGCGTGCCACAGTTATGTCAGGTATCGACGATGAAACACAAAATCCACAGAGACACAGCAGAATGGAATGTTTACTAGTGAAGCCATATCTCTATCTCTTCCAACTGTCATGTCATGTTGTTAACACTCTTGGTTGCATGATGATGTTGATGTCATGCATTTATGATTTTTATGATTCATGACATTTCCTCTCTGTCCTCCCTCCTCTCTCCTGGCATTTAACGTCCGGTTTAGTTTGTTGTCACAAGGATAAAGAACAAAAGAAGAGACACATTTCACTTTTGTAGTTCCACTCAGTTTCACAAAACACAAAATACTTTCAGTTCAGTTCATTCCAGAGGCTAAAACTCAATGAGTGATAAATGGAAGGGGGTGACTTGTAGCTTGAACTGGGAATGAATCTGTGAGTTGATAGGTGTTTCCGGGGGTGTATACTAGTGATGAAATCCAGCCTGAGAGCCATGAGCCATGAGCACTTTATCCATAGTTTGCCGATAGATAGATACGGATCCGTCAGCCTTCAGTGTAAAGCTGTGTTATGGTTTCTCTGCAGCCTTTGATAATTACAGATCTGCCTTAAACACACACACGCCTTAAAGTGTAACCACACCTCACAGCAAAGAAGCAAGGGACTCCTGACAAAACATTATTTCTGTGTGATATGGGCTGAAATGATACGTGATACGATATGATATGACAGTCTTTCCTCCTTCACGTCTGCTCTTGACAATTTTGATCTGGGAGCAAGAAAAAGTCAAATTTAAGGTGGGGAGTGAAGAGAACTATATATAGAAGACAGAACAGTCCAGATCAACCATGATAACTTCACTCAGCTAACACTGAGTGGATTTCAAGTGTAGTCACCTGTTTTCACTAATATAAAGACACAGAGAGGTGACTAGCATCGAGTCCAGTCATCTTGCTGCAGTAAATATATGTCTGTAGACATGGAATGTTTATTCTGCCCTCTTTGGCATCTTGCCAGTGCCAAGCACACATACTTTCCTAATGATACCTAAAGATGGCTTTGTTGGTTAAAGGTGGTTTTCGTGCATGTAGTGGGGCATTTGACCCTGTGGATTTTTACAGTGCCCCGGTATGCTATTTTGTGTCAGCAGTCGACAGTGTCCTTGCCAGTATGGCCCCAGGTTTTCAGATTGAGTTTCCTTGTGAAGGTTACCATGAATGTGAACAGTTCTTTGGATACTGTACTGACAAGATCTGCTTTGGTAAATGTTTTTGTTCCTGTGGCACGTTTTTTAGAATTTTCAGTTTCCTTTCAAATATTTTGGCCGCAGATTAATGCACCTGAATCTGGTCATGCAAATAATGCCCTTTTTGAATTTAAATCCCATTCTTAGGAGGAGGTTATATGGATGCAGGGGAAAAAATGTTTTCCCAGTGTTTTTCCAGTGTGATCTTCTCATTTGAATGAAACTTTTTCTAAATCGGGTGAGTCAGAATTTATAATTCTCTCGAAACAGCTGAGCTAATTATTTCCTCGTCCCAGTCATGTGATGTTACCCAACTGAAACATTACCCAACTAGAGAGATAACTAGGAAATGAAACTGAAAAGAGCCAGCAACGGAATTCCTGGGAAAATAATTGCATTCCTATGAAACAAAAGCTTTCAGAGCTTGGTACTAAATGTATAAGATGAAGGCCATGTTCTTGTTCTTTCTTGTTAAAGATTTCAGTCCTGCTTGATTTGTTGACTCCCATTGTCAGATACCTGAATTAGAAAGACAGCAGAAGATTTGCATTTACATTTAGCTGACGCTTTTACCCAAAGCGACTTACAGGGACCAGTTTGGGATTCAGTATCTTGCCCAAGAACACTTCGACATGCAGACCGAAGGAGTCATGGATCGAACCATCGATGATCCAATTAGTGGACGACCTGCTCTACGTCCTGAGCCACAGCCGCCAGAAGATAAACTGTCATATCTGGTTACAGTGAAGCCACACAAACTTGTGTGTGTGTGTTGTTTTCATAAAGTAGGCACACAGCATGAGTAGTTATCCACAAAGCAGGGTGCAGTGAAGTTGGAGGTGTTTGGATTGCTCCAGCAATGTTTACGGCAGATCTGTCAAAATGTGGCCATGTCTTTGTTTTAGGGGCGTTTTTGCTGCTTGGGCATTAGTGTCAAATGCATTACATTTCCTGTTGCTCAAGGCCGCCCACAGGGGTGCAACCAGTGACGCAACAGCAGCGCCAAGTTCTGTTTTCATTTCATTTTGTTGCAGTACATAAAGGCAGCTCTGGCACAGAGTCAGGAGAGAGAGCAGTAAGCAATGAGCCTGATATCAATGAGATTCATTACACGGGATTACATGGATTACCCACGTTTCCTGTGAATCCTTCATGCATGTGAGGACAACTTAAATTCAGAGTGACAATGAAAACTACCTGAAGAGAGGTAATCACTATCAATACAGCTCATTTTAGAATAGGATCAGCAAAAGATGAGAGTCTGATATCTACATTCTGACTGCTCAGACTTGTTATGTGTCTGCTAATACAAATGTTAAGGCTCATCTTTGTGTGCACGTTGTCGTCAAAACAATGAGTACACGTTTGACTTTGAGTTATTCAGGGTCAGACTTGTAGTCTTGGGTAGTTTTTAGAAAAAGCTTGCTCAGAGTGTCTGGGGAAGTAAATGGTAGTAAATGCACTGATTCAGCATGACTTTAATAGAAGTAAAACAGAGCTGAAGAGGAGGCAGACAGCGTGCAGCAGATGTGTGGTTTGAAATGGAGATGTCTGCTGGAAAATGGTGCTTGGATTTGCCAGAGTGACCGAGAAACGCTGATATGTTTTGATTTTCGACGTTTTGGCAGCAGAACACATCTTAGGAAATCCCCACGCTATTCTGTTTTCTTTACTGCTGGCATCAAAAAAATCTTTTTGTTCTGGCCAAAATAGCCAGCAATAACGGGGAGTTGCAGACAAACAACATGAAACCAGTAACTCGAAATATGTGGCAAAACAAGAATGGAACAACAATGGGATGTAAAGTTGAATAAAGAGAACTCCTAAAAAAATCAGGAAGATTGTTAAGGTTGATCAGGCTGTAGTTTAGCTCAGTTGGTAGAGCAGCCGCCTCATGTGTGAAGGCTCAGTCCTTGCTGTGGAAGCCCAGGGTTTGAATCTGAGCTGTGGCTCTTTCCTGCATGTCATTCCCCATCTCTCTCTCTCTGACTAGAATCATTTAAGTATCTACTTTATCAAACTACTTCATGCTACATTCAGAAACAATCAGAATTCTTTTTGTTTTTTTAAATCTGAGGTCTGTGTGTAGTGTAATGTAGAGTTTCTGTTGTCCTGATGTTAATGGGAGCTTGTTACACCATTGTGGAGCCAGAACAGCAAACAGTCACGGTTTTGTTGAATGGTAGCTGGACCACCCTCATAGTGAGGGAGTAGGAAGCCGATTAGCAGCAGCAGAGCGCAGTGTTCTGGATGTAGAACAAGCCTGAGCCATTTGAAGCGTGGTAGGCAGCCGTGTCAGGGGGATCAAGGGTGGAGAAGATGGAAAAGATTCTTTTAGGATTCAGTAAGGAAGATTGCAAAAAGCTGCGGGATGAGGAGGTGGAAAGTGACACGAGAAGAAACTGATGAGCGAGGATCTCATCAATTTCAGTCTTCAGAACTTCCTGCCTGCCCAAAGATGAACTGGTCAGGCTGCACATGCAAAGTGGTTGTGTCTTGCACTGTTTGACTATGAAAACATTTTATTACAGTTTTTTTATGAATATAAGACAACAACAAAAGTAGAATAGAACGAAATAACGTCTCTGTTTTATGCTTACACTCACTTTACTTCTATCCACCTACTAGTCTGTTACTGGTGAAGAATGTTGTTGTACACACTTCTTCAGCGTGGAAACGTCTCCATGATACACCTATCCTCTGTTTGAACTGATATCTGGCCTGTTTCTTTTCCCTCAAATGATGATGTGTGTCTCTTTGTAGCTGATCGACTCCTTTGCCTGGGAAATTGGCACACTGAAGAAGGAAATGGGAAATAAAACTGAACCTGCAGAAGGAGACCACAACACAGACACACTGCTTGGGTGAGTTCATAATTCATACATTCATTCAGTTTCTTGCATGTAAAACAGTCTTCTAGTTTTGACTCTGTGTGTGTGTGTGTGTGTGTGATTTAATGCTGTGCAGTCCCCACAGCAACCAGCAGAGAGCACCATTAAAACGATTTCAGTGTTGTGCTCTGTGAAATGTGATTACCAGATACCAACACACTCTCATCAAGCTCTGTCTGTGGAACTCTGTGGAAGGCTGTATGTGTGAGTGTGTGTGTTTGTTTGTTGTTTGTTTGTTTGTGTGGGAACTTTTTCCTGTTAGTCTTGCTGTAGTACTCAGGTCCAGTCTTGGATTTGATGTTTTGTCCATCGGTCTGAGTCCAGAAATGCGTTGTTTTCTTCTTCTTCTTCTTCTTCTTCTTCTTCTTCTTCTTCTTCTTCTTCTTCTTCTCTTCTTCTATTCTTCTTCTCTTCTTCTTCTTCTTCTTTCTTCTTCTTCTTCTTTCTTCTTCTTCTTCTTCTCTTCTTCTTCTTCTTCTTCTTCTTGACTGGCAGTCAGGACAAGCTGGGAACCTTCATTTCTTTCTGTTTCAGTTGTTCACACATTACACAGTGTCTGTGAGTTTAAAGCAGCTCGTTAATAATGAATTCTGTTTGATGATTGGAAATGTTTGAATTGTTATAGCTTAAATTCAGCCATCTCCAGGAGGGGGTCACATGCTGTCCTGTGGAAAAGAAGAGATGCGTGGGCGTGATCTGAATTCAGTTTGCGATCGTGCACAGAGTACCTGGATTGTTTCCTCTGCATTTCTGGAAATTCGTTCCTCTTCTGAGAGCGTCTCAGTAAATACCTGTGAAGTGCAGAGGAAGTGTGAAAGAGGCTGACCAGCATGAAACTCAAATCCAGTTACTTCATCTGTTTAGCAATTTATACCGAATGAGTCATCAGTCTCTCTCCTGTCAGCACTTCAAATATTATTATATAGTTTGAGTGTGTGTGTGTATGTGTGTGTGTGTAGTCACTGTATGTCACACCACTGTGTACTTCTACTGGACTACAGTTTATGAGGAGATGATTAGACCTCTACATTTATTTGACAGCTAATAGTTCTTTTACAAATGAAAACATAATCATGAAGAATATAGGGATTTGTTGAAAATGAAACATCATTTAAAGTCATTACGCAGTAACATGCTGAGGTAAGATTCATTTTACTCATAATACTTCAAAAATCTTTGACTTCTCTATAATGTTAAAGGACTTTAACTTGAATATTTTATAGTGTGGTATCACCACTGTGACTAAAGTGAGCCATCTCAATACTTCATAAAAGTGAAACAGGCAGAAAGTATCGGAGTGTTATTGCTGCCACAGACAGCTGGTGTTTGTCGTCTCGCTCAGACTTGGACTGATTACAAATTTTCCAAAGAATGTGGTGTCTGTTTTTTTTTTTTCATGTTTTTTTATTGTTTTATTCCTTCAGCATCTTCTTGAGTCAGTGGAGTCACACAGTCGAGGTTATTTGTCCCTCAAGTTGAATCATTTTTGACACGTCTTTGCCTTCATTCACGGCGCAGAAGATTTCTTGGTCATGTGTTCGCTTACCTCAGTTAGTTAAAGGGTTAAGGAGAAAAATGCTGTGGCGGCAGGATGAGCGGATGAAAAGCTTGATAACTACTGTAGCAGTGCTATAAGGCGGCATCGAAGTGATTCTAAATCTGATTTGAGGGTGACGGCTGATTGGATCGTTAACCCGTCTGCTTCATTCTGGGTCTGATGGAAGTGAAAGAGGAGATAAAACACAGTGTGTGCCTTCAAAGGCAGTCACTGCTCATCAGCCTGATTGTTTCAGGTGAATATATTTGATATTTAGAAGTGAAATCAGGACAGCTGAGAATTCAGTATGTCGGCTGGAATATATAGGCAGGAATTCAGACAAAAGTGGCTTGTTCATTCATCCTGCAAAAAATAAACACAGTTAATGCAGATATTTCAGTCACACAGGAGTTAGTCTGACATCCTATGACCGTCTGTACATTTGTCATCATCATTCAGTAGCAGTATGAGATATTTAATATATATAATATTTGTTTGTTGTCTTGTTTCCAGGCTGGGGGAAGAGGTGGGAGGTCTCTTTCTGCAGGCGTCACCTTGTGCTGGAATGGGAGCAGGGCCAGCCGGAGCGAGAGATTCAGGCTACGACTCCCTCCACCGGCGGCTCAGCGTTCTGGACAGACTGGTGCACACACATGCCGTGTGGCTACAGCTGGGCCTCAACCGCCACAACACCACCCGTATACTGCAGAGCCAACCCACTGGGGTGAGGGAGCAGCAGCCACTGTGGCTTCTTGTATCCAAAACTGTTGACTTAAAGCTTTCTCTTGTGTGTAAAAAAAAAATCACTTAGCACACACACACACTGAGAAGGAGAAGCAATGAGTTCAACACTTCCTCAGTGCAATACAACACGACACACCGCAGACTACAACTCCCAGAATCGTTGCCACCAATAAACTCTTCCAACACAGTCCAACCTCACCATGAACATCTTTGTAATGTAAACACTGGACAGGATGTCAATCCACTGCAAGAAAGTTAGACAAAGATGATGATCATGGTGATGATGGTGATGATGATGATGATGATGATGATGATGGTCTGTAGTGAATCAAGCCCAACCTTTTTTTATTTTACTAGCAAGCAAAATGGTGGATAGATTTTTTGTGTGCTAAAAAAACTCCAAAAAGTTAAATAATAGATCATCACACTGCAGATTCAAGATGGAGTGATTCAAGATGAATTCCCTTTTATCACAGGTCTGAAAGTTGTCGTGCGGTTTGGTGAAACTCAAATAAATTGTGTCAACAAAACTTTTCTCAACGTTTCTTTTACTGAACTTCAGTCAAACCTCTGAGAATGTGAACAGCATCATAAATAACAGATAACGATGACTGATCTACTGTGTCCGATGATCAACACTGTACAGTTGAGCAAAAATATCACCATAGCTTTCCTGACTCACACAAAGGACTCTGACTGTTGTTCTCAGTGTACTTTCAATAAACTCTAAAGAACAAAAACAAGAGCCTAAGAGCTTATGCCTGGTAACTAACAAAGAACTGTTACATATATACAAGTATCAAGTCTTCTGCAGACTTTAAATACAATATAGATGACTTTCTACACATTGACTAGCTACTTATGTACGGTGTGCACATATACATGTCTGTATAAGTGTTTAAATATAGAAAGTACATAATACATATTTATAATACATATATAAATATATTCTGATTGGATGTTTCCCTCTCTGGCCTGCAGACATTTGTGGTGAGGAAGTCGACCAGCCTGCAGAAGAAAGTCATTTCTCTGCGTATGGACAAAGACTCTGCAGTTCCCGTCAAAGACTTCCCTGTGAAGGAGAGCCAGTACAGTAAGCATCACTGTTTGTTTTTTTTATGTCAGTGCATAAATCTTCTAATCAAGTCCTCGTTGAAACAATTGAACAGGTTATCACAGGAAACATGCTGATGAAATTGGCTGGAATTCCCGCACTGCTGCAACCTAATTACAGATTTTGGACAGAGAATCATACATACAGCGTTTGTTTTTTCACTGCAATGAATAGAAACTCCTTTAGGCCAAAAAACACTCTTAAAGTCTATTAGCTTCAAATATGCCCGCATTGCACGTTTGTGTTGTTTGAAAATGAGGAAATGTTTGATGTAAATCATCACATTTCAGATTGATGATGGATTATACATACTGTATATATGTAGAGCTTGGATTCACCAAGAAAAAATGTGATCACTCATTTCATCAAAGTTAAGAAGGTGTCCCTCATAACCATTAACTTTAACATAAATTCAAAAGTAACTTTTACTCCAGTCAGCCCTTTTTAAGAATGTGAATAGCATCATGACCATAAAGTAACATACTTTTGGATGGAAACTTCTGCGCGGCTCAAGTAGTTTTAATGAAATGTGAAGCAGCAGCAGGACATAGTGGGCTTTCAGCGTCAGCAGTAACTCTGTAAAGCTCTGATGCGTTTGAGAGTGATCAGTAAACTGTAAAACAAAGCTAATATCTGAAAGGGCCAACAAGAGCAGAGAAAGAAGTGAAACTCAGCTCCAAACCACAGTCATTCAGTTAGAGTACTGAGAGAGTACTGAAGATCTGTTAGAACACAAGAATTCATGACTTGTGCCCCAGTGCGATTAATACCAACCCAGGCATATAGAAACAAACACTGCATAAAAAGGCTCAAACTATAACCAGCTGCAAAATCTAATGTATAAAATAAGCACTCGAGAAAGAACTATCTACTCTATATAGCGGTGTCACTGAGGCTTTGTTCCAAGGTTATCTTCTCTGTGTCAGATATAGCTCTGGAACGTCACCGTTTGCCTTCACTGTTCTTTTTGTGTCTTTGTTCTATTTTTAGTTCCCCAACAAAAAAGGGATTTTCCTGAAGCTTTAACACAACACATCTCACCTCTTTTGTACCTGCGTGTGATTACACTTGATTCTGTCTGCAACACACTGGAATTTCCAAATGCTTACTTAGTGAGAGTATGTGCTGCATGTGAGTCACCGCCCAGTGCACCCTTGAGCACCTTTCCTGTTGGTGCTGACGAGTGGTAAAATGTGCAGACTGAAGACTCACTCATGTCTCTCTTACTATGAAGAGAACAATAGATACAGACGGCCATTCAGAGAGATTTCTGTAAAAAGTAACCTTTAAGTTCTCATCCATTGTAGTAATTTAATGATCTTATTTCTGCAGAAATGTAAGAACTTACCTTTCATATTAAGAATAATCTGTTCAACACAATAGTTTTCTGAAGAACTCCAGAGTTCTCCAAAGTTGAAAGTTGCAACTCAGTTCAGTATCATCTTACGAGGCGCTATCAGCCAATCAAATACATGCAAGCACACATTCCTGTTCACCCTGGACATAACTGTGGTGCCTGTAAGGATGGAAGTAATGAATTACAACTACTCGTTACTATAATTGGCTCATTTTTTTTTGGGATACTTATTGGTACGTCCTTTTATGAGTATTTTTTATAGCCTGTAATTTAACGCCTAAGTATGCATTACATTATACGATGTACTTCACTTCTGTTAAAATCATAATTCTGCACTGAGCAGACCTATAATTTAAATCATGTCCAAACATTTCATCTGCATTTCTGAGCTTGTGCCAGGCACACGCAGTGTTTCCCACTTCCTTTCAGCATCCATGTTAACAAACTGTCCTGTTCAGACGTGGCACGGTGCGCCGCTCACTCTGCTCTATTTTTTGTGCACACTATGAAGAACGCACAATGAAAATGAATGAAATGGAAAACCTTGAACAAAAGCAGACACAGGTCTGAAGAGGTGAGCACGCTGACGGACTGACGGTTTGGAGACACAGAAACCAAATGTAGACAGATGAGGCTCGATGAACTTCATGTGTTCTACAAGTTCAAAAGGTTTTTAGTAGCTTTATGTGTATCTTTATGAAAACTAGAATTAGAATTTATCATCTTCTGATCTTTCAACTGATGGCCTGCTATTGACATTGCATTAAACATCAACTAGCAACTCACTAATATAACAGTACTGATTTTTAGCCCTCTTTCCATGAGGGGTCCCGTTCCAGAATTGTTAAGTCCTTCCTTTAGCAAGTGTTTTGGACTGTCCCTTCAAACTCATGGATCTGTTACTCAAACCAGTGTTCTTGTATCATACTTTAAAATCTCACTGGTTCCCAAGGCAGCACGTTTTTGCAATGTAGGGCTGTTTTGGTTCAGGACACATTGTGTTGTTACACCAGCAGTCCATCCTGTTTTAACTCTAGTTAATCTACAACTCTGCGAGGCAGTGCTTCCTTCACCTTATTTTAGCACAATAGCATGTTAATATCTGCTTCAAACAGGATCAAACACCATCAGCCATGGCTGATTGGATAGTCGAACATATCTACCAAATTTCCACATTTTTCAACAAGATATTTAACTGGCCAGTGGTGGACAGACTGAGAGGTAGATATTGGCGTCTATAAAGCTAAATAATCTGGTTATTGTGTGTTTGTGTTTGGTCAAAGATTCTTGTTCACTTTTTTTTTGGATCACAACAGAGACAGTTCAACTGTATATGTTGCAATAAAGGACTGACTGGAATTCATTTCTCTTTTATGTGACTCACATTACTCAGAAACTGGAATATTAATATGTGACAGAACCTGTCAGAGCTTGTTCTTACAGAGAAAGCAGCTGCTGAGTTTGCTTAAACTGTTGTGTTTGCCAGATATTGGCCAATGTGCCATGTGACGAAGTCCAAAATAAGTATGGTTTGGTGGTCTTTAGCTCTGTACTAAACTGTTACTAAGATTCTTTGTGTTATTTAGTAGTTCTTTTATGAGGATAGATTGGATTTTTGGGGGATCTTTGGGGCAACTGAGCAACAGTTGCCAGTTGCCTGAAACAACATTATCATTCATTTGG
The DNA here is from genome assembly GCA_014281875.1 of Nibea albiflora. NCBI lineage: Eukaryota > Metazoa > Chordata > Actinopteri > Sciaenidae > Nibea > Nibea albiflora. The sequence continues at coordinate 22,880,404 of CM024797.1, read as the reverse complement.
AGTCATGTTTGTGTCCACCAAATGAATGAATCTCTGTTTCTTTAGCTGCTAAATGTTCCACAATATTTGCCAGCAAGTTTTATATTGGTGCTTTTTCACTGAAAACATTTGAATTCTTCAGCTGGAAATGAGACAGAACCAGAACACTAACGTTTTGAACATTAAACCAAAACAAGAGCTGAAAGACACCAATTGCCTGATGGCCCTTTTGTTATTCTAAATATATTGATTAGTGGAGCTTTAAATCGCCAACTTTAGCTCATGAGCTAGGTAGTTTAATTTAGGCTGCTAAATATCAGTGGCTAATAAGTGTGTTGTTGATATTAACATCAGCTGCTTTGCTGGCAAAGCTAAAATCCACCTGTTTAGGTTGCTTGAGCTGACACTGTGTGTACTGATGTGTGGTAGTACCTATAACAAAATCAATAATCAATGAGATATTTTCTTGTAAGGTTGTAAGCTTACAGCCTCTTACTTACAACCTTTTATTTATTTATTTATTTGGACTTTAATATATTTATTATTCACACAACAGCGTGCTCTAGCTCTTACCTGCCTGCCATTAGTTCCTATTACAGTGTTCCAACTTGCACTGCTGCAATGAGCATGGTCTGAAGTTTAGTTAAGTGTGAGACTCAGCGGAGCTCTGAGACAAGATGAGGACAGTTATTAGTACACACATGCCCGTATCCACACCCAGATGTTAGTCACGAAACTTGCTGTCATTGAGCCAATTTCTTGTTCAGTGTTACCTGTATGCTTACGTTTTTCTGCTCCACACCATGACCTGTTATTCCAACACAGTGATTGTGTTCCTCAGAGGAATTCAAGTGAATCTAGGGATTATGAAGATGAAGTCAAGCATTCCTTTGCATGTATTTGTTTAAAGCTTGGCGCTAGCTATTGTGCCTCTTTCTCAGTTATGACCTGCTTGCCAGTGAAGTAAGTTACAACACGACAGATGCTTGTAGTGTTAACATGATTTCTGTTATGATATTTGAGGATTCAGAGTTTCTTGCGCTTTGTCTTGATCGTGCTGTTGTGTGCTCCTGCAGCTTTCTCCTTGGAGGGATCAGGCCTGAGCTTTGCAGACCTTTTCCGCCTGGTGGCTTTCTGCTGCATCAGCAGGTGAGTTTGTCACTGATTACAGAAAGACATGCAAACCACACTGATGTGACGCACCTAAAGGTTTAATACACATATATATTTCACACAGACATGATCTGAAACCAGGAAGAGGAAAAGGAGGGGAGTTTGTGAGCCGTAATTCACATCAAAATGAATTCTCCTTTCCTCCTCTGAATCATAAATTAGAACACACAGAAGGTATTTTTAGTTTCCATGTGACTTACACTTCTCAAAGATGTCATTATATCTGATGTCCTTCATGTGTCAACGTCCATAAATCTGTTGAAAGATCATAGATTTTTTCCTTCAGTATCAGTGCCGTATCAGTGATCCAGCCACAGTAGTAGTAGTTGGGTAATGATGGTCACACCAGAAGTGATTCCCATAGTGAAACGCCTCACTCTGTTATCACAGAACCAGGGATTACGTTAAGTAACCCAATGTCATGAAATAAAGTCTGTTTTATTCCTGCTTCCCTGACATGTCTTCTGTCAGATTAGTGGAAACACCCTAAATACATCTAGATGTTATTTAGTTGTATTTTGCTCGCATTGTCTGTTTGTGTCTGTGGATTTCACAAGATCATTGTCCAACAACAGTGGAAGGATCGAATATCATGTCTCTACGAATATCAGACAGTGACAAACAGTTGAAGGACACACAACCACATTGTCACTCACAGCATCCTCTGCCAGAGACAACACATGAAAAATAGCACTGTGCTATACATGTGTGGCACACAGTTTCAGGCCACAGTCTGTTTCTGTAGTCATCGCTTCAGTCACATTTAAAGGTTTTCACTGACTTGAGAAGTGTGTAGGTTTGCATGGTGGAAGCCTTTGAAACATGTTGTAAAAGACACAGGGAGGAGAGCAGCAGGCACAGATTACCCTCCGGCTGTGTGGTTGAATGTACAGTTCAGCCAACGCCACACACCCAGGCCAAGCCACGCTCCTCTCTTCCAGCACAGTGACTCACACTTTTAGGAATAGACTTTCAGTCCCGCCTTCTCTTACTCACTTTTATTTTTCAATCAAACTTTTGTCCCTTCTTTTTAGGGATGTGTTGCCCTTCACTCTGAAGCTCCCAGAGGCCATCGCTTCAGCCAGAACATCTGCTGATCTTGAGGAGGTCGCTAAACTTGGAGCAGGTTTGTTTTCTTGTTTGAATGTCTATGTTGGAGACGAGCATGCAGTCAGGGCGATCTGTGGCAGGCTGAACGTCAGATACTATCAGTGTGAGTGTGTGTGAAAGCCACGAAGTTAGATAACACATACAAGATAGTATTTACAGATGTGGCGTGTGTAAGTTAGCTAGTATGAAATCATGTGTGTGTAATGTTGACTAGGCAGTGTGTAAATGTACATCATTAGCTCTTTCCATGATGATATGAAGTCATGTTGTAGGTCAGGGAGACTGAAGAGGAGTCTCCAGAAAGGATCTATGAAAAAATAAGCGCACAGTAGGATGTGTGCAGAGGTATAGTATATATATTACTGCCTGATGACACAATAACATGTTGTGTACTGTTTACTATGAATCTTCCTTATTGCAGCAACAGTGACACATCTGCAGTTAGTTTGAAGCATTTTTCTGTTATTTGTACACTCGAGCCTCTTACAGATTCAGAAAAGTATTTTTCTCTGTCCCACATCTCCACATCTGTTGTGTGTAAAAAAAAAATTAGCCTTTTTTTTCCTGAGGCATGACACTCGTAAAGCCCATTTCGAACCCCCCCCCCCCCCTCCCCTGCTCTAAGGATTAAATGGCATACCAGTGCTAAATGACTCACCCCCAGGGACAAAAGCCTCTTCCAGGTCCAGATCAGTGCAGCACGGCTGGGCATGGACCAGAGCTGGGTGCCTCTGGAGCTTTTTCTTCAGCCTCGGCCTTCTTACAGTCTTCAACACTAAACTTTGCACATTTTTCTTCATATATTCTGACTACACTACATAGCTTTTTTTTCTTAACTTAAAAATAGTGCTTTAAAGAAGTGTAGGTGTTTTTCTTAGACCCCACTTCCTCTTTTATAACCCACTCAGAGTGACCTTTGTGTTCATTCAGGTTCTGCTGCTGTGACTCAGCTCTGAGCTATCGTGCACTGAACTGAGACTTCCAGTGTCCCTCTGCCCAAAAGCCTCTTAAAAGAGTTCAGGATGACACACAATGATCAGATGGCACGCTCCCTTTAATGTGGTCTCAAATGATCTACAGACATACATTTTTTCTCGGTTTTCTCTCTTGTATACCTCAGTCTCTCGCTCTCACTCTCTCTCTCTTTTTCATTCGTAAAAGAGTTCCTGTTTAGTGAGGTGACACAATGGTGGATTTTGTGTGTATGAAGGTAATCGAGCAACAATGAATAGATCTACTATTACTAAAGGCTGTACTGACGTACATGTCAACATTTACAGCTGTCGAAGATGAGAAAAGAGTAGTGTTTGACTGTGACGTCTTCACAGTGTCAGATTACGTGTCATACAGTATGTCTGTGCACCTGTACAGTTTGAGGAAGGCTGAAGGTACTTCTCTTTATTATAAAGTTATAAAGTAAGGGTTGAACTTTAAACTCCAGAGGACAAAGGGCTCTACAGAGTGCGTGGCAGAAAAAGAAGATGCAGAAGAAGAAGTGTGCTACTAGTAAATAAGCGACAAACGAAGGATCATAGTTATTATTTAGCACAAGAAAAACCAAGGGAGCATTGATTTCTGTATGGAAGAAGCAAAAACATGAGAATAGATGATCTATTTATCATCATGTCGCTAATCTTAACTTTTATTAGCATTTGGACCAGCTTGCTAAAGTCAACATACTAATGCAATGCAGAACAAGTGACAACGACATTAGCTCTGATTGGTGGTGACAGTATGGATTTGTTCTTATTGTTGGGGAAAAAACAATGCATTGCAATGGAAGAACATGAAAGTGAGCCATCGACTGTAAGGACTTCATCTCCATGGTAGGCATCACATGGCGGCACTACTGCAGTCATTGTCACAGTCTTAATATTGGGTATTAAAAGTTATTTTTTTGTCTGTGCTTTGGTGCTGTATTCTACAAGAGATGCATCAATCCAAACCAAATGATTGGTACCAGATACTGATTATCTAGTGGATCAGCTCTCAGCTGGATGCGACTGATCCATATTAAATATCATTTTTTTTGTCGGTGCCATAATGTGGTAGACTGCAAACTGAATTTTGATCAACTTGGTTTATATTATCTTACATGGAAACTCTGCCAGAGAAAAAGACAGATATCTTCATATTTGTGACTAACTACAAACTATTCACCACACAGACAAACTGTTTGTGGGACTTTGGGGAAGTTGCTTACTTTTCCCAGTTGTAAATCCAGCTCAGTTGATTAATTGCTGCAATTGACCAATCAACTATGTTTATGTAGTGATTATTTATTAGGTCAAATTCTTCTATATTTGTTTTGTTATTGTTGTTTAGTGAAACAAATACATAAGATAAATGAAATACATTCTGCATTCATCACTGCTAACACGTCATGGTTGTGGCAGGATATTTCTGTCACTGTTTCCGCAAACTTGCTGTTACTCATCAGCCAAACTGCATACAAGCATTCTTAAATTTAACAGCTTGTGCTTTTCAAACAATGTTCGGCACGCTGATCTTTAGAGTTTGCTCAGAGGTTGAAAATGTTAGAGAAAGAAGTGTGAAAAAAATATTACATCTGTCTCTGCATATACAGTACAAGAACCTGCAAGCAACAGATCGATAAGATCTACTTTACTCTGCTCTGCTGCCTTATCTTCTAGAAGTCAAAGACTCCTTTTGTTTTCTACATCTACTTTAAACCATTTGCTACCATTTTGATAATAACCTGTTTTATAGTTGTTTCATGTGTACTGATGTGCTCAGTAAAACTGACAGACTCGGCTACATATCACTTCAGATTATTTACCCTTCAGTTTTAGAGCAGCCACAACTTCTCAGCTCTTTGAGATAGCACTTTTATCGCTCATATAAAAGGGATGCAGCAGCATGGCAGTCTGAAAAAACCAAAGTGACTTGATGTCATCTATACAGCATGTGTGTGTGCGATCTATTTTTGGCTCCAGTTCAGCTGTCATCCCTCTCTACATGTTACCACTGATTTACCCCTGACTTTCCCAGTTCTTACATCAATCACGCCAAACCACATTCCTCTGTGCTCTTTGACCCAGGTGTGTGTGTGTGTGTGTGTGTGTGTGTGTGTGTGTGTGTGTGTGTGTGTGTGTGTGTGTGTGTGCGCACGTGCGTGCACTGCATTTTGCTGTGCTCTGCATGTACTTGTGCGAGCATGCTGGCGTGTAGAACTGAGTAATCATTTAATTCCACAGAATTAGAAGTGTCAATTGTGAAATGTCTGTAACAAACTGTAGTAAGTCATACAAAGAGTGTGTAAAGCAGAGAGGTTTTTAATAGCAGACGGAGTAAACAAGAGTAGAGTAGGTGTGAAATAGGAAAAATCTTAGTCTTGGTGCATTAGAGAGAAAAACAGAGACAGACCACGGAATTTCTGCTGAAAGAGAGGGAAGGAGGCGGGAATACTGTGCTGAGAGCCCACCCACACACACATCAACTTGAGTGAGTCATAACAGAGACTGAGCGTGAGTGAGCCACAGAAGTCAGTCGAGTTTCAGCTTGTGCACACACAGCAGTGTGTCTTCTGCAACACCATCAGAAGTTTACAGAGTCGGATCAACAGCTCGTCTGTGTGTCACTGAGCTTTGGGATCACAGTGAGTATTGTTGCCCTCTCTTTTCTGCTCTGTGTCTGGTACTAGTATTCCTCATGTGGTATTGTTGCCACTGGTGCACGTCTGTCTTGCTGTGCTCTGTCTGGTACGGCTCGGGCTCTAAAGGCTCAACAAAGTGTTGTGTTACAGTAGTTTAGTGCTCTTTCTCATTGGCTGGGGTAAAAGCTCCCCAACAGGCTGAAGCTCTGAAGCACTGAAGTGATTTTGGACAAAGCAGCATTTAGCGGTTTTATGAGCCTGGTAATTGTAGGACTTGTATTGAGTCACTGGGAGTGGATGAGTGAGTGTAGTTGGCAGTACTTTTTGCTGCTGTTTACTGTTTTTTTATATATGTATAAGTGTGTGTGTGTGTGTGTGTGTATATGTATACACACATACACACACACACACACACACACACACACACATATATATATATATATTGTCTGTATTGTTCAGACTAAGTATGTGAAGGAAAAATATCTTAAAAGCATTTTACTTAGTCTGAACAATACATGCAACAAACCATTGCTTTGACACACACAGCATGTACAGACAGGGCGAAACACCTCTGTAATGATCACAGATGAATGAGCGTGTTCATTGGAACCATTTTCAGACGTCTTGTTTGGTGTCATGTGCTTGAAATTGTTACAAACGGGATTTATCGTACCCTTGATGTAATGAGCTCATTAGCACAGTTTTGGCAACAGTCAGCAACTAATCGACAAAACTTTATAGCTGGAATTTATGTTCTTGCGTGCCCCTGACATGGTCTGTAATTAGACTAATGAGACTATAATTATTTAGTTCATGCAGCGTACCAACATACTAAATGTGTTCTGCAGTGCAGTTAACGATAAATGTACTGCTGCACCTCTTGTTGTCTCTGAGTCTGATAAATTACCTCAAGTGATGTCACTTGAGTCACTTTAAGGGGTTAGTGTTAGGAGGTTAAAGGTTGAATTTTGATCCAGGTTGTCCCATTCACAGGTTAGGGGTTAGGGCTGGTTGGGAAACCTCAGGGTACCGTAACTAGCCCACTCTTCATCTCTGCATGAGACTGGAGGGTCTAGGATACAGTAGATGTAATGAGCACCCTGGAATGTCTGACTAAACTGTTGGTGGTTGTATTGTGGGTAATGTAGGCCTTCAGGTTTTTAGGAATTAAGAATTCCTTTTTAAAGATTGCCCACTGTGAGTCAAACAAAGCTATAATATGACAATCAGTGACTACTCTTTTAATTCTTTTGTCTGAAAGCTGGTGAAGAGGCAGCTCCTGAATCTGTAGCTCAGGTCTGGCCACGCTAATGTTGGCTTCAGTCCACATACTATTATATTTTGTGTTTTGACTTAATCTAAGTAGAATATTCCTCTCTCTGTCTCACACAGGCTTCTGGGATACTCAGTTGTGCCACAAGACGAAGGGCTCAGCCTCAGGAATAGGTGCTCCGGACAGACCACCTCCACCTTCTCAGAGCACAGTCTCCTTGGCAACCACCCCAGGATACCCTCAGCTTCGAACTCGCACACCATCTGAGCTTGATTGTTGCCGATCTAATGGAGCTCTTTGCTTCATCAACCCCCTCTTCATAAAGGTCCACCAACCAGACGGCGACACTGCTTCAGATCCCTCAGGCACAACAAAGCAAGGCCTGAGGCAGGAACCTGTTAGCAGCAACCTAGATACCGACAACAAGGACACGCAACGCTCTAACGACTGTAGCTCAGATCACGGTGACAGCAGCCAGTCACGTCAAAACAACCCGCAGAGCCTTGGCAGAAACACCAGGCTACAGGACGATAACAGTGAAACCAGCAACAGCAGCAGTCAGAAGCTGAGCACTGCAGACAGTGTGTCACGGTCCCCCCCTCCTCGCCCACCACCACCTTGCTTTACGTCACGGCGCTCAGCCCGTCCTCTTCGACAGCGCAGTATGCCAGAGAAGATCTCTTGGATCAATGTCCCCAAGGAGAAGGTGGAGGAGAGGGAGAGGGAGAGGGAGAGGGGGAGCAGCCTCCTTTCTCGCCTTGGCTCCTCACTTAGCATCAGTCCCTCATCCTCACCTCCCAAGAGATTCAGCATCAGCTCCCCAATATCCATCCCTCGGCCCTCCCTGCCAATCTCTCTATCATCTCTCTCCTCCTCCCCACGTCGGGCCAAGGCCTCACCATCATCCAGTCAGGAGGATGCCCAGTGCCACTTGGCGCTAGAGGAGCAGACAATTGAGAAGGCCCTTAAAAGGGCCAAACTGTGTAATAACAGCAGAACATCTGACAAGGACTCAAGCAGTCCTCCAGACCCTTCGCTAATGACAACAAGCAAGCAGTCAGTTGTGGCAGGAGGAGAAGAAGAAGCAGTCGAGCAATGCGGTAGCAGTGGCCAGCGGCTGAGCGACATGAGCATGTCCACAGATTCCTCAGACTCTCTGGATTTCTCCCAGTCCTCGGCCTTCTTCCTTCCTCCTCTGCATGACCCCAGCCCTCCCACTGTGGCTGACTTCAACACCCACCTCCCCCTCTCCCTCCCACCTCCCCACCTGCCTTACTGCAGTATGGAGGAGGACGACGATGACGAAGATGACGAGGATGAGGAGGAGCCCGACTACGGCGTCAGTCTCGAGAGTGACCAGGACCAAGACCAGGACCTGACCATGGTGCCACCGGGACACCGCACAAAGCGGCGCCCCAGCGCCAGTGCTCTGGTGCTGCAGAAAGCCCTGCGAGGACAGCTGCGCAAGATGAGCGGCGTTTTCAACTCGCTGCTGACACCAGAGAAGAGGGCGATCCGCAGGGTGGTGGAGCTGTCCAGGGATAAAGGCTCGTATTTTGGCTGCCTGGTGCAGGACTACCTCAGCTACATGGGCGAAGGGGCAGGCACCCAGGCTTGGCAGGGCTACGCCTCTGGACTGGAGCTGCTGCAGACTCTCCGCCAGTTCATCACTCAGATGAAGAGCTACCTGCGACAGAGCTCCGAGCTGGAGCCTCCAATTGAGAGCCTCATTCCAGAAGACCAGATCGGTGAGTACAAAAAGAAATAGTTCCACTGCGCCTTGGGTTTCTTGCTCTTGTTGCGTCATCCTTGTTATTTCACTGGTTTTACCAGCTTGTGCACTGCATATGTAACCGTTACTTTGTTGTGGAAACAATGTCAGCGTAATGTTTTAATTATACTCTTTGTGGATGTGTCGTCAACTACATAACAGCTGACGTGCTGCGACTGCTCGATTGCTTCATCTCTACCTTTTAAGCAGCATGACCTCGTTGTCAACTCAACAGAGAGGCTGGTGGGAGTGGTTGATTTGTGTTTTTTGCAAGTCATTACTGATTATTTTTAGGACCAACACTGTGTCACAGAAAGAGTTTAATGCAGACGCGGCGGTTTCACTTCAACATTTTATTAGTGAGGACTGCTACATGTGCACACCTCATGGTCATGTGTGCAATAATCAGGCCACACCAGGGTCATTTTAGATAATTGTTGGTTGCCATGTGTCCTGATAAGTCAGAATCCACTTGAAAAACAAAGAACGGACAGGTGGAGTCAAATCAGACTTACCTTTTGAAACTGAAATCTGTAATCCAACACTAATATTTGCATTTCCTTTATTATATCCAGCCTTTATTGCACCTTACAATACCTTGACAGCAACATGAAAGGGGGAAAGTAGACACAACCACATAGCTAAATAAGAGCGCACACACACACTCTCACACACACACACACACACTCACACCTGCCGGAAGAGCAGTTTGAATCATTTACGCCAAGATTCAGTGGCTGCGCTAGACTCTGGACAGAGTAACATGTAAACAGAGAGCACAAAGAGGGTTTTATGTCAGGAGGAAGAGCCAACCTGTTCCTACTGGCCCCGTTCAAACAGTTCACCAGAGGGCTGTAATTATGTCAGTGAAGAATCGTTCTGCACTGATCACCAACGTTGACATTTCTGTCAGTTCTGTAGCCAGATGTAGCCAGTGTTGATGAGATTTTGACTGAACTCCTCTGGACATCTCATTAGTGGCAGTGTCAGCACATTTTTTTTTTATTAAAGGAGCATTTCACCAGTTTTACACACAATGAGTGAAGTTCAGTGAAATCAAAACATGTCGTTTGATGATGTCATAGTGATGTCATCAGTGTTTTCGTAGCCTGTGCTTCAGACCTCATTTGTAATAGAAAGGCTGCATTACAAAAACTATTCAGTTGCATAATGGGAAATGTGTTGTTTTTTTTTGCAGTCCGGATATATCCGCCTCACGTGCCTCCATTTTGTGTCTCACAAGTCCACCATCTACTGAATTGCATCAGTTGTAACTTTAACAGCTTTAACATGTTCAGCAAGGCAAACAGTTCTTGTTGGGGATTTAGGGAAAATGTATTAAAACTGAGTCAGAGTAGATATTACTTTTTATTTTTCTTCATGTCTGGATCAAAGAGTAAGATTGAAGCTTTAAGGTGTAGGTTTGATTGACATCTGGTGCCGGTGTAAGATTCATAGATTGGTCTGCGTGTGTTTCATGCCTTGTTTTCTGAATGGTCTGTTTTTCTCTCATGCGACGCTCTGGGAGCTGCTGCGGTTTGACTTCTTGGAAGAGTTGCACAACATTTTGTTGTGGCAGCTTCACAGTGTTTTCTGTTCAACTCAACTCAACTAAAAAAAAAAAAAAAGACCGGCCGGTCCAGATGCATTTGGGGGGCTGCCTGCCAAGTCGTGCAGTTACCCAAGTTAAGTCCAGTTCTTTTAAACCAACTCTCCAATCAGAGTGAGAGGATCTGAGGCAAGCCCCCTCCGCTCTCGTTCTCACCCTTGTCTGTTTACTCTGTTTGCACGTCTGTCTTGGTTTTGAATTTCTTTTGCTCTCTCTCTCTCCCTTGCTTTAAAGTAAGAACGACTGTTGGTGCTTTCATGCAGTATTTCATGTAAATGAGGGATGGCTGATTGGTCCATTAAATGGAATAAATGGAAACAAATACAGCAAACGTAGAGCTGACCTAAAACAACACGTGACACAGGACAGAGGACGACAGACACTGAGTTTCTAATCTGGAAGACACTGCTGCTGCTGCTGATGTTGTTGCTTTTGTTGTTCCTCATTCTGCGCTCATTCAGCAACCCAGCCATGTGTGTGTTTGGGTTCAGGATGTTGAGGCGGGGCGAGTGTTGGTGGTGGTGGGGCAGAATAGAGTTCCTTGTATTCCAGCCGTCCCACACTCTCTCCCAGCAGAACCAGCTCGTCATGAAGCTCTGTGTGTGTTGGTTTGCGCGTGTGTGTGTGTACCCTTCTCCTGTCTGTTCTGTCTGTTTTTCCCACTCATATTCTGTGAAAATATGAGTGGGAAATGATCATATACAGTATCATATATCTCTGAGTATGATGTTGCAAATCAAAGAGCAGGACTTTTTTATGGTTTCTGCATTTAACAGATTTTTAAAATCTGTTACATCAGCATGATGAAGTGTCAGCCTCACTGGATGGATGGATGAAGAGTTTTACATTTTAGGAAATATCCTTATTGCTTTTCTTGCAGAGAGTTTGATGACATAATCGATAACACTCTCATACTACTATACTTCCTTTCCTTTCCACATGGATATTAATGACATACGGTGATAGGAGAGGGATTTTTTACCAAATCTACTTCATCCAGCAGATGCTGAAATTCATCAAACAGGGTTTTTAAAGACTGATTACTGAATTGTTTGCACGACCCAAAGACAGACACGAAGGCTATTTGTAATGTCCATATCATGGAAGCAGGAAGGGAGCAATCTGTATCAGCAGAGCTCTTAGGTTCAGTGACAGGAGAGATGGACACACCTCTCCTCCTGATTATACCAGGCTACCACAGTCCCACTGCCTGCATGTCTACAGGCCATCCTGTGTGTGTTTACATGTGTGTGAAAGGTAAAAGCATCACGCAGCTCGGACCTCAATCACACAGCAGTGACGGCAATGAGAAGGTGTGTGAGGCGTGTTGACATTTCCGCGTACAATCAGGATGAGGGTTTGGTTGAAGGTTAGGAGAGGACAGAGAGGATGTTTGGTGAGAGGATGTTTATATAAAGAAGGAAGAGGCCCTGTGGCTTGTTTAGGCTGTCCTTGGCTGATAAGCAGACTGACTCTTGTGTTTTCCAGCGTCTGTCTGTGATACACAAATAACTGACTCCGACTCTAAAGGTGAAGCTGTAAACTTGGTGCATGAATTCACTTTGAAGCCAGGACAGGACACAAAGGTGCAGAGGGGTCAGCATTCAGTCTGAGCCGTTCCTCTGTAGGATGGCAGCGTGACCGCGGTGGAAGTGACAAACCTGTAAGACACACAGCTTGACTTTGAGAAGTCTAATTTGTGTGTCTGTAGACCTTTCTCCCCTTTACAGTTCCATGAACAGAGCTCTGAACTTAATGCCAGGAGTGAGGAATGTTGGCACAACGTTCTCTGTTTTTAATCACTTTAACAGACCTGTGGGGAGTCCACTGATTCTTCAGCTTGAGGAGAAGAATCTGGGTTTTAGTTTTTTGTATCACTCCGTCGCCTCACTGTGTGCTAATGGACTCATATGCTGATTATTTCCTTGATTCATTGTTTTGCCTAGAACATCAGATAAGACAGACTTTTCACTCAAATGCACGCATGCATTATTAAGAATACTATACATCCATACTGGACTGACACGTGAGGAAATCATGAAAAATGTCCGTTATAGAGTCCAAACTGCCATGTGCAGATGTCTTGTTTTGTCTGAACAGTGCTGAGCTCAAATATGTTCCAGTGACAGGAAACATTGACGTGAACACTGGAGAAACTGAAAACAGTCACAGATAATTGTTGTAGTCCGGCTAAAACTGAAGTGGAAAAGCCAGTGACAGAAATGAATCAGAAATGATTTCATAATCAAATCATCATTTATTCATTTTTCAAGCAAATAAACCTACATTCACTGCTTCAGTACTCTAATGTGAATGTTTGCTGCTTCTCTCACTTCCCCATTACAGTAAAGTCAATGTTTTTGGGGTTTGGGCTGTTGCCTTGACAAGGCAAAACATCGTGACACTGTGATGGACGTTCTTCAGCTGAAGAGCAGACCACAATGCATTGTACTACTCACGTTGTATGTGACAAATAAGTCTGGATAATATTGTGAAGGTCATCTTTATTATCTGAGGGGCAGTTTGTGGTGCAGGGGCAACTGTATGTGCAACTCACATGGAGCTGTTAAGGTGGCCGATAGCAGTGTTTTTGTGTCTGTTAGTCTTGCATCTTGGCACAGTGTATCAACTCAAACTCAGCGTTCAGGTGGCTGAGGTCAGCCAGGACCGACTGGGCCTTCTTCAGGGTTCTACCTACGTACAGACTGTGGAGGTCGTTCAGAGTGTAGTGTGTGGTTTTGGAGCACACCTTCACTACACTCTGCTATTGTTTTTAAGTAAAGAGTTAGGTGCTTTCAGACAGTAATGATTGCCAAGTTGACTGAAACATTAGTTTTTTCCTCGTACCTGTCGCAGGTTGCTTTGGGAATCTTTAAACTTTTATTATTATTTCTGAAAATCTCTGTGAAAGTGGAGGACGTGTTTCAGTAACACGTTCGGGATGTCAGCAGCCTCTTGTTCTGGTACATGATAACATCCTGGATTACTGAAGGCCAACAACATTCACTCAGTCCTCTCATGTAGCGTACCAGTTAAAAGTACCAGAACAAAAAAAAACAACACTAATTGTGCCAGCTCAGCGTGCCAGCATTCTTATTCCTGGCAGCTCTCAAGCCAGTTCATGTAGTTATGGAATGAGGAAGTGAGAGTTGTCCTGCTGGGTTCAGTTCCAGCTGAAGATACGGGCAGGTATTAGTGATCAGTGGGAGTGGATACATTTTCCAGTAAGACCAGCGAGGGAGGTGGAGTGACGTGAACGGCAGATGCTGAATGTCGTCCGACTGTGGTGGAAAGTTAAAATCTGTCTACGAATGTGCTCAGCTGAAAAAAATTAAACAAAACAAAAAAAAAATCCTGCTGACTTCACCCTTTCTGGAGGAAAAGCAACAACACACATACACACACACACACACACACACACACGTGGTCCTTATTCAGCAGTGCTGTGGTTTGGCCTCCCTCTCTGCATCCATCCTGCCTGTATTATGATATCATGGTTGGTGTTAGTCAGACTGCATGAGCTGAGCTTGTAAAAGCTGACGTTGACACTGTCAGCAGCAACAACACACTCTTGGACAGATGGTGAATGGTGAGACGGCGAGCTTCGCTTTCACACACACCACTTGTACCCGACAGTGTCTGACTAGCTCATGATGAGGACTGAGATGTTAACGATAATGCCCTGAAATGACTCCAGAAGAATGATCCATGAACCTTTACAGGCTGTTATCTGAGTCATCCTGCAGATATCAAACAGCTCTTCCTTCACGGATGAAAATGTCAGCAGTGTTTCTTCATTCCTCAGGCAGGCAAAAGTGCTTGTTGTGCAGCCATGCACTGCTGTGACCTCCAGCTGCTTCTGCAGCCTTGCAAAGTTGGCGAGCCGCAGCGTTGAACTTTTCAGCTTCTTTATTTATAGGTCTTGTCTGCGTGTTCAGCCTCTCCTCCAAAGTTCAATCCGCTTTTCACGCACATCACATCAAGAAGCATCGCGAAAAAACAAAACAGGACACCGGTCTCGGCTTCTCACTTTCCTCTCACATTGTCATGAAGTTTGTGTGTTCAGCAAAACAGCCAGATGAGAGGGCATTGTAAAGTTACCAGGCCCTGTCTGATAAACAGAGAAATTCATGTTTGGAATTGTTGATGTATGAATATACAGTATACAAACTAAATGCTGGAACACAACAGTCAGAGTCTTAAAGACCTGGAAAGATCTATCTACAACATGAATTACTCATGTCTTAATAAGCGTGAGTTCCATCTCACGAAGAACTATGATATGAAATGTTTATGAAGAAATCATTTTTCTGAAAGATAAATAACTGAAAAGCCCAAGAGGTCATTTAGCTTCACTTCCTGTTGTTCTGAACACATTTTCAGGAAGAGCCAATCTTCCAAACATCTGGATAAATAAATATTCCCTCCACTCAGATTAAACATCTTTTTTAGTTTGCAGCAGACAGAATAACCTTTGTCTAATTCAACAGTCAGTTCAAACTCAAAGTCAAACTGTGAACATGTGAAGAAGCTCACCCGTGTCCTCCCCTCTTCAGACCGGGTCCTGGAAAAGGCCATGCACAAGTGTGTCCTGAAGCCCCTCAAACCGATGGTGAGCGTGGCCCTGCAGGAGTTCCAGGTGCGCAGCGGGGAGTGGCAGGAGCTGAAGGAGAACCTGTCATTGGCCAAGGCCCGGCCTCCGCAGGAAATGGGAGTGGCCGACACGCTGCCCCCAGACCCCATGGCCATAGAGAAGATCAAGCACAAGTTCCTCACCATGAGCAAACTGTACTCCCCTGAGAAGAAGGTCACCATGCTGCTGAGAGTCTGCAAACTCATCTACACCATCATGGAGGACAATTCAGGTGAATATTTCAACGCATGAAGACCCAATGATAAAAAGGTATGAAATTATGATTTTTGTTTAAACTCACCACCCTGCTCTGTTTGTGCCTCAGGTCGCCTGTACGGTGCTGATGACTTCCTGCCCATGCTGACCTACGTGCTGGCCCAGTGCGACATGCCACAGCTGGACAATGAGATACTTTACATGATGGAGCTGCTGGACCCGTCACTGCTTCACGGAGAAGGTCTGTTGTAGGCTTCACCCTAAACACTCAAGACGGCAAACATCTGAAGAACAACTCAACGTTGTTAACCCTCGGCCTCTTTGTGTTCACGTCCAGGTGGTTACTATCTGACCAGCGCCTATGGAGCTATGTCCCTGATCAGAAACATCCAGGAGGAGCAGGCAGCCAGAGCGCTGAGCTCTGAAACCAGGGACACACTCCACCAGTGGCACCGCCGGCGTACCACCCAACGCTCTGCCCCATCCTTTGATGACTTCCAGGTGAAAACTCACACTCGACACTTAACTTAAATTGTCTTTCACAGCTTGTTCTTAAGATTACAAAAGTCTGAAGCACCTATCTGGATCATATCCTGCTAATACATAACAAACGGACGCTCAGTCGCCGGTAAAAAGGAGTTACTGATGAGGTATACATTGGAAGTAGTGTATCTGAGTTCGGTTACCTGCTCGAACCATCGTCTGGGCGGACAGAAACTTAACCCAAATAGCTGAGAACATTCTCAGACTTGGTTCTCAAAAGGAACTATTTCAACTGTCCTCCACTGAAAACATGATGCTGAGAAATGTTCATTTCATTGACGAAAGCTATGATGAAAAATGTTCAATTCTCTCTGTTTCTCTCTGAAGTTCCTCTTCAGGCTTAATGTCTATGTTATGTGTGCCACAGTCTCATTGTATTCTTCTTCTGACTGTCCCTCAGAATTACCTGCGGGTGGCGCTGCAGGAGCTGGACAGCGGCTGCACAGCCAAGACTCTGCAGGTCCGACCTTATGCCACCGTGGAGGAGGTGTGTCAGCTGTGTGCCCACAAGTTTAAAGTGTCAGACCCTGAGAACTACAGCCTGTTCCTGGTGGTGGAGGGCAGCAGCCAGCAGCTGGCACCTGACACCCACCCCCAAAAGATCAAGGCTGAGCTCCACAGCCGCTCGCAGGCCACTCCCTTCCACTTTGTTTTCCGCCGCGTAGGCAAGACTTCGTCGTCACCAGCTCTCCCGAATTCTACACTCAACCTCAACGACCTCACTGTGACCTCCGACAGCCAGGCCAACCTGAATGACCTCAGCATGCACCCATCAGCCCCCTCTGCCCAGCCCACTCTTAGCTTAGGCCTGAGTCCTACTCTGAGCCTCAGCCTGCCGCCCAGCCACCTCAATGGAAACTCCATATCGATATGACTGTAGCAGGGGGCTCACTGACAGTCTGAACAGGGTCTTTGTCTCCCAGTGTGACAGTGTCGCCCGTCATCTCCAACAAACAAGGTTCCGTGAGACTGAAAAGGGTCAGCATGTTGACAGAGTTCAACTGGGCAAGACGCTGTGTCGTGCCAGTCCTTACAAAGCCTGACTTCTCGTTTTGGACGACACATTTCCTCTCGCTGGAAAGTTTTGTCTGACAGACGTGGGTGAAAGAGGAAAAGAGGAAAGCAGGGAAGGAAGTGAGAGAGATGGAGTTTTTTTGTTTTTAACTTCCTTGGCATCAGAGCAATTTGCTGAACACAAGTCTAAACACACTTCAGGTAGAGATGTTGGAGATACTGTAAAGACCACATGAATTAAAATGTGTTCCTGCTCCTGCATTAATGCTGCAGGTGCTGATTCAGGGTAAGCTGTTCTTGTTGTTACCTTTAGAGTACATAGAGGGAAATCAGATCAGAAATCAGACTATTCTTTGATCAATCACTTTAAACATACAACAGATAGTTTATTTAGGTGATAGATGTAAGTTTGATTTACTTGTTACAGTTGCTGGTAAACTGTGTTTTTATGCTGTTTGTGTGTGTGTGTGTGTTAATCCTTCAGATTGTTGGGATGTTTTCATGGGTGTTGCTGACACCTAGTGGTGAATGGTGCACACAGCAATGATTCCCCAAACGGTCAACATTTATGGAACAAATTCATTAGAAACGAATGCAAGAGGAAGTAAGGTAGAACTTCAAGAAAACGTCTAAAGAGCCCCATTGTGCAACTTCTTCTGTACTGACTCACTGATGCTGTGGCTGCTGGCATGTGGTTTGGTGTTTATTTGAATGTTTTCAGAGTTCTGTTGGAAGCAGAACATGATTGGCCACTGAGGGGCAGTACACCTTACTCTACACTTTAAAAGAAGAAGAAGAACTGTACTGAACCACAACTAAATCAAAATCAAATCAAATTTTATTTGTATAGCCCAAAGTCACAAAACACATTTTGCCTCAGTGGGCTTCACAATCTGTACAGGGAGTGACACCCTCTGCCCTTAGACCCTCGGTTCGAGTTAGTTGTGAGGTTTACAACTAACTAGTAAACTGAATTAACCGAACCATCAAAAAAGCACCAGACATTTTGTCTTTTTTTAGTCCGCATAGTCTTGACACCTACATTACCCACAATGCAACTCGATCACTGAAATTTCCATCATAGACTGGGATGTGTTTTGCTAGTAGTGGCGAATGTAGCCTCAAGCAGAGAGGAGGAAGAAACTTTTGTAGTCTTCAGCATCAACCAACACTGACTCATGTGACATCACTTGAGTCAATTTGTCAGCCTTCACATAAAAGCAGTAGTACTTCCCAAGACCCGGAAACACACGTTGATGTGCCAAGACTTTGTCTTTTTCTTTGTAGACTTGCTGATATATCAGAGGCTCCTTTTCTGTGTTGACTTGAAACTGGAAGAGAATCTAAAGATGGTGAATCTCTGTCAGATCTTTGCTGTGGCTCCGTCCTGGCTTTTCCCTTCTGTGTTCGACATGCAGCATTTCCTGTGCATCAAAGCTGCATATCTGCAGGTAGATCCCAACAATATCATTCGAGTGTATAATATCCATAATGCCTCATTTTGATATGATAATCTTAAGGATTAACATTTTAAACTTTGTAAAATTTACTGTTCTTGCATGTAGTTTGTTTAATGTTAGAAACAGGCAGGTCTGCCAGTGTTCAAAAAATGTAACATTCATTTATGTATTTACTGATTATCCTGGTGATATGAAAGATACTGTATCATAGCTGATAGATATTGTTTTTTTAAGGGCATCCTTTTCATTCAGATTGATAATATGTGACTGAGGAGCAACTACGGCTGGCTGCCGTCTTCTAATTCTAGAAGTCTCTGTAATGCTGACAAACGTTAAAGGTTTTTATCCTGGTGGGATACGTGGGCTTTAAAGCTGGACTAAGGTTACACAGTGAAACGTAGAGAAAGACCAAGATATGTGCGGGTACAGCGGACAGGAGGGGGGATGTTACTGAGATGGGAGCACTCTGCAATCCAGTCGACATCAGTATTGAGTTTGGTACTGTCATTCAAATACTTGAAATTTTATTGTGAATTTTTAAGGTTCCAGTAGTCAGAAAGTCAAATAGATATGCTGTTTCTTTACCGAGCGTATTGAAGTATGACACTCCATTCTTTCCTGTTTTACATTGATGAGATGTGTGAGGCGAGGTGAGCACAGAGGGGACTGAAAAGTGATGCAGCTGAAAGAAACTCTCAGAGGCAGTCGAGTAGCCTTAATGTCATGTATCATCTGTATGTAACCTGTACATAGCTCACAGTGTATACCTAGTTTGAGTTGTCTCATACTGCCATGTTATTGGTGATCTAACTTCACTTCTTTGATAAAGCAAAGTGAATATTTATGTGTCTCTGTGCGGGGATTTTTCACAGACGGCTTTTCCACATCTATAATATTCTATATGGTGTCAAAAAACATCTGTCATTGAATGATGTCATAAATATTCTTTTGCACTTAATAAATGTTTGAAATGGATTTACATGCCTGACTTCATGTTTGTTTTTTAATGTTGTACTTGTACTTCACCACTAGAGAGTGCTGCAACACTTGTTTCATCTGATCACACCTTGGCATGAAACACTGGAGCAGGGGTCGGCAACCTTTTTGGCTGAGAGAGCCGCGAAAGCCACATATTTTAAGATGTATTTCCACGAGAGCCATATAATATTTTTTTATACTGGAAGTGTCATCTTTCACCCCTCTGCGAGCCACATGCAGTCATCAAAAGAGCCACATCTGGCTCGCGAGCCATAGGTTGCCGACCCCTGCACTGGAGTTATGACACATTTCTCTCCATGAGATCAATAAAGTTTAAGAGTCTTCCAGGCAATACTACATACATGAACATGTAATAGATAGCTAATGTGATGAATACGAAGTGTGTCAAAGGGAGCATCTAAAATGAAACAAAAACAAAATATGCTAAATGTCATTTATACACACAACATGTGCATTAAAACTCTGAATAGGGGAAACTTATTTGACAAGGGCTGTGCACATTGTTAAACGCTGCTGTAAACATACCAGAATTATCCATCTGTAATCCCTGGACAGATGTTACAAAGGCATCCTGAACATAACCTGGAGGACTTAGTTTTTGGTATTTGTACAGAGCACTGTTAGCAGGCGGGAATTATTAAAGCAAAAACTAAGCATGTGTCTTTTAATGCAACAAACTAGGGCAGTAAGTTAGTAGTAGCAGTGTGTCAAGTCAGAAGTAGAGAGCTACCCGATCAAATACTTCTATTTCTTTTTATCTAGCTGTTATCTGTTTGTTCACCTGACACTCAATACCTCTCACTGACCAATCAGCAGGTGGATGCTGATCTTTAAATGGCAATGCTCAACATGTCAGTCATCTGCCATCTCTGCAGGCTTTAAAGTCACCTCAACTCAGGGCTGTATCCAAGAAAGCTGCTGCATTCAACAACACAGGCCCCAGCCCCTTAGAGACACGATATACTACTTATACTATTATTATTATAAACATATTTCATGGTAGAGAGTTGTTTAATGATGGAAATACAGCATTTAAATCAAAGACCCTTGTTAGGCATAAATGCTTGACTGAAATGTGCACAGGCCAAAGTTTTCAACTGTTCTGATGTCTCAACATCTGCTTGAATTAAAATTTTGTGTTTACATTCATGGTTCCAAAAGGATGATTTCTAATCACTTTGTTGATCCCCTTGGTATTCATCTTTTTTCATCAGCAGTCATGGTGCCCAGATGATGCATCTGCAAACTGCTCCTGCAAGCAGGTTGGAGGGCCATCACATTAATAACCATTAATTTCTATTTCTTATACAAGTATATTTTGTTTTTGCACTCTAAAAGGTAATACCTATGCTCACTTAAATTACATTGGTGTACTTTACTTATTTCTCACTATCCTGTTGATTGAACTCATGTCATGTCAGTAACATACTCGTTTTGCCTGAAAGGATTCTAAAACTAAGCTCACGTGAGTAAAGTGAACTTGTGTTCCTGAAGTAAACTAGTGAACCCAGCGCGTGGCTTTGCACATGCTCAGTAGAGCAGGACTTTACAGCAACTGCGTGGACAGACACTTTTGGAAGAAGCAGCAAGGTTAAAGAGTCTCTAGGTAAGTTATTCAATTTTACTGAGTATTTACATTTGTCAGCTATGATTTCATTATTCACAACTTTAGCAGCATTTTTCTGTACATTGTGATAAATCTCCTGGCGGGCTAATGCGAATGTGAGCTAACGTGAGCCAGGTTAGCTAGCTAAAACGGCCATGCCGTTAGCCGAGAGCCGTTAGCTACATGCACGAGCCCTGCCCAAATTCATTCACGTCATGTTTAATTTGAAATGCTAATTTGATGTTGCTACAAAATTAAAATGAGTGTCAAGCAGAGAAAGCCGCAGACGGTTTCCATGCGGAGGCGCGACGTGCATGCGCATATACACCGCGCACGCGCGCGTTTGATTTGTATGTGTAATGCTAGATGCTAATTTGATGTTGCTACTAAATTTAAGCGAGTTCCCACAAGCTGTGACGTGCACGCGCGCACTGGATCTGTGGGGGGTTAAAATGCTGATTTTATAGACAAATGAAAAAAAGACGTTTGATACCAGTACTGTTTATAAATAGTTATCACAAAGGAAACGTGTGTATATGTATGTGTGTGTTTTATGAGATACGTTTTACCACAGGTGTCTGTACTGTATTCAAATTCACAACTCTTCTTGTGACTTTTCTAGCTGAGGAGCTGTCTTTGTGGCTTGAAGATTGACTGTGATGCAGTGGACATGTAAGTTCTGCAACTTTGCATGTGATAAAAGAATGTCACCGTTACCATGTGTTCATAAAGAGTGCCTCTGCATGTTTAAGACCTTCAATGCACTTAAGGTACATCGATCAAGAGCACACTCCCAAAAGGATGATCATCCAAGTGATGCTGTGGAAAATGTATTACTATTGCGTAAAAGCATCATAATTACTGTACAGACGGTATGTAAGTTTCGCTCTTTTTCTCCCCCACTGGTAGACCCATGATGTCAAAGCCAAGAGGACTGCTGTCCTGCGATGCCTCCCAGTTTTTCTCGGTGATGATGTGAGTGACTTCTTCAAAGTCTGCTTCATAAGTATTGCCTTATTTGGTGTGTTGAACATTCTGCACCACAAAGACAAAATCTTAACCTCAGTTTTGACCTTTCTTTGTATATGCAGGATTCGGATGCCACTCTGGATTTCACACAGGTTCCTGTTGGAGTAGTGACTGTTATACCTGAAGAGAGTCAGCAGCCAGGTCCAAATGCCCTGCACCTTGAACCATCCAGCATTGGTATCATACTGGAAGGTAATCTCGTCATGGATGAGATTGAAAGCCACGCGCAAGCTATTTGCCTCATATTTGGACTAATCTTTGCTCTTCATCTAGATCAGGGGTATTCAATTAAAAGTCCCCAAGGTCCGGTTATTACATTTACAAGTAGAAGGTCCGAGCGAAAGTCATGGCCATATTTTTAAAAAGTAACTAATTGTTTAAGTATTTACTTAAGTTGCGAGATATTAGACACATATTCAATCTCTTATCATAAATAAAAGTAGTTCCCACTTTGAATCAATGCCACGGTCTCGGAACAAATTAAGCAAACAGGCTTGGAGCTGCCAGCAGGGAGAATGAACAGATATTTTGTTGTCCATTCATCATTAAAACAACGATTTTCAGTATCTACTTTCCTCTTTTTAGAACAAGCCATGTCTGCGTTCAGCCTTGCTCTCCCTGCAGGGTGTCCTTGGCTACCGGCACGAGTTTACCGGATTGACTATAGTAGCAGCGCCCGCGGTAAATTTCTATGTGCGCTCAAAACCGCTCTATGGGGAAAACACTACTTATTTCGCCAGTGGTCGCGGTCCGGACAGAGCCATTTCCCGGTCCGGATCCGGACCAGAGTCCGCTAATCCGTGATGCCCGCCATAGACTGTGTGGGATTAAAATACACATTTAAGTTAGTGTTAAAATCATCTAATTATCAGCTAAGTGGCTGGATAACCCTGCAAACTACTGAAAAATTACTGAAAAGTGACCAAAACTAAAATAATAAAGTCTCAGCAAAAGGCCAGCCATTCTTCTCTGTGAAGCAGAAACTGTCGGAGCTTCACCTGAGCTTTGTGGCGGGTGGAGACTGGGTGTTGGCCTCTGCTGGACAGTTCGGGAAGTGGGTCTGGGCTAAATTGTCGTTACGTAGAGAGAGGAGCGGAATCTGAACGGTGCACTCAGAAACAAGCGGCAGGAAGGGGGGTGCACTGCAGCAGCGCACGCAAAATGGACGCGGTTGTTGTTTGGGGGGTTTGTACGCTGGGGGGTTTGTACGCACCCCGAATTCAAAAATATTAGTGTAGAAGAGCTGTAAAAGTGATATTTGCATAATATGTCCCCTTTAATTTGGAGAACTTGTGGAGGGCTTCCACTTTTGCACATACACGCACACATACAGTGTGAATATCTGAACTGTGTAATAGACGCTCATACTGTAGATTGATTTGTTGTGTGTCACACTCAGCAGGCTTTGGTCAGACCTCTGTGTTCTGTTGAAAAATGTGACCCACTCTTCTTATCAGCGTTATGACTCACTGTCAATTTTTGGTCCATAATTTTCTGAACTTATTGTCAACAGTTATGTTATACGTGATGACAGCAAGCATTCAAAACATAGCATGTAAGTGGATCATTAATTTTCTTCCACCTCCTTCAAATAAATGATAATATTAGTAATTTTATAATCCAGATGGCTTGTGTCTTTGCACCTTTACTACAAAGAGCACTAGGCTTTAGTTTTTAGTTTTTGTCTGATGTTCAATAGTAGTGTAGTAGCAAAGACAGTTTAAGTTATTTGTTTTACCCGAACAAAAGTATTTGGAAAATGTCAACTCTACTCTGAGTAGTGTCTGCAGCAATTCCTTATACAATTCCAACAACCACCAATAAAGAAGGACAGCTTGTTTGTAGCCTGAGAGGCATACCCGAGGGCAACAAAGCTACTTGTAAGCTTCCTGCTTTCAAAACATGTCAGCGTTGGTTTCTTTTAACCATGACCATTCCCTAACCAAGTGTTTAATAATGTAACCGTGGGGCCAAAGGTCTCCTAATCTTAACAAAGTAGTACAACCCAAAGAGAATACTTCCCCAACTCTTACCAAGTGGGGCCTAAACCTTACCAAACTTTAAGTACTGTTGTAAAATTATAAAATATTTTTCAATTGTGATCTGTAGCAGTTTTAGAAGCCATAAACAAACGTTATCTTGTCTGTCGGGTGTCGGATCAGAGAAGCTTCTTATGTGTTGTGTGTAAAGGGCACGGACAAGCAATGTATATTATCAAGTATTATGTAAATTATATATTATTATTGAGAACTATTATTGAAATAGTTCAATGTAATGTAAGTGTTGGAATGGTTTGTTTTCCCCGGTGCTGTTTTTAGCACCAAAATAAGAAGTATTGATTTTTAAATGCACCTTCAGATTCACTTTTCTTAATTCAACCGATAAACTAAACAATATATAGTGCACTACACAGAGTTCTCGTATCATGTTTTTCTGAATGCATTTTTTTTTTTATTTACAAGTGAAATGAACATTTCATTTCGTTCTCACAGGGAAATTTCAGTCCACTTCGTTGTCGCCAGACAGTAAACAGCAGCAGCAGTGTTTTTTCAGCCAATTCAGGAAACCTCTGAATTTACTCTTTTTGACGGCTGAAAAAGTAGAAACCTCAACAGACTCTGATTCCTCATGTCTATCAGTTTCACCCAGGCTTCTGTTGAAGACATTCTGGATTGCAGTATGGGCAGAAAGAGCTGGCGGAGTAAGTAATGATAGCAGAGATCATTTCTCTGTTCTCCTCCTGCAGACCAGGCGCCTCATTTTCAGTAGAGTTGGTACCTCTGGCCTCTGCATTATAATTATAATTAACAAAAGAATAGACTGGTTTTTGAGGTTCATCAGTGACGGTCAGAGCACATGGAGTAGAACCCACAGCCGAGTCTGGTTCTGGACTGACAGGAGGTTCATCAGTGACGGTCAGAGCACATGGAGTAGAACCCACAGCCGAGTCTGGTTCTGGACTGGCAGGAGGTTCATCAGTGACGGTCAGAGCACATGGAGTAGAACCCACAGCCGAGTCTGGTTCTGGACTGGCAGGAGGTTCATCAGTGACGGTCAGAGCACATG
The DNA here is from genome assembly GCA_014281875.1 of Nibea albiflora. Taxonomy (NCBI): domain Eukaryota; kingdom Metazoa; phylum Chordata; class Actinopteri; family Sciaenidae; genus Nibea; species Nibea albiflora. The sequence continues at coordinate 22,855,307 of CM024797.1, read as the reverse complement.
GAGTAGAACCCACAGCCGAGTCTGGTTCTGGACAGGCAGGAGGTTCATCAGTGACGGTCAGAGCACGTGGAGTAGAACCCACAGCCGAGTCTGGTTCTGGACTGGCAGGAGGTTCATCAGTGACGGTCAGAGCACATGGAGTAGAACCCACAGCCGAGTCTGGTTCTGGACTGGCAGGAGGTTCATCAGTGACGGTCAGAGCACATGGAGTAGAACCCACAGCCGAGTCTGGTTCTGGACTGGCAGGAGGTTCATCAGTGACGGTCAGAGCACATGGAGTAGAACCCACAGCCGAGTCTGGTTCTGGACTGGCAGGAGGTTCATCAGTGACGGTCAGAGCACATGGAGTAGAACCCACAGCCGAGTCTGGTTCTGGACTGGCAGGAGGTTCATCAGTGACGGTCAGAGCACATGGAGTAGAACCCACAGCCGAGTCTGGTTCTGGACTGGCAGGAGGTTCATCAGTGACGGTCAGAGCACATGGAATAGAACCCACAGCCGAGTCTGGTTCTGGACTGGCAGGAGGTTCATCAGTGACGGTCAGAGCACATGGAGTAGAATCCACAGCCGAGTCTGGTTCTGGACTGGCAGGAGGTTCATCAGTGACGGTCAGAGCACATGGTGGAGTACAAACCACTGCCGAGTCTGGTTCTTGACTGGCAGTGCGGGCAGGAGGTTCATCAGTGGCGGTCTCAACAGCTTCTGAGATCAGCGGCTGAAACAGCGCACACACCTCTCTCACTGCAACATCGGTGATGGTGTTAAGCACCTCTGCTGCAAAGCTGTTGAGCCCCTTCTCCAGGACATCTTGAGAGTAACCCTGCCTAACCTTTTCCTGGATAGACAGGGTCATATTGTCTCTGGTGGTGGAAGAGAACGTGGCCTGAAGGAGCACGGTGGACAGAGTCTTGGACACCCGGTCCTGAACTGCTTTTGTTATCCCAACAGCCATTGGACTCAGCTGCTGGGAGGGCATGTTGAAGCACGTGTTTGGAGGGGGCACCCAGAAGCCTTGAAGGACTTTGGGAAGCACCTGGAGCACCACCTCCATTGGGCTAAGCAGTTCGGACCTGGGGCCTTTTTCCTGCTGCTCCTTCAGGATCACGGCATACTCCAGGGCCTGGCTGATGATGTTGGGATGTCTGCAGGTTACAGTCATTCAGAGTTAGTTTTAAAAAAAAACAAACTTCAAAGCAACACAGAGACATCACTACCACTGAACTTCAACTGATCATGAATTTGTGTCAAATATGACTCACTGAAAACGAGGAGGGACGGCTTCTGGAGAGCTGAGCAGCCTCCTGGCTTCATACTCAACGTCTCTCATCTTCATGGCGTTGTTCACCTCCCACACCTTAAACAAGGAATGGCATATGATAAACAGATTTGACATATTTACACAATAAATCAGGTAACAGGTGACTCCAAACTACTGTAGAGTCTTTTCAGGATTGTGGTCTTACCAGCTGAAGCAGAGGCCTCACGTCATCATCGTAGCCCTCTAATTCAAACTCCCAGAGCCTTCAGATAGAAAGAAAACACAAGCTTGAGCTTCACTGTTCCCCTCTTCCTCATTACAGACATATTGGTGTGACATGAGCAGAGATGAGGTCGGCTGTAGGTAGGTAACTTACTGTACTCTCAGTGTCTCTTTGCTTTGCTCGACCAGCAGCTCGCTCATATTTGCAGCAGTCACCTCAGCTGGTAGTTGGTTGTTCTGCTGAAGCCTCAGCAACTGAGTCATCAGTGCAATCTGAACAACAAGGGATCACATGTCTTTATGTTAAAGTACAAGACAAACTGTATGAGACTTTACCTGCTATTTTAACTTAGTGGAGACGTGAAAACTATAGTGGGTCTTACCATGGACTTATATGAGGGCGAGTGCCAGCATAGCTGCAGAGCCCGCTCATAGATGGGTGTGCCAAACAGCACCTGTGAAGGAAAGATCATGTTGCTCATTGGTTTGTTGTTCAGAGGTTTAACAGGTTGTCTTGGACACCTCCCCAAAGATACAGATGGCATCATAAGTTTTTAGTTTATTTCCTTTAATAGTTAGCATTTCCCCAATCTAAATATTGCCACTCTGACCTGTCCGACGCCTCTGTTTACACATTAACCCGGACTTTACCTTACTCGACCATAGCATAGTCATATTAGAGAAGTGAAAAACATAACATGTGAGGAGTAGAAACTCCTGTACACATCTCATAATTTTGAAACATTTGAAACAGTATAAAACTAATTTTTATAACATTAAGAAGTTAACCCGTGCTATACATCTATACAAAAACTAAAAAAAAAGTAGAAAGTGACTTAGAAATAAAAATGTTTTATACAAATAGAAAACTATATAACTATATTTAACTATCAGAACAAGTTTACAGTCTTAGTTCAGTTAAAAACACTCTCACTTACCCTGATGGGTTTGTAGACTGTCCTACTTGCCCCCGCGAAGGACATGTTGTTACTGTAGTTGTAGTTTCAAAGGGCAAAGCCGCAACGAAATTCTCACGATTTTTCAATCCAACGGTTCAAGAGTATTCAAACAGATCTTCTAGACACAAGTGAACGGTGTGTGTTCAGGTCGAAGAGTGAGTGAGGTCTGAAGAGACTTTCAGCTCACTGCTGTTTTATAGTAGAATGCAGTATTCTAGAATGCTGCTTCTAGAATGTCTCCAAAATTCTGTTCTCGGCACAGATTTGGGTCATAGGTCATCTGATTGACCAGGGAGGTACAGAGGGGCATTATGGATATATAATGGAATATAAATACCGTTTTGCAGATGTAAATGTCTGGATATGTGTGATAGTGACCAGATGGATCAAAAATCATCATATTAAGTCCACAGCCTTCTCATTTATACAATCAAATGCAGTGAGAATGAGCACCAGATCTGTCTAGGACCATGGTGTATGTGTGCCTATTTAGTCTGTGGCTGATTTTCAGTTTAATAAACAATAGCACAATGACATCGCTGACAAATTTGAATAAAACAATATCATTATTACCATTACAAGTTTTTTTCCCCCACCCAGAGCTGTACTTCACATTAAAACTCCTGTAATAAATTCATTTTGAATTTTTTACAAAATTAACTTCAGCAACATTATTAAGTTTTTAAATCATGCCATAGACCAGGGGTATTCAATTCAAAGTCCCCAAGGTCCGGTTATTACATTTACAAGTAGAAGGTCCGAGCGAAAGTCATGGCCACATTTTTAAAAAGTAACTAATTGTTTAAGTATTTACTTAAGTTGCGAGATATTAGACACATATTCAATCTCTTATCATAATAAAAGTAGTTCCCACTTTGAATCAATGCCACGGTCTCGGAACAAATTAAGCAAACAGGCTTGGAGCTGCCAGCAGGGAGAATGAACAGATATTTAGTTGTCCATTCATCATTAAAACAACGATTTTCAGTATCTACTTTCCTCTTTTTAGAACAAGCCATGTCTGCGTTCAGCCTTGCTCTCCCTGCAGGGTGTCCTTGGCTAACGGCACGAGTTTACCGGATTGACTATAGTAGCAGCGCCCGCGGTAAATTTCTATGTGCGCTCAAAACCGCTCTATGGGGAAAACACTACTTATTTCGCCAGTGGTCGCGGTCCGGACAGAGCCATTTCCCGGTCCGGATCCGGACCAGAGTCCGCTAATCCGTGATGCCCGATCTAGATTATCCCAAAAGTCTTAAGAACACCTTTAACTTCATTCAGAGGGTGATGCTCAACCTAGGTGTAGGTAACCTGAGGCCAAAACTTCAGAGCTTTTGCAATAGATGGCTGTGCTGTAAAGGAACCTCAAGCATAGATACTTTGTTAAACTTACTTGAAATATTTGCAACTAATAACCACAGCAAAATTCTTAGACAGTTACAGTCACAGGTGGATGATTTTGGCCATGTCATATTTCAGTTTATATAGTGTACCTTATGTATCTTGTGTAGAGCAGAGTGATTTTGAGATGTCAAGTCAGGGAATAAGTTAGATGATTCAGTAAAAACAATCAGTAAACTAAAACACAGATTTCCCCAATAATGGTAATAGTAATACCAAAAAAAGTGTTATGTATAGCCAATGCTTGTTTTATATAATTTCTGTCTCTTTTTTGGCATGTAGAATGCCTCTACCAATCTTGCATCCTAGAAAACACTATTAATGTTATCTTAATGTAAATGGTAGTAGTTAATGAATAGTGACTACAAAATGTTGTATGTGTGCATTTTCACGTTTTCCTGTTTGGTCATGAGAAAACATACATAACACTTACCACAAAAGTAGGTTGATTTATACAGGTATTCAAGATATCTGAAATTATTTTCTTGAATATTTACTTAATTTCCAAAAGTTCTATGGCCATCAACAGCTTACATGAGAAGTGTAAGAGGATTTTGTACATGATGGAGTTAGGATATCTACCTTGTTAACATGCTGTTGTGTGATGTGACTGACTAGTTTGCAGCCTGCAGAGTACAGGTAGCACAATGTTAAGAGCTATAGTGTAATCTTGTTTATTGCAGTTCAATGCACATAGTGTGACATAAGTGTAAAATGTTTCATTTAGTTTGTAAGTTGACTGAAGTTTGATTGAAAAGGTCCCATAGAACCCTGTTGAAAAGTAAAGTCAGTGAGAAAGATTTCATTTTAATATTTCCAAAATTTTTAAAAACACTATTTTATATTATATATTTTATTTTATGACTAATATTTTGGATTATTGGATAATTGATGGATTTGTTTTGACTGTATAATTTAATTTCTCCATAAACACTGACCTGGGTTTAAGAAGCTCACAATGGCAATTTTGTTGAAATAAACAATAATCCTGCAAACTAATCATTCTTTGTTGTGCTTTTTTTATTTAAGGCAATCGGTTTCCTAGATTCTATTGAGTTAACACAACAGTTCAGTTAAGTAAGACTCACTTGTTTCACTTAAGTTGGTATTACTTAGAAAGAACAATAAATTCCACTTGCCATTTTTAAGTTGGAACAACTTTACCAAATGAAGTAAATACAACAACATTTAAAGTAAACTCAACTAGAACATACAAAGTAAACATGACTTGAGACTTATAGTTATGTTTACTTACCTTTTTCAAGGCAATCTGTTTCCTAGATTTTTTTAAGTAAGATCAACAAATCAGATTTTAGAGTGTGTTAATACTGTAAATTAACTGCAGGACATTTACTTGTATTCTTTACACACTGATTTTAGTACTTTTTTTTTTACTCTAGTTACATTATTGATGCTATATTGACACTATAGATGCTGTTAGGTAATGTTAGTTGAGTTTGTTAACTGGGATGCCCAGGCTGTAAGCTCAGAGCAACAGGGAGTGTTTGTACCAATTAGAAGGGGAGATTTTTAAGCCTGAGGCACGGGCAATTGCTAATAGTGAGTGGAGGTGGTGTTATGCCAGAACAGGAGCTGAACAAGCGGGCAATGTAACCAGGCTCAGCAGCCATAATGACAGAAGCAAAGGATCCGAAAAGGACGTTGGAGGACGCTGAGGAAGGCATCAGATGAGAGTAAATGTGGGACTGACTTTTAGTGATAGTTGAGAGCTTAGTGAAATAATAATAGTCTGAAAGACAGACGCCAAGCTGGGCTGACTGCTGTTGGACTAGTCAGTAATATTAACTGGCTGCTATGTCTGCTGTGGTTGCACTTGCTTGATGTTTGGCATTGACTTGCTAGTTTTTGATCATAAGTAATATAATCATAATAGTCGTAAATCATAATCATAATAAATACATCAATTTCTATAAAATATTGCTTGAAATATCAGAGTACTCACTGCCATCAAAATCTAACACTCAAATGATGGCTATCAAAAGATAGTGGCCATCCTTTATGTGTATGTTTCTGCGTGCGTGAGTGAAGGTCAAACAAAAACTTATTGTACGACAAAACTTGTGTTACCTTAAGCAAAGACAACTTTATTAATGCTCAGGTAGCAAAATGATCTCTAAAATTACATTTGAAACATCAAAACACAAAGTAAACTGTTGAAAAGTTTCCTGTGTAGGAAGAGGTAAAGCTTGGATACGTAAAGAAACGTATCGTCTGCAAATACTCTCACGCTGTCTCTTATATCCTATACTAGCAACAAGCATGCAGTCATCTAGGATATCCAGTTCAAACTAAATCCAGTGCTGTCTAAAAACTCATTGGACTCTCATCCCAAAGTACATTAAGATTTACCTTAAATAATTTATTATATTGAAATATTTCCATGCGAGTAAACAAAGGACAATAGCTTCAGAGGTCTCAAACACATCAAAACAAAGGGGAGTACAAGGGAGACCTAGGATCTATGAAAATATATTCAACAGATATACAGATTGAGACAAAAAATATATAAATACATTTACACCTATCTATATACATATGTACAAGAGTAATATCACCCATGTGAATATCACAAATTATTTAGAAATCTCTTCTACAAGACGCCTCTTTTCAAAACGTGAGCGTCTTTGTGGTGGTTTGGTTAGTTTTAAAGACGGGGTACTCCATGTTTAGGTGTTAGGTACATGCAGTGAATAGCAGCACAGAATGTATTGAACCAAATGATCTATAGAATCAGTTGTTAAATGGTAAAGTGCACGATACAGATATTTTCTGATATATATGATAAACTGAAAAAATGCCCTGGGTTATAAAGATACTGATAATACTTAGTGATTCCTCTTCAGCAGCCAGTAGACTGTATGACTTAAGAGTAAATATCTGTATCTTACTCACCCTACCAAAAATGAGCTTGTGGCTAGTCATAGATACTAGTTTGAGCCAGGAATGCTACAATACAAAGACTTAAATATCACTTCTTCATTTTATTAAAATCACAAACTGTTGATGTTTTGAAACTAAACTTTGTCTACCAACAGTCATTTCAGCATTTTGGGTTTTGACAGAGGTTTAAAATAATTAAGTAACACTTTATTTCATTGGTCCCATGGCTTCTCAACAACTTCCAACTTCAGCTCAGAAATTATAATTAAAACAGAGATGTTGCTCAGTTAGTACACTTCCAATTAATTATTGCTAGCTTCATCTAAAGTCAGTCAGTCAGTCAATCAAAGTCACTCCACAGCAAGTCAGATGAATTGGCAAATATGTGAAACGGTCTACAGTCAAGCACACAGTTAATATATGTGCTGAATTGAGTTTCCAATAAAGAATGGGTTTAATTAATCTTTTCATGAAGATATCAGCAATTCTTTCAGATAATTAATGGAAGTCCATTTCTGGCACAAAAAGAAAAAAAAAATCTTGAATTGAGAAATGAGAAATAAATGAGATTATTTAAAGTGATGACAAAATGGTGATTTCACTCTGGCCACATTATGACAGTAAGGCTAAATGATGATATACTAAGTAAGAAATAACAAACGAGAATACAACCTGATAATTGGGAATTAAGAGTCAAAATTTGGATTTATTGTCAGAATTTTGACTTACTAACAGTGACAGTGTATATTTTTCTCCTAAGATTAAATTTATTTTCTCTTCTTTTTGGTGTAAATGGGCTTCCATAGAATTCCACTGGAAATAAGCAACCTGGCTCCTTCAAAATAAAAGAGATATGTACTTTGAATCCTCTCTAAGAATATGTCCTATATTTTCCCTAAATAATTAGCATCACATTGTTCTTCTTTCTGGGAAATCTTTTTAGTAAATTTGACCTATAAAATAAATCATTAAAAGCTGTGTCTCATTTCTACCCTGATATGACATGATTATGATAAAGAAAATTAGAGGGTTAAATTTAAACAATTGTGCTCAGTCATAATTTGCAAACAGGCCATGATGATGTTTAGTGTTGTCGGGCTCTGTATGTAATTAACAGTCCTGTTTTGATTGTTTATAGTCACTGATAAAGAATGATGAGCCGTTACAGTGTCACGTGTGGACAGACAGCATTTACAAAAAGAATACATTTTTTAAAACTATTCAACTATTATAAATTTGTCTTTGATCATTAAAGCGGCATATTTACATATTTGTGAGCTCATAGTTATTGCATTACATAAGATTCAAAAACACATTTAAACCCTGTTTTCCGGTCATAGCACAGAGTACTCTGCCTGTGTCTCTGAAATAAATAAATATGAATGATATATGAACCAAAAAAAACAACAACAAAAAAAAACATTCATTCATCTCTCACAATCGAAAGATATAATTTTCCAGATTTGATATTATTGATCAATAAATTAAAATTCACCTGAAACAAATCAGACATGTCTTCCCTCAATGAGAAAAAAAGGAAAAGAAAGAAAGGAGCGGGGCATTTGACATTTCAAATGAACCTGTCTGGAAGGAGAAGCTGACATTTTGATGGATACTCTGTGAGAATCAACAGGCTCTGACAGATGAGTGTTCACTTCTGCAGTGGTGGAAGTCTTACAGGGATAGAGTGACTTCGCTGGCGGGCCTCGCCTCGGCAGTGAAATTGAAAAAATCCCCCCGACGGGGGGTTCACAAACCACATTGCACATGCTCTAAAAACTAGCAGGAATATTTATGTACCACAAACCTACCATATATGGACAAATCTAGACATTAGGCATTACAAAATACAAAGGACTCCTGGATAAAAATAAAGTTGATACCCCAACCTTTAAGTATTACAGCTGGGATCTGAAAGTCCTGATGCTTTATATTGCATCTTTACTCTACTCCTATGATACTACCACTTAAATACCTCACTTCCTCTTTGGGACCACGGGGGGGGGGGGGGGGGGGGGGGGGGCAAGACCATCATCCATCCACCACAGCGGAAATCCCTTGCCCAACTTGCTTGGCTGTCGTTTGAAATAATGCCGCCACTGTTTTGAGTCTATTTGGTCGGTGTCTTCAAGAAGAGAAAAAGCAGCAGTCCATCTCACCACAAGAACCCCGCCCACCCCTCCCCCCACCCCCAAAACGCACATTTGCTCCTTTAAAACTGTGATATGATAATCTCATACAAACCTGCTTCATCTTACAAGGATTGCTCTCCTTATAATCAGCATGCATTAGGAGGAGGAACAGTTCGAGTCTCCCTGTGAAGCTAGTTTAAGCTCTTCAGTGCAAGTTTGAACTCTGATTTTTTTAAAACATCCACACACATCACGCAACTAAATCAGCCGCTGAAGGAAATTGTGCTTGTTTGTACACGAGTGGTCGTCTGTAGAGATCTTAGGTGTGGATTCTCATCAACCCTGGGGTCCATAAATACAACCTGCCCAGGTGTTTGTGACCACCAGTGGAGAAATGTGCGTATAATATGAATAAATAATAAATATGACATCTGAGGAGTATTTACAGAGGTGTGCTATTTACAGAAGGACTCTGTAAAGCTAACATGAAGTTAATTCTTCTCCAGTACAAAACACAGAAGCTACAGCTGTGACGCTATTTAAGTACATTTATAAAAAGGTGACTGGATAATGCCCTGGTTCTGTGTGTGTGTGTGGTGGTGGTGGTGGTGGTGGGGGTTGTGTAGCTCTAATCTGAAAATGTAGCTGTATATGAAAATGTTCTGAACAATCAACATAATTGGAAATCACTCTACAGACCACGTAATGGAAATAGAAATAGATAATGGAGTTTGAAAAATGTGCTCATCTGCACGACTGGTCCCGTTCTTTGCCTGAAGACTTCAACTCCCAGCTCTGACTCGTTTTAACAGTTTGACAAATCTTCATTATCTGCACCTCAGCGCTAAACTACACCCTCCCACCCATTAACATCATTGCTTTTATCGTTATTACTGTCGATAAGTAGATCTAAAAGACCCGCCTTTCCTCTTGGGAAAGGATAGCAGCTAGTAAACACTACAACTTTCCTAAGTACGGGGAGTGTCGAGCAGTAGTCGGACAAACAGTTCTTTCTTTTTTTTCTTGTGTTGTCGCGGTTGTCGTCCTCAGTGCTGTCCTGTGTGAGGGCTTTGTGACGAGTCAGTCAATTCCATCTCTGCTCCTGAAATCAATCCCACACTCTGGCTATGAGCAAACAACCAGAGTGGCTCCATATTGCACTGAGCAGGAAGATGGGCATCACAAAAAAGACAGAAAACAAAAGAAGAAGAGTGTGATCTCTTCTCACTGAATGATATTTGCAAATAATTCTTGCCTCTTGCTCCCCTAAAATTTTGATTTATACTCTGTGGTTCTCATTCTATGGTCGGACACCACCGTCTATTTAATACTTCACTTGGAATTCCTTGCAAACACCACTTCTGTTGGGAGTGTGTGTGTGCGCATATGTATATCAGTGGGTGTGTAGATGTGTGTGTGTGTGTGTACATGTGTGTCTCAGTCGTCCCGGCAGGTTGGCAGGTTGACAAAGGTGAAGATGTTGTACTCGATGAGGCAGGAGAAGCACAGGAAGACAGAGTAGAACAGGAGACACACGAAACCGAGACGCTTGTCCAACGTCCACTTGTTTAGGTGAACTCCGAGGACCTAGACAGACAGACAGACAGACAGTCAGTCAGACAGTCAGTCAGACGGATAGACAGGGAGGGAAGCTGGTGGGAGGAGAACAAATCAATAGACTGATTGAGAACAAACAGATGGAAAGGACTCATAGATCTGTCAGAGGCAGAGACTGTCCTGGCTTTGGGGCGAGGACATGCTGTTGTATACTCACAGTCATAAACACAGAGGCCAGCAGGAGCCCCACGGAGAAGATCAGCCCTTTGCTGTTTAGTTTGATCTGCAACGAGACAAAGTGTGAGACTTCACCATGCAGAAATAGAACAACTATCCTTTCATCACACCCGCCAATCCTCTTCCTCTCAGGTCTGAAGCGCCTGGACACACCGGGATTTAGAATTAAAAATTTCACAAAAATCAATTCATTCCAATGGAATCACTGTGATCAGAGGATCTGCTCGAGGAAGCAGAATTAATGTGTGCAAATGCTCCATGTAGAGCACAGCCGTCTTGACAGAGCTGACCTTTGAGGGGACAGAAAGGCAGAGCGTCCAGGACAGAGGAGGCTATCGTAGATGACGCTGCACCCAAGGGAAAACCTGCCGTGACGTCACCCGTCAGCTTATCGACTGTCTTTTAAAGCCTTGAGTTTGGCTTTATGGCCGTCGCCATGTTGGACCATATTTGGCGTGCGGAGCTTGGAGATTCCTACGCCTCTATGCTGATTGGACCTGATTAGTGACGACATAGCTGAAGCACAACCTGCTTTATTGTCTATTTTACTGTAAATGGCACCATCATTTACAACATACCAACATAGGAAACTGATAACAGAGACCATAGCACACAAGGAAACAGTTTATTGAGGTAATAAATCAATTAAGAGGTTCATTTCCCCATAGAAACACAATCTGACTTCTTTTTGCAACCCGTGGAGTCGCCCCCTGCTGGGAGTTAGAGAGATTGCAGGTTTTAGGTCATTATCATATTTAATTTATTTAGACTTTTATTTGTCTATCTGTGTTACTTTTGTTCCTGACCTTCGACCTTATGTAAAAGAAATGCCTCGATGCTGACTCTGTGCAGTTAACACAAGCACATGCACACCTCGGCTAACGCCTCTGCTTTTATCTGCACCGCTTTGTTTCACCCATTTCTCTGTACAACAGCGAGACACACATTTAATTTATTTGTGTCGATAATTTGACATGGTGTGGTATATAACGCAGCTGCTTTCATTATCAAACCAGTAACTCGGCAACTAATTCCACACTCATTCTCTCTTGCTCCCGCCAGACAGACACACACAGAAACATATTTAATATCACAGTCTTACTGCTTCTGTTCATGCTTATTTCTCTGACACTTAATTGCTTTTTGTTGTTCTAGTTCTATCTTGTGGTTAGTGTTTTCATTCAGCTTGTGTTATCTCAGGCAGCAGTGTAACTGATGACTTATTTTGGGGATATTTGAGATGATTTTTAAAAATGCTTTATGTGCTAAATGTTTTATTATCTCAAGTGCACAGATTAGCACACAGCATTGTTTTCTGTCTTTATCATATTTTCCCACTACAGCCATCAGCTATGATTTATCACTGCACAAACTCTCAAAAACACTCTGATGATGATGTGTATCTTATTTGTTCTGCTGCTAACTAAATGCAAACAGACTGTTAGACGCAACACCTGTTTAGTCCTGTACACCGGTACATGATGTACCGGTACATCAACACACAGGTACCTGCATGTTAAACCATGAAAAGACAACATCAAACAAAGGCCAGCTCCAGTTCAGTGTCCTGCTCCGTGCTGTGGACTGTGTGCTGCACTCTGCAGATATGTTGGCTTTCAAAGGGTAAAACAAACCTAACATAGTTTCAGTTCAATTTAGGGAATCTACCCATTTTTGTAAATGTCATCGCAAATGTCAAAATTTCATTAACTTCCATTGTAGTCGGAGCAGAAATCTTAGAGAGGAACATTTTTAAAGGTCCAACGTGCAGAATTAAACAGTGTCTCGTGGTGACGTAACTTAATGTCCCTCACCTCACCTTTCTGTTTCAAACACAGAGGACAAATTACAGCGGCCGTAAAACTTGTGATGAATGTGAAGGGTCCTATGTAAAGCCTTTGTTTGGTTTGTCCATTCTGGGCTACTGTAGAAACATTAAACATGGCAGACTCCTTGGATGAGAACCTGCTCCTGCCAACCAGCTGGTTATACACTAATGAAAACATAGTAATGAATATTATATTCCATTTCCCAGACCCACACTGGACCTTTGACAGAACTAATACGCACACAGCGTGTAAGTCTATTTTAGTGAGTCAGCAACATGAGGAAGCCTCTGCAAACAGTTAAACAAAAGAAATCTAACTTTTCTGTCATCCACATTGTGTTTTCTTTTTCTTATTGATGTAAGTTTTGGGTTTTGACCTTACAAATCCCACCCTGCTTTGGGCAATGCAAACAGGAAGTGTTGAAACGTCATGCAAAGACAATGAGGTCACTGCTAAAACTTAAGAGTCTGTATTTGATGATTCATTTGTGACTGTGAAGTGTGTGTGTGTGTGTGTGTCTTACATCAGAGCCGTAGTTGATAGCCAAAGTCTTCAGAGCCCAGGGGAGGCCGAGCCCCACCAGGATGTCAAACACGTTACTACCAATGGAGTTGGACACCGCCATGTCTCCCATTCCTGACCAGACACACAGAGATAGAGTTGTATAAAGCGGCAGAAGCAGAGGGGGCAGAAAGAGGGAGGTACAGAGAGACAGCATGAAAGGGAAAGTGAGTGGGCAACGACAGGAAGGGACATGGGGGGTGTGAGATGAAAGGGGGGAGGCTGTGACAGGTTGGAGGTAGGTTGATACAGGCGAGATCAGTGAAGTCATCTGTACAACTGACGTCCCACAGAAACAACCAAGCGCCAGCAGCTACAGAGCAGGACGACTAAACTGCAGTGGGGAGTGTTCCTCTCCACACACACACACACACACACACACACACACACACACACACACAGATAGACAGACAGAGCCCTTTAAATATTTGATGACAGGAGTAAGAATAAACTCAGATGAAAGGATGGAGGACGGGACCCCGTTGGGCTGTCTTCCCTCACCAACACCCCTCCCTCTCCCTCCTTTTACAGCCTCACCATAGGGACCGAGGAGGGACAGTGGACGAAAATGACAGGTCCACACACACACACAGACACACCACACCTCCACCCCCATCTCTGTCATCTCCTCCCCTCTTTGACAGTGGCCTCACTTTTGATTCTGTTGTTTGGCTTCCAGGTGTGTGTGTTTGTCTTAAATGACAGCTTGCTAACTTGTCATTTTGCGAGCGCGTGTATGATTACCCTGTCGTGCCACGATTAGGCTGGCCATGCAGTCCGGGACGCTGGTGCCGGCTGCCAGGAAGGTGATGCCCATGATGACATCTGGGATACCGAGTGTGAAACCAATCACTGTTACCTGGCCGACAGACAAAGACAGAGAGACATTATTACTGCTTGTATTTTGGCAGATGTGTGTGTCCTTGCACGCACTCAGACGCCGGCACCAGATAAACAAAACAGGGATCCACTCACACACAAAAACAGCTCTGTAGTCAGTAACGCCACAGGGCACCATCAGTCAGGCAGATACACGTCTCCAAATGAATGCTAATGCTGCTCTATGTCGGCTGAATCTGTAAACAAGCCCCTTTCTGCTGACATGTTCACCATATCCACTTTATCAGGTGCTAATTGTACTGCCCTTGCAGCGCTTACTTTTTGTTCAAAGCTCGACAGCCAGTTAACGCTGAGAAGTCCTCCGATAAACACACAGGACTGATTTTTCTTTATTTTACTCAAGCCTTGTTTCCTCTTTTGGAATTTTTGTTTTGTAAAACTGAAACATTTACTACATAAACAACTGCACAAACACAACACACATAACTTTGGAAATTCACTATTCCTATTTCAATATAAAACAGTGCCAGCCATGTGAAAAGACGTTGAACGATATATTAGTGAAATGTGGAGTTCGAGGTTCAACAGTTTTCCGCCAGTTTTCAGTCCAGGATTTTGTGGGCGGTCCTTAAAGGGTGGCTTGATGACACGCTGAGGCCACCCTGAGCAGGGAGATAGAGATGAATTCATCTCGCTCAGAGTGTTTCAAAGTTATTAATGTCATTCATTCATCGTTTCAAAATGGCTGCTTGACTGCTCCCACGAGTGGGCGTGGCTTCAGCACATTCAGGGGACACGCCCCCACAGTCCTGGAGCTGAGAATTCATTTTTACCTGATTTTGACACCTAATTTCACAAACTTGACAATATTTTTAATCATTTTGGTGGTTAATAACACTTTCTTCTTTGGTCTGACAAACTCAGAACACAAATTATTCTGACTTTAGACTGACTTTAAAAATGCCTTACATTGACACATATTAGTGTTTTTAATGAGCTAACTATATCAATGTTGTGCAATGTCGCAACTTGCGCGAAAACCAATTAAAACAACTGGAAAGCCAAAATGCCTTTGCTAATGCTAATGCTAACCATTCTTCTTGGTAAACATTCAGTAGTGTGCCAACATATTAGCCATGTCAACTTTATAAAAAATCAGCAGGCATCTAAAAAATAGGAAACTATGGCCGCTTTAGCAGCAGTTACAGAGCAGCATTAGCATTCATTAGCAGTCATGTTTTTGTCCACCTGATGAATGTTCAATATTCAGCCCCCTTTTAGCTCTCTCTTGGTCTCTGCCAACTCCTGAAGGTGCTTCTCTGTGTTCACAACCTAACGGCTAATGTCAGCTATGTATGGGTGTAGTGTAGTTGTTCATATGAAAATGTTGATTGCTTTAAGAATAAAAGTTGCTTATTCTGTTTCTCCTGAGGAGTTAGTAGTGGGTCTGAGATGGTTGTGCAGACACCAAGACACCAGACAACTGCTATTACTGCTACCTGATAGAAATACTACAATAAAGAAAAATCTGCCATCATAGTATATGTGACAAATGTGCTATACTGATATTCTTGTTAAATATTGTTGAATTCTTGCTGAAAACTGCTGCTTCTGTGTCTCTCTATCTCTATCACAGGTTTCACTGCTACTGTAATCATTCTACCATTTATTGTAATTCATTGTAATTGTACAATGTGTTTGAGGTTTACATAACTCCATCTTCTGAGGTGTCTTCCACATTTTTTCCCTGTTAAAGGGTTTTTTGTGTCACTGGAACCGAGGGTCTAAGGACAGAGGGTTTCACTCCCTGTACAGATTGTAAAGCCCTCTGAGGCAAAATGTGTTTTGTGACTTTCATTAGATTAGTTATTTTGTGGTGTTTCTGTGTATCTTTATATCTACATATGTATGTTTGAGGCTCTGTACAGACAGCGGTAACACATTTCCCTGTAAGGGCAACAAATTATCTATCTACAAACAGTGTACTATCGTGGTGGTAGTTTTAGCTTATCAGCTACCCACCACACTGTTAATGTTCTCTTATTCAGCATTCCTCTGGCCTGCAGATAAAAATATTAAACTGTTATTGATTCTGTTTACAGTGTTGTTCTTGCTTTTCTTGTCAGCGTACCCTTTCTGGATGTTTTCACTGATGCACCTCTTCCTCCCTGCTCCAGTCTGGTTTTCTCTTTCATTCCATTTCAGCCAATTTTCAGACATTTCATTTTGGTTTATATAGCTAAAGGACACTTTACATAAGTTGACTGCTACTAGAGACATTAATGATGTAACAAACATAATTAACTTAAAAAGAACAAGTGGTGGCAGAACTGAAAAAAATATTTTTTCTTCTACATCTCTGTCAGTTTGCCTTCCCCTCTTTTTTCTCCCCCTTCTCTCACCATCCAGACCATGATGTAGGAGAAGCCGGCGATCCACAGGGTGGAGGCAGCAAAGGACAGCAAGAAGCAGTTGTCCCAGCGAGGTGTGGAGCAGTTGGGGACGGTGAAGTACAGGAGCAGGCACAGAGGCCAGGCCAGCAGCCACTTCAGCTTGTTAAAAATACCGGCTGCAAACACACAGGTACACATTTAAAGTGATGAAGACACAGTGTCAAGACTGAGATATGTGTGTTAGAGAAAAGACAAACAGATTGTTACATCCTTTTAAACTTAAATGTCCTCTAGAATGCTGGCTGTCCAATTGTTACATAAGATTCAATTAAGTTGACCTCTGAGTACTTTCAAATGTGGAGAAACTGTTTGTACACATGCTTTTTATGAGGTCAAATGTGTCTATGCGCTTGATTGATACACATGTAATTAATGCATGTATTTCATGAGGACAGGGAAGCAGGAGAAACTTCAATCCTACAGTGGAATCCAGAAACAGATAAATATGAATCATTTACTGAACTTGATAAACTGCGCTCAAATTTCAACCTATTTTGATGAAGACTTCATTTGTTCCAAATGCACTTCATTTGATAAGAAATACTCTTGCATCATCTTGGAGATGATCCACGGTAAATTCTCACACCAGAGACAACTGGGAAAGAGAAACAGTAAACAGAGCTGTGGCTCTGCTTGAGTTCAACATGTGATTTGTGTTTTTACTGAAATAAGATGGAAATTAACAGCAACTTCACTTTACTGAACCATCAGCTCATTGCGATTAAATGTTTGTGTTTCACCCTGTTTATTCAGTATTTCAAGTGATGAAAAGCCTTTATCTGTGTTTGAAAGGTTTGGTGTGAGGAATTTACAAAACACCAGAGAGTCTGCTGGCTACATGGAAACTGAAACACAGCGTGTCAAAATAAACTGAAGGATAACTTTTGTGCATGACTCTTAACCACCATCCACAACAATCTAAAATCAACATTTAACAAACTGCAAATGCATTATGGTGTTAATGGTTGTACTACGGCCGTTTTGGTCCACTGGTAGGAAGAGGAGGCTTTCAGTCATTGGTGAGAGCTTGGAGAAACAAAAGGCTGAAAGACAGACGCCAAGCTGGGCTGACTGCTGTTGGACTAGTCAGTAATATTAGCTGGCTGCTATGTCTTGTGGTGTTGATCTTGATATTTGGCTGTTAGAAAAGTTGTCAACTTGCTAATTTTTGATCAGAATAACAAATACACGTGTACAGCTGTCCATATTTACAACAGTGGGATTACATCTGAAACTGGGGCTGATATATCAATCAAAACTGTCCAACACAATTACAGTTTGTGGGTTTGGGTGGAGTTATGTACTGTTGTGTTCTCTTCTCAACAGTCAGTTGTCACAGTGACTGTGTGCAGTCTGCTGAAGTCTTCCTCAAACTAAACACACATTAAAATAAATAATTTCCAGTAACACAGCTGTGTCTTCAGCAGGTACCTGGGCACTGGAAGGGTACAAAGGGTCCTTCTCCATCCTCTTCTTCTTCCTCTTCATCGTTTTCATTGTTCTCGTTGTCCTCGTTCTCCGTCTCATTACTCTCCTCTCGGTCATCACGGCGAATGCCTCTCTCTGCCCCGGATAGTCCATTTTCTATGCCCCGCCTACTTGCTCCTTTAACTGGAACATCGGAGTCACCATTGGTCAGAGTCCGTGTATTGATTAGGCGCTGCCTCTGTATAACATACACACACACACACACATTCAGAAATTGAATTAAAACCAGTTAGTAGTTCTAGTAATTAAGTAGTTCTGATTGTGCTTGTGCTCAAATCAATGAATCCTCCATACATACCAAAGTTTGTCATGGAGTCTCACTCTGTACTACTACTACTACTACTACTGGACCACTTCTATTCAGTTTATATATGCTTCCTCTAGAGAGCATTATTAGGAATCACATTAATTTTCATTGTTATGCTGATGACACCCAATTATATTTATCAATGAAGCCTGATGAAACCAGTCAGTGAACTGAAGCATGCCTTAAGGATATAAAAAGTTGGATGACCTACAATTTTCTGATGTTAAATTCAGACAAAACTGAAGTTCTTCCCAAACACCTCAGGAACTCTCTTTCCGGACACTTGGCTACCTTAGACGGGATCACCCTGGCTTCCAGCTCCACTGTAAAGAATCTTGGAGTTGTTTTTGATCAGGATTTGTCCTTTAATGTCCACATAAAACAAATTTCGAGGACTGCATTCTTCCACTTACGTAACATTGCCAAAATCAGACACATCGTCCACACATCAAACTAGTCCACACATTTGTTATTTCTAGGCTGGACTACTGTAACTCTTTGTTATTACTTTGCAGCTAATTCAGAATGCTGCTGCACGTGTTCTGACAGGAATCAAGATCAGAGATCACATCTCTCCCATTTTGGCTTCCTTGCACTGGCTACCTGTTAAATCTAGAATAGAATTTAAAATTCTTCTCCTTACATACAAAACTCTTCATGGCCAGGCACCATCATATCTAAAAGAACTCATAGTAGTCTTACTACCCCTCCAGACCACTGCACTCTCAGAATGCTGGGTTCCTTGTGGTTCCTATAGTTTCCAAAAGTAGACTGGGAGCCAGAGCCTCTCTCTCTCTATCTCGCTCTCTTTCCACCATCAATACGTTACTCCGTTACAGGTTACGTTACTAAGGCTTGGACTACTTGCTGGAGTAGTAAAGTTGGTCCCATTACAAGAGCCAACTGCTGTGACTGTGTTCCAGGTATTAGTCAGACCCTGTGTATCTCCATGGGAACAGACTGCAATGGAAACGGTGAGCAAGACAAATGTTGATTTTGGGAACAAAGCCCCAAAACATGACTCTTATTACTCTGATTATATATTTCATTTTTAGTTTCTTTCAAATTGGTTGGTGGTTTGACTGGTAACAGCATTGGCAGCTTAATTTAGTGTAATTTAACAACTTTGTCATTTACATTTGTCAGATATTTTTTCCCCTTTGTTGGACAGGGGTGGCCAGACGGCATGCACAGTAACCATTCAGCTACCAAGGCACTCGCTGATTTACAATTGTAAAATAACAAATGAGACAGATGTGACCAGGTGCTCTACATCATGTTTGGACTAGTCCTCGAGGAATGTACAAAAAAACACGTAATGCCGAGAACGTTCAATGGTTGAACTGATTTGTAGGCCGGGTCCTCTGTGCTGCACCAGATTACCTTGTTAGAGAGGCTGTCTGAAACACTCTTCCCTTGGAGAAAAACACACTGTGGACTGCTTCAATTGGAAATGGCAGCAATCTTTTTTCCCCCTCTTTTTTCAATCAAAAGTGCAGTTGTAGAGTGCGGTGTGTGAATCCTCACCTCTGTGATGAGCATTCGTGAGGCCATGGTGAGGCGGGTTCTGGGGGAGAAGTGGCTGGTGATCATGATCCTCATGCCGGCCTCGGAGAAGGACAGCTGGTGGGGGTAGGCTGACAGCAGCTCGTCCACCATCAGCACTGATGGCTTCCTGTGGTGGTTCGCTGTAGGACACAAATAGGCATGTAATCACACAATATACCACAGGAGAACATGTCCATCTGCTATGTTGTATACCTTGTAATATCTGTGCCAGAACATACAATTCAGTAACACACATTAAAATCTGAGATGATTGAGCGACCGAATGCATTTTTTGAAAGCATAGCAGTCATTCCATCATTCTATATCACATCTGATCAAACTCTGCAGTCAAGAAGTGAGGCTTAAAGGATCAGTGTGTAGGATTTAGTTGCATCTAGTGGTGTAGTTGCAGATTGCATGTCTCTACTGTTTACTACAGCAGCTGCCAAACATGCAATATACAAAAGGACCTATTTAGAGCCAGAGAACCCCCCAAATCTGACTCTAAGGGAATAGTTCGACCCCACTTTCATATCTTAGTGTTAAGTATGGAAATAGAGCAGGGATGCGTTTAGCTTAGCTTAGCTTGAAGACTGGAATCAGGGGGAAACAGATATCCAGAATCAAAAACACATAATTAGTAATCAACATGATTTCTTTTTGTCGTACAGAAACAGAAATGTAAAAAGAAAATGGAAACATTTGTCATTTAAAAGTTATGTAATCTATTTAATTTCTAACAACAGTACTTCTGTACACCCAGCTGCTGTGTACCTTTCTTCAGTAGAACAGCGGTCGCATCACAGCCATCATCTAGTTCAGCGTTACTGGCTGCTCCGTTCCTCAAAGTGGACGAGCTCTTCTTCCGCCTCTCCAGAAAACGAACAACATGCGAGTTCATCCTGAAACAGACGTGAGTTAAAATCCAACTCACTTCTATCATTAGTGTACAGTGTCCATATGTGTACCATGACATGAGTTTTTAATCACAAATTCTTTTATTGAGCTTCTCTGGAGCTCAACTCTACTCTGACCAGAATACAATGCAGAACTGATTTAGTTTTTTATTTTAGTATTTGCCATTTACTGTATCTTTAATGTTGTTTTCATTTTTCTTAATATTTCTATAAACATTAAATACCACTATTTATACCCAGAGAATATTTGTTATTCTGATTGACTGCATAGTGTCCAGCCAATCAGAAATCAGTGTGCAACTTTATTTTTGTCAATAATCATTTAAACAGATCTTGTTGATGGTGTGATCCTTGCTAGTTTAACACTCATACATTGGTAAGTCGGTGATATTTATAGACTTGCTCACAAAGTGCCAAAACATTTTTCCAAAAACAAAAATGAATAATATTTACAATGTGGCCATGGTATAAGTGGAATAAACCACTCTGCCCCATGTGGTTATGAAAAATAATGCACTCCTATGGAGGCAAGTCCATGAATATACTGCCACGAATGTGATAATGCATTTGTTACAGTAGCTTACAACAAAAACCTCCACGTTTTAAACATGTTTCACAGGTTAATCATGATCAAGAGGCCAGCTGTGACGTGTCCTCAGTTTGTCAATGACCCGTTAATTCCTTAAGGAGATGTGTTAGAACTGTGTGGTACCAGAAATGAATGACTTACTTCATGATCAAAATGTAGACGAAATACATGAGAATCAACGTGAGAGCTTCCCACCTGGAAAACACAGTTTGGATCAAAGTGAATGAATTAGTGTCATTAATTATTAACTCATTTTAAACAATCAGTACTTAAATTAACTTACCAAACCACCTTTTCATCAAATATGAACTGTAATATGGAAGAGGAAAATACAGATTTGAATATATCAATGATAGCTGTTGAAATCACATATAGCAATGCATGTCTCTTTGTATTTACAGTGTTAATGTGTTGTATCAAGATGTTTCTTACCACTATAAGAGCAGAGATAGACAGTGTGTAGTAGACGGAGTCTCTGAGCAGAGGCCAGCAGGAGAGACGTATTGTCTGGAGGAGACAGATGGGCAGATGGAGAGACGGATGGAGAGACAGACAGATAAAAGAGTGAGAAGATGGTAAAACTTGCAGACACTGAACCATTTTTTGTCCTGTTGAGTAACACATCCCACAGGGTACACACTACTGTGCACTACAAGATAAGCCAAGCTGTGTGTGAGAGTGTGTGTGTGTGCATGTCTGTTTTGGTGTTACACAACATGTAATCTAAATAGAAAAAAAAATCTTTTAAAGTATGTTTTTCTTTTCCTCGTGGGATTACAGCAGTGAACAGGACAGATATCATTTTCTGACACACACACTTTCACTGCAAAAATAGATGCAGTTATGATGAGAGAGAGACAGAGACAGAGAAAGAGACAGACAGAGAAATAGAGGGGGATAGATAGATAGATAGACGGATAGATAGACAGACACATAGACAGATAGAGAGAGACACTGTATTTTCTATCCAAGGTTTTCAGTGAAAAGAAATCAGCTTTTCAGCCTTTGTTGGAGGCAGAAAATTAAAAATAAGTTTAGCTTTATAAGAACATTATAAGATTTATAAAAAATTACCTGCACAGCAAATATCCCGCACACTCCAATAATGCAGAGGATGTTGAAGACGGCTGAGCCCACAATGGTGCCGACCCCGACGTCACCTTTAGTGATGAAAACTCCTGTACAGCAGATACACAAAGGCAAATGATCATATATATATATATATATATATATATATATATATATTTGTGTTCACAGGGATGCCTCTGGGTCTGGACTCTGAAACTCAGACATCACCAGATGTTTAAAGGGGTAATATCTGGATTATTTTTAATTGTTTTGCTTTCCTGACTTTTCCCCTCTTTGTGTGAAATACTGGATAATAAATCAACATCATCATGCATTTGGGCCAATGTGACCTGCCTTATTTGCTCTCCACACAGACTGTTTGCAAGCGTGATTGGTCTACATTATTCGGACTATAAATGGAAAACAGAACACTTCTGATATAGAATCTGCATTCATATGTAGCTTATTTGCAACTCTTATCTCAAATAACATACAGATATCTCCATAAGAAAATACAAAACAACAACCAACCAACAACAAACAGAAAAAAATAATCATTATAATAACAAGAGTATCATGAGAGTAGATAACCAAATATGTCTTGACAGACTTCTGAAATGAAATGAGCAGTTACAATCTGGTTTGAGTTCTGTGTTGATATCTTGAACACCCAGCAAGCAAAAGTTAATTATTTCATCTGTATCCCAGCAGCTGCTTCAAATCATCAAGTTGTCCAGAATCATGAATGTGACAACACACAGTGTGACATTGTACACAGTCACTCTCACACAGTTGCTCTCCTGTTTTACACGTTTTTCCAGTTTTATGGGCTCTAATATAAGGCTGTGATATTTTACTTCAGAAACCGTTTTGATAGCAAAATTTGCAAAAACTTGAAAGGCCTCATGTGGAGCCAGTGTTTGGTTTGTCCATTCTGAGCCACTCTAGAAAAAGCCTCATTCTAAGCTAAAACATACAGTAGCAGTTCTTATTTTCAGGTGATTACACACCAATGAAAACATAGTTATGAATATAATATTACATTTCTGCTGTATTCTGTAGAGCCCCATAAATCTGCCACACTGGACCTCTAACTATTAAGCATTTATCTAAAGTTCAATATGGCAAGATAAAGTAAATATATGTAAATATATGTATCCATGTTTCTCACCAATTACAGAGGTGAACAGTTCAGGAGCTGAGCTGCCTGCTGCCATGAAGGTCGCTCCTGCGACATCTTCACTCAGATGAAGACGCTGGTTGAAAAAAGTTAAGAGAAGGAGAGAAAAAAGTATTCTAAACTGAACTATGTCGCAAAGCATTACTTGAAGAGTTCCTGCGTGATGATGTAAGATCAGCACAAGTGCAGTAATGACCTGCAGTGTTTTCTTACCTCACATATCTTCTCGAGCGAGGGGACAAAGTAGTCGTCGCACACCAGAGCCAGGGCGTAGAACATGTAGACCGCCTGCAGGAAGCAAACACACAAAACAAGAGGATACAACAATACCTTCTCTCTCTTTGAGACAGAACCTTAATAACTAGTTTAGCATTTGGACGATTTACTTTCCAATATTCTGTGTCAAGTATAAAGTTGGTGCCAGGTAGTTAGTTAGTTTAGATCTGTTCATCTGTTTAAGTTCATCCCATTTATAGATATTTTTGATATTCAGGGAAATATTTGAGAAGGTCAAAACCACTCTCATGTCTGTGAAAGTACCACAAGCAGCCTCTTAACTTAGCTTAGCACAAAAACAACAGTGGAAGTTAGCCTGGCTAACCACACAACCTAAAATGAAGCTAGGCCACATAACGTGTTACGGGGAATGATGTAACCTCTGTTTGAGCAGTTTTTAGTTTCTGGATCTGTGGACTGTCCATGTGTCCTCACATCACCCATAAGCCTCTGCTCAACATCTGCCAGAAACTTCCACATTACAGCACACTGACAGCCGGTGGCTTATATCAGAGACAGGCCTTTATTTCTGGTTTCCACAGTTTCACACAGACTTGTATATTCTCATTCACCTTTCAGGGAGACATTTCGTCGTGGTTTGATTTGCGGTCTTCATAAGTCACATGTTCATAGACATGCTCACCATTTCTTTTTAAAGAAACACTCTTCTCAGTCACTAATTCATTCCAATTGCAATGCACTTTAATTAGTTACCATTAATCAAATTCTCCTGCACAGATGTTTCACATTGAAAGCCTTCTAATGCCCCGATAGACATAACCCATCCCTCTACTGGCACACTTTAAATTTGGACTGTTGCGTTTCATCGATGGTAACAATGACATCGAAGAGTTGTGACTATGAACAAAAACATTTCTGTTAAACAAGCAGTTCGAGCAGTGAAGGGCTAAATGGCTTACTCTGAGTGTCCCATGCAGGGCAGTAAATACAGAATTTATTTTATTTATATGGCCATTGTCACAAACAGAGGCAGAGGATCAGCTAAATATGTGATATGATTGGCAGGTAGGGGCCAGATGGCTTATTTGAGCACCCAAGTATCATTTGGCACGCCTCAGGTCCGCTGATGATCCATGTCTTTGCCACCTCCCAGCTAATCTGAAAATCGGCAGAGGCAATGTGGCCAGCGCCGCATATTTTGAGCTTCAAAATGGCAATTTGAAAACCTATGGGTGACAAAGGGTTACCTATGGGTTACAAGTGAGCTTTATCTGTAGGAATGGAGGCTTGTCTTCGGTCTGCAGCCTAGATTCATGTAGCTTAATGTGTGTGTGCTGTATCTGTGCACAGTATTTATGTGAAGCTTTTACATTACTAGGTAACAGAGCAATGTGCACACTGATTTTCTGCAACATAAAATGCCTTAAGGACACATTAGGCCCTGATAGGAAATATCAGCAGTCATTTTCATCCATTTTTGGCATATTTGGAATCACTTTTCAAACTGTGTCTCTGTGTCCTTTAATCTTTGAAATCACTCCAGGAACGTGAGAGCTAATTTATAAATGCTTAATAAGTGTGTATATTGCAGTATGGACAGTGGTGCATGTGACACTCACACAGAGTACGTGCAGGCCCACTGCTCCGTCAACGCGCTCCTGGTTGGTGAAGTAATCCCTGGGGAACTCATGGATTGCTGTAGAGAGAACACACACAAACACACACACATGTTGAAAACGAATATGAAAAATGAACTGCAGGTGAGAGAAGAGGAGGATAACCTGAGGGATTCATCCAAACAAACATTAAAAAATAAACAACTATAGTGTATAGTGACAAGCACACATATACATCAAATGGACGACTGGATTTAATATCCAACAAGGAGACAGAGGTAAATAAAAAGTAGAGGCTCTGCAGTGATTAAAAAATATAGCAGTTGTTGCAATCCAAAGATGAACACGAAGAAAAGGAGCACATGCCATGTCCCATGTTACATATGCATCGTTTACTTATCAAGAACTGTTTTTGCCTGCTAGTGATTTCCAATTAAACGTCAGACAAAACTCTCTAAATGCCAATTATGGATGAACACCCCGCGGGAAAGCAGAGACAAACCACAGAACACACAGCTCGTGTCTGTTTTCTGTTTAGAAAAGAACGTTTGTTTACTGCTGACTGGATTTTCCGTCATATATATTCATTCAGTTCATATTAATACAAAAGCTCACCCTTTACATTCTCAAATACTAGTGTCATGTCAAAATGTTAAGTTATGGATGGATGGATGGATGGATGGATGGATGGATGGATGGATGGATGGAGCAAATCAAGCTCACTTCCACTTTGGTCCAAAACAGAAAAATTGCCACAACGGACAAAGAAAACAATCAAACTCTGGCTCTGTACAATTAAAGATATTCAGCTCATTTCAGTGTCAACGTATTGAAGCTTCAGTGGTTCCAAAGCAAACTCTGAGCACACATGCATTCATAATCAATGGACATTAACAAAAGAAAATGAAACTTATGAAGACATGGTAAGAAGATCCAGCTTTGAAAGTTGTGAAGTCATAGAGGTACATGGTGAAATCATTTTTATTCGAACTGTAATAATATGAATCAACCACCTGCCTCCATGGCAATGAAGTGAAGCCAACACAGATGTGCAGTTCCTCAAACATCCACTTGAGGCTGGCTACAAAACAAGTCTGTAAACATGTTTACAGCCTGGTACAAAAAACAGTTTTGGTCTCTATAGCTAATTTCCCCGTTCATGACAACTGTACTGAGGGTGAATTTATATACAACTCACCCGTTCAAGTGATATTAAGACTTAATTTTATGCAGAATTAGCAGTGTAGCTGCTTTGATTGACAGGTGGATAGCGTGACAGGTGGCTTGTCTGAGTAACCAGGCTTAATTCAGCCTGCCTCAGCTCCACATCACAATGAGCTTTACAACAGCGCTTTAGAAATCTGTGGGTGACATCACAGACTACCTCCATGTTTTATACAGTTTATGATAATAACACAGATATTAAATGAATTATGTGCAGTATTTGCAATAATTAACCCCTGCTTGTTATTCTCAGTTTGATAAGCCTGTGGTTAATAAATGTTTAGAACCGTCTCAGACTTGATCTGTCCAGAACAAACAGCCCAACATCCATCCTCAGACATACAGATACAATTCTTTGGAGTCATTCAGGGTTCAGGGTCCAAAATAAAAACCTGACCCAAAGGATGAAGTGCCCAAGAGTTTGAATTCAGCCATCTACATATGTTCAGTGACATCACCCTCCATCCACAACCCGACTGAGGCGATACCATGAATCCATCACTGCAGCCAATCACAACATGCCAAAATATGCCACATATTCATTCACAGCCATCATGTGCGTTTCCTGTTGCATATGAGTCTGCATCTGAGTGGTCAGGCTAAAAATAGCCATAGCCCAGTGTGACTGTGTGTGTTTGTGTGTATGTAGGATTTGCTTGGCTTGGTCTGTGTGTGTATACTACATGTGTGCAAGTATGCGTGTGTACTTTCCCCACTGTATGTTTGTTCGCTGTGTGTGTGCGCTTGTGTAACGTGAAGGCAACCCAATGTGCAATGACATTCTGTCTCTCAACAGCCAAGAGCTTGTGAGTCAGGCGGCTTTAGCTTCAGCCTGCCCTGTATGGCCCAAACACAACACAGGCTTGTCTGCTCATAGGAAGTGACAGCAACACAGAAAGAGAGCGAGAGAGAGAGAGGAGAGATGAGAGCGGCGGGGAGGGAAACAAAAGCACACAAAACAAGAGACAAAATGAAGAGGCTGACATGACATGGAGCTGCCACTGAAAAAAGGAGAGAATTCAAGTGCAAGTAGAGAAGAGAGGCTAGAGCTTGAATGAATTATATTAGATATATAAGATTAATCCCACAAATGAGCTACAGTGCTGCACTACCTTTTCAAACCAATATAAACTCCTGAATGTTTTCACTTGAGTTGACTTCTTCCATAAAATCACACTAATGTTACACTAAGCTGTAATCAGGTGAATGGTGTCTCTGTCATTTGTATGTCTGTTTGCACTCTGGGTACAATTACCTTTGAGAAGTACGTAAGGCTTTACAGCAGGGGTCTTCAACCAGGAGTCTGTGACCCCTAGGGGGTCTGCAGAGGTACTGCAGGGGGGTCTCCAATTATTGTCATAATAATTGACAGTTTTCACCAAAATAATGGTGACTGTGAGAATGCAGATAATTGAGAAACTACAAACAGTGGAGGCATTTGCTCTTCAGTTGGATGATTTATTGGACATGTCCAAAGACGCACAGCTCTTGGAATTTAATAACCAACAATAATCATGCAACTTTTTTAAATCAAATGCAGATACAATGCGTCTGATTTGTACGTGAGTGGAATGCAGTCCTCGAGGGACAAATCTTGATCAAAAACAAATCCAAGATTCTTTACGGTGGAGCAGGAGGCCAGGGTGAAAGTAACTAAGTCTCTAGAAAGAGATTTTCTGAGGTGTTTGGGTTTTAATTGCAAGAACTTCAGTTTTATCAGAGTTCAACATCAGAAAATTGTAGGTTATCCAACTTTTTATATCCGTAAGGCATGCTTGGAGTTTAGCTAACTGATTGGTTTCATAAGGCTTGATGGATAAATATAATTGGGTGTCATTTGCATAACAATGAATATTAATGGAGTGATTCCTAATAATGTTCCTTAGACGAAGCATATATAGACTGAATAGAAGTGGTCCTAGTACAGAACCTTGTGGGACTCCATGACAAACTTTGGTATGCATGGAGGATTCATCATTGACATGAACAAACTGAGATCAATCTAAGCTTAGGGCGGTTCCTTTAATGCCAATTAGATGTTCCAGTCTCTGTAAAAGAATTTGATGGTCTATGGTGTCAAATGCGGCACTAAGATCTAACAGGACAAGTACAGAGATGAGTGCTTTGTCTGATGCCATTAGGGGGTCATTTGTAACTTTGACTAGTGCGGTCTCTGTGCTATGATGCACTCTAAATCCTGACTGAAAATCCTCAAACTGTTCTTATGAAGAAAATCACACAGCTGATTAACTACTGCTTTCTCAAGTATCTTAGAGAGAAAGGGAAGGTTTGATATCATTCTGTAATTGGCTAAAACCTCTGGATCTAAAGTGTTTTTTTTTTAAAGAAGAGGTTTAATTACAGCAACTTTAAAGGACTGTGGTATATATCCTGATAATAAAGACAGATTAATAATATTCAATAAAGAAGGGCTAACTAGAGGTAAAACATCCTTGAGCAGCCTGATTATCAATCATAAACACATGTAGTAACTCAGTATATAAAGAGGTTAATAAGGTAGAAGAGAAGAAGAGAAGCTGGTGTCGTGCCAGAATCGGAGCCAGACAAGCGAGTAATGTAACCAGACTCAGCAGCCTCTACGGACATAATGATAGAGGTGGTACAGAGGAGTATAGTCTAAAAAAACAAAGCATTATGGGTTTGTCCTACAGACATTCCACAGTGTAAGGTTTGTCTGTGAAATAATGATCTTCATTATCTACAAATTTCAGAGAGCTGTTCTAGATGAAAGAATCAGATGTGAATTAATTTTTGGGGGAATCCAGTGAATGAAACATCTGACAAGAAATATGCACGGTCCATGGTTGCTGTACAGCAGACTGGCTCATTGATTTACATCACTGTCTACATTCATTTGAATCATTTAAAGCTTTCAGAACAAATAGTACTGAAAGACGTCCACCAGTTGGCAAACATGCATAACATTGTGACTGGATACACAGAGACCAACACAAAGCACACACAATGCAGTCTGCAGACTGCTGTATACAGTACATGTGCACATATTAATATGTGGGCATGTTCAATTTACACTATGCAAGCTCACACAAGAACATATATCCATGCATAACATAATCGGTAACACATGTGGGTCTGGGTTGATTTGTAGTTTGGTTCAGATCCAAACCTTGATCTACACTTTGAGAAGACTAGACCTCAAACATTATTATCAAAATATGCACAAACCTACAAAGGATGATGGTGTGTGAACATTTTTAGCTGTGAAGGCCAACACACATGTTCTTGAACTACAAACACACTTCCTTCTTCTATCTACAGAATCTACAACAGGGGGGACTCGGGATGGGAACTGATAAGCTTTATTGATACCAGTGATATTATCAATTCTGCTGCTAGCTCATTGATTCTGCATCAATTCCTATTGTTCATTTTTCGGTGTGGATAAAAATGCATGCCTGTCAAGTATTTTCTTCTTCTTCTTAAGATATTTACCCTCAGTTATGGGAATGCTGCTCGGCTGCACTTGTGCATATAATGTCAAATGCACAGCATACCTGGAATTTAAGCTCACCTACGTATTCAAATGTTCATTCATTCAGCATATTGCTGCTGTCTCCACCCATAATTGAAATGAGCATTTTGCAGACATGTCCATTTGGACCATTCCTTATTCTCTGCCATGGCTCCTTGTTGTCAGAAACACATGCAGGCACCAATAAAAGAAGGTGACAAACTCGGAGGCAAATGATTCCAGTTGCTTAGACACTTTAAATCTGGTTCTCAATTCAGATGACGACAGTCTGTAGAATACGCTGTTCTACCTGGTAAAGCAAAAAGTCATACTTGCTTCTCAAACATCTCGTAGTATGCAAGTCTCACATTTTCTCACCCCACTGCGTCTAGACATCTTTAAATTAATAAATAAATTCTGCTACAGCTCAGCCAGCTTACTATAAGAGCAACAGATGAACAGAAGGTTGAACATCGGGTCAGTCAGTTGGTAAGAAGAGCTTATCTTCACTCAGAAAAACAAAAAAGTGCTTCAGTTTTTTTCAGTGGAATGTGTTTCCCACTGAACCTTCACAGCCAGGACAGCCTGTGCCAAGAGTAGTGCAACACACACACACACACACGGACATGGACAAAAACAGCACAGAGCCACAGCACACTGAGAACATGCAGGGAAGAAAACAATTAAGTTCAGTCTCTGTATCGTCTCACATCTGACACATTGTATCCATATTCATACGCACAGTCACAATGATATAAGCCCAAATACAGACGCATACCACACACACACTGGCCTTTTTACATACTGATAAGACACCTCTTTAGCCAACTTCACATCACCAAAATAACAACAACAGTCTTGGTCTGTTAGCGTGACTGGTTCTTTTGGAGCGTTTATGAGGAGGCTTTGTGTTTTCAATTCACAGATTAGAGGCTCACTGAACTGGCCAATGCAGGCATGGACACAGGCCAACTCTATTTCTTCCAGAGATGTGTGTGTGTGTGTGTCTGTAAGCATGTGCATATGTGTGTGTGTGTGTGTGTGTGTGTATTTGACAGACCATCATGACAAAAGCTGTCCTTTCTCTTTCCTTTAACCTCAGCCTGGCACTGAAATGCTCTGAGGGAAGGATGGGCAACATACTACATACAAAATATCTAACACACACACACACACACACACACACACACACACGCACAAGGATGTTCTGCTGGACGAGCCAAGTTTATGTTTTCAAGAGGAGTAAATCCATCTTATCAGCTTCTCTCCAAAGCAGAAATGGTAAGAAGCATTTTGAAATTAAATCACGCATTGTTACAGAGAAACATTTGTTTTATTTTTTAATTAATTCCAATGGGAAGATATATCTTTCTGCCAGGAGTGTATGACATTCCACTTTGATATACTGTACAACATAGAGCAGAAGGACCTGGGGCTGGTGCTGTGGTGTAGAACAGGTTCAGTTAACTTTCAGTCACTTTCAGGGTTTTAAATTGATTTTCCACTTCAGTCAATTCTTTCAGTAACTGCTGAGGAGAGAACTCAGAAACCTCATTCAACAATCGACAGCCTGTTTTATCAGTTAAAGTTACACTTGATAATTACATCAGAACAGTCATCACAACATAGTCAAAATGCACAGCACATCGTGAACATGCATCCAATATATTAGCAAATGAATGCGGAAGCATCAGTATTGTATTTAAGCAGTATTACATTAGAGTGTGTTCTTTAATGGAGTACCCAGAGGGAAAACTGAACGTTTTAACATGTTGGTACCTGAATTCAACCTAAACACAAGATAGAAACTTGACCTCTGACCATCTTGTGATTTGGTTACATGGCATGTGCACGGAAATATGTG
This sequence comes from Nibea albiflora, assembly GCA_014281875.1. Classification (NCBI taxonomy): domain Eukaryota; kingdom Metazoa; phylum Chordata; class Actinopteri; family Sciaenidae; genus Nibea; species Nibea albiflora. Next base: position 22,823,426 of record CM024797.1, on the reverse strand, counting down.
TATATATATATATATATATATATATATATATATATATATATATATATAGGATTTATGTTACTGTCAGCCACTCTGGATAAAAGCCTCGACTAAGCGCTTAAACCGCAAATGTCAAAATGCTTCTTCCTGCCTATGTCAAAAAGAGTCAGTCATATATGAGCATCTCTCATGATTTAGGATTAAACAAAGCCATAGGATGGCTGGTGGTTGGCCCGGGCTACCATCACTGCACAGCACTGCACTGATGTCACCTCTCATACTGCTCTAATCTTGTTAAATATTCTGTGAATAAATGGATGTCAAACACTGAGCGAGACAAAAGTGTTGCATAACCTCTGGATTTAAAAAAGAAAATAACAGTATCATATGCAGTAGCTGCTGCAGTAAAGAAATGTATAATCTGAGTTATACTTGTATTTGGTTGGGTTAAGTGCAGTTGTTCTCTCTGAATGATACTTCTTTTTCCCATCACTTTCTATACTTCGTCTGCTTGTGGGCTCATGTTAAATATAGCAGCATTTCGTCTATGTAGATTTTTAAGCATGAAATGTGGCCACACAACCAAGACAACTAAGCAAAAGCACATTCTAGTCATTTTAGCATCTTTTATATTGGCCCTTTTAATATTATTACAAAACTCCTATTATTACAGGATGGTTTAGCACTTCCATACTTCATCAACTGTCTCTCCCTTTACACTCCAAACCACTGCTTTGGGTCATCCAACACTATAGCATTAAAAATACTTACAGTTAATACAAGGTCTTATGGAGAGGCAGAACATTTGCAGTACCATAGACTACTTTGTAGTCAGCATTAGTGATTTGAATTTAATGCAGGCTGCTCCAGGTAGCCAGTGGAGCTTGATGAGCAGCGGGGTAACATGTGACCTTTTGGGCTGGTTGTAGACCAGGTGTGCTGCTGCGTTCTGGAAGAAGAAGCTTAAGAAGCTTAAAAAAGCTAAATTGTAATGATGCGTTCTGAGACTGCATTTCAGCCAATGCTTTCCACATGGATGTTTGATCACTTCCCACATCATTTTCCTGAACCAAGCTCAGTTTAATATGTTGCTGCAGGAACAATGTGCGAATCCTCTTCTTGTTCTACTTACACAACAATCAACATGTATGTCACTGTAGTGCGTGTAAGTATTTGAACCCTTTGTACTTTTGACTGTTATATGGGTTTGCAATGGACGTTCTGTGACACAGTGTCTTTTGACAGGATATAAATGGGTTTACAATAAACAGTAAAGGAAGCACACTAACAGGAGGATCTTTGCCCTACAGTGCATTCATTTATTTCTTAGATTTCTATGAATCTTCATCCATAACATACCAGCATGGTGAACTCTTGAAGACACAATAATCTATAATATATATTTAATAACTCTATCTACATAACAGTAATCATAATGAATGGAAATGCTATGGATTGTTCGTTATAAACTAATTCAGTGACATATGAGCAACTCTTTGCATACATACATTGTTGCCATGGTGCAGTGTGGTTGGCAGCCAGTTACAGCTCTGTACAACTCTGTGTTTTAGTGTTACTACTTTTGTGTGTGTGTGGGGGGGGTTTGATACCAATCTCTGTCAGTTTGTATGCACTGTAAAAGTTGCTAAAATAATTGCAATGTGGGTTAGTGTTACGGTTTGACATAGTCATTTTACACTCAGTGTGTATCTTAATAAAAAAATGAAAAAAATAAAAACATAAATACAAATCTGAGCAGCAAGAGTTTATTGCTGAGCTGGATTGCAATTAATACTGACTTCTGTTTTCATCCACTGCACAGTTCCACTATTCAGACAGGGACAGTTCAATGCTTCACAAGAAATACTTAACACTCAAGTAGTTCATGACACAAGTAGAACGGCTGAGCAAATAAAACCAAACCTATTGGCTACATCCCAAAGCATGTTTGTGATTTGTTGGATTTTTTCCCCTCATGCTTCTTTCAGTGTCTCCAGTCAGCACATTCATTCAGTCTGATGGTGATGCTGAGAAGAAACTTTGTATCACAGTACACATGGTTTAGGTATTAAATGTTTATTAAGTGTGATGAATCACTGCTGCAATTTTGGTTATTTCTAAGAATGATACAAATGTGAAGCAAACACGCACACACACACACACGCATACACACACACGCATACACACACAAGGTCAGTTTCCAAATCCCCAAGCTGTGTGAGATCAATGCGGATTGACCCGAGCTGAGACGAACGGCTCGTCACTCCAGGGGCAGAGAAACAACAGTTGACGACCACCCCCACCCCTCCACACTACCCCTAACCTAGGCTGCTGCCACCCCCCCCCCAACACTTATGTAACACCACAAGCATTACATAAGAGCTCCGCAGCTCCAATAGAGACAAAGACACAGAGAAAGAGGGAGAATCCTCCAAATCCTACACATCATTAAAGGGATGCGAGGAGCAGCAGAAAAGACGCTGCTCTATGCAGATGACAGATGGCTTTTCCTACATCGATGACAAAACATACTCAGCATCTGTTGTGATGGAGCCACACACACATGCAACATGTAGCAGCCCTGCTGTCATGTGAAAAGTATGTATCTTTAAAATGCCACCTTGTATTTTGTTCATTTGTTTTGGGTATTCATGGGATGTTTTTTTAAATACAGGAACAAAGGTTTATGACTTTTTTATTTACAAAGTAAGACTAACCTAATGTTAATTTGCCAGCTGTGGGGGAGTTATTTGTCAGTGTGTCATGTGGCTTTCATGCTGGTAAAACACGGTATCAAGTATTTTGTGATAAAGCAATGCACACAGCCAGCCTCGCTTCTTCCTCCACCCTCTGTACATTACCTTTGTTAAACATTCACACAGGTGTTCCCACTTATCCGACTAATTAGACTCCTGTTACGAAGCAACAACATTAGTTGGAACAACCTGACAGGTGGAACATGTACATAACACACACAGTGTGTACAGGTCCACAGAGTCCTGAAGAAATAAGGAACAAAACATCAGTGTCAGTATCACTTTATCCTCCGCCTCATCAATCCTCAGAGCTCAAATCAGATATTGAGCTAGCATGAGCTAGACATTTAGCAATAGCTTGGCTGTAGCGATATGTCCAGCTATACATGTGGGATCAAAGACAAGACTACTAGACAGCAGACCTTTTTCACAGCAGCCAGGTGTTACCAATGATACTAATTAAGGTTCCATTCCGTTCAGGTCAAACGGAGTCAGGGTGCTGCTGCGGTGAATGTTGGCTAATTTGCCCTTTCACGACAACTGTACTGAGTTTGAATTTTATTAACTCGCATTCAAATAAAACTTAAAAATTACACGTAATTAATGCTTTGATTGACAGGGTGCCATTACAGATGGCTTGTTTGAGGCTTTTAAGATCTGCTCACGAACGACACCAATTGTTAGATCAGAACGGAGAAGGAAGAAGTGGGACATGGCGGCAGTTAGCTTCAAAGCGGTGCTCTGGAAACTGGTGACGTCATGCATGCTCTGTCCTTTCTTTATACTGTCACTGCAATGATTATGGCAGATGATAAACCCAAGTGCTGACTATGCTAACCACAGAGACTTAACCACGCAACCTGTACAAAACTAGAAACTAGTGTCCGTCCAAAAGGACACAAGTTACAACCACCTTCATGTGGGGCAGCAGTGAGGTCCATGAAAATCACACTGCACTGTGTCAAGAAACTATTTGGGTTTAAGAGTCTCACACACATAATCCATGTTTCCTTTACTTCCTACTGACACAGTATACTTGACAGTAATTGTGAACCTTGCGCACACACACACACACACACACACACACACACACACACACACACACACACACACACACACACACACACACACACACACAGTATGCCAGCCTTGTGGTAGATGTCCTAATCCTAAAGATGGCATTTTAATGCATGGGAAGGTTTAGGGAGCGCAGCACTCAGGCTCAGACCTGGACAAAGTGCCATTCTCACAGTGTCATTGAGGTTCAGCGTCTCATGTGTTTATTCTCTGAACTGAGCGGCTTAAGACGGACACAGTGAGCACGCCATGTTCATGTTCACATTATGAGGGAGAAATATGATGTAAGTTTAAAATGCTCGACCCTGTGGCCTTACGCCTGCTAGTGTTTAACAGTTTAGTGCATAAGAAAGCATGCAAAACACACACACACACACACACACATATACCAACGGCAGCATGTGGTTGCATTTATTTTCTGCCACAAGTGCTTACAAGTAAGTGGGTGGTATTACCTAACACGTCGGACATTCGTCAGTGGGAGAAAAAAGAGTGCAGAAATGAGAGAAAACGAGGGGGAAGCACGAAGAGAGGTCGACTCTATTTACAACATTTTCCTGTAAATCGTCCGCTAACATCAGTGTTGAATAAATACAAATAAACATGTCTTTCTAATGGCTCTTTAAATAACTCTAAAAGGAAATAGTAAAAAGGAAAAACAAAAGCAAAGCAGGGAAAGAAACAGGAAGAGAGAAGCAGATCAGGAAACAACTGTCCAGGTTGAGCTGTCCTCTGCTCTGTTCCTCTATAAACTGTTCCTCTTAGTGTCTGCAGCCACGGGCTACAATTAGCACCAGAGGTAGCTCAGTGAGGAGGGGGGGCACTGGGTTCACACTAGCCCACCCTTGAGCTACAGTAGCAGGGCAACTAACCTGACTACTGCCCTGGCCTTTGCTGTGGCCCTGGATAAAGTTTAACAATGCTGTCTCCCATTCATGTTCGTGGCAATTTGGTGAATTGACTCACCCCCACTGAAAACACTCACCAAAGTGATTGCTAAGAGACACACACACATCAGAGATAAAACCCAAAGCACACCCAAGAAAACCCAAGAAATGTTGCTAATAATCTCTCTTTGCAAAGGAAAACTTTGCATGACAGTGGTTTGACAATCAGGACGCTTGAAATCATTTTATCAAATCTGATTCTTCACGCCCCTTTTATGATTCAGTCACTAACAATATAAAATATTCATATTCCAATTTAGACCGTTTTAGCATCTTTTAGCTCACTGTTTTGATTTAACAGCCCATAATTTTCCTTTGGTTCTCTCTCAGCTCTCATCTTTACAGCCATGTTCAGACAAAAGGCTCTGATAAACCAGCCAAGTCTCACACCAAAGTGTACAACCGACCGTGTCAGTGTCATGTTTTGCCTCGCCTAGACGTAAAAAGTACACACATTTATGAAGGTGCAGGACTAGCAGCAGAGAGAAGTTGTTTTGGATTGATGGGTCAAACAACCACAGTACTTTCAACCACAAAACCACTGTTTGAGTCCTGTGAGAAACAAAAAGCGATCTTGTCACTTGGTGTCTCTTTTTCTATTCCTAATTTTCTATTCTAATGTTCTATTCCTGTAGTGTTCTGAGTGACACATATATACTTAAATGGGATATAATAAAAACACAAACATACAGACATTACACAAGGTTACACAGTCATGTGTGGGCCCTGAGGTCCTCAGCAGTATTAGTTGTTTGGCAACAGGTGCCATCCTATCTCAACACTGTCGTGGCCAGGGTCGAAGAACTCTGGTGCTGCATGCTTAGACAAAATAGATAGCTTGCCATTGACATTCCAATCTGCGTAAACAGACTCTAGACTAAATTATGCTGACGAAGACACCGTCCTTGGTAAAAACATTCTCTTTTACCTAATTCTGGGCATATACTATTTGTGATGTTATCTTGGGGTTTAAAATCTATCCACCAGCATGAGTTAGGCAGAATGTGAGACCGACTCATGCACTTCTGATGCGTTATGACAATGTCTCTAATTCTCCTCGATCAAGTGCTAATAAATAATACAGCATAAGACATCAGAGGCTGCTGAACACTTTCTTCCTTCCTGACCTCACCACTGACCTTTGACTTCAGCAATTTCTTCACAACAGGTACAATCTAATCCTAAACAAGCAGCTTTGATGCCTCAACTTTACCAAACTGTAACCTCAGAAAGCCTTATTTTGAAAGTATAACCAGACGTTACACTCAAAATGTGACACTGCCACGGTGGACTGGCATGATATTAGGTTGGCTAAACCCACTGTATGCTACCAGCCCAGCACCAAACAACAGACAGAGAATGTTAGCAGCTAGCCGGTGAACATAATGGAGCATTTAGCAGCAAAAGAGCCTGATATTACTGGAGAACAAAATGGAGCTTGAAGGGAAGTGAAATGTGCAGCACAACAATTATAGGAAATGATAATATATCAGACTTATGTTTATAGGCAAATCTATTAATGCATCTTCAAAGAATGAACATTAATTAGGTGCCGCTGATATCATTTGGTGCTAGTGATGTTTGCCATTTCAACCAGCAGACCCGACGCTGCTTTGACCTGCTCGTTGATGATGAATGATTTGATTACACTTATTTTTGCACTTTTCTACACTTATTAAAGCTTCAGTTATGCTTCATTTCAACAGAAATGAGCAAAACTCCACACATTAGTGCTCCTTCTTCTCGTGAAACCCATCAGTGAAACCCAGCAGATAACCAAATCAGATGAAGACATGACATGGTTTCAGAGTGGCCCCCCAACGGGACACATTTGCGATCAATCACACTCCTCTCCACAATGACAGGTTCATCACTGTGACAGGCTTTTAACAACTCTGGATGGGAATAGGTTTTCTCTCTCTGCCTCTGTACGCTGTGCGTCAGAAAAGCTCCAGTGTTCCCATCTCCATGGAGCACCCCCCTCACTTCACCCCTTCCTCCCCTCCTGGGAGATGTCATATTCATGGAAACGTGTCTATTTCTGACTGGCAGAGCCGAGTGGAGTGATAGCATAGGAAGAACAAAAAAAAAAAAAATGGGGACAGGGGAGGTTTAAATCACGCCACATGGGGGTCAACTCTGGCTCAACAAGTAATCAGAGAGAGAAGAGAAAAAAAAAAGTAGAAAGACGGATGGAGAAAGTGAATGTATCTGTATGTAGGTTATGTTTCTGGGGGAGATGAATGACAGCATGAGCTGCTTTTTGTTGCAGATGGAGACACACACACACACTGAAAACTTGTTGTGTGTGTTTGTCTGTGTGTGTGTGTGTGTGTGTGTATGTGTGTTACTTCCCAGCTAAAGGTTACATGGTAATACTGGCATTTAATCAGTGAAGCAGCAAACGTGGGCAGCAAGAAATCAGATTATGACCCACTCTGACCTGGGACTCATTATACAGGATAGAAAAATCAATATAATGTTTCTTCAATGTCTCACCTGTGGATGATGTGATGAGTGTGTATGGCATATGTCCAATATATTTGATTATGTTGTGTTATTATCACTGTTGCTTTCACACCTTATCTTTTCAGTCCCACAGCAGCGGAATTCATGGGGCATGTCCACATTTGTAAAAAAGGACTTTTGCTGCCCACATATCATATCATGATTTAATGCAGGTCAGAAGAACTCTAGTTAAGTTAAATCAGGCTGGATTTGGTTTGAAGGTCATCACTACATGTTAAACTACAGTACATAGTGTTATATCACAGAATGTATGTAATTCTGGATAAAAGGCTACATGATAACAGACGTAAGGTTAGCTGCTCTGTGAGGCTGTGCTCAGCAGTGATATAATGCTTACATTAGCAAGCTAACATGCTCACAATGACAATCTTAAGTTGATGTTTACTCTTTACTATTGTCACCATCGCTTTAATTAGCATGTCAGCATGCTAACATTTGCTATTAGACCTTTTCACAGCAGTCATTTTGACATGAAATAGTAGGGTCAACCACTCGGCCACTTGAGGCTGGCTACAGAACATTTCAACCTCCATGAGTCCCCAAGTTAAAATGTCCAACTTCACAGCAGAAATAAACATGTTTACAGCCTGGTACAAAAACAGTTTTGGTCTCTGACAAATTATATTAAAACTTAAAGTTATGCAGAATACACAGTGTAGCCACTTTGATTGACAGGAGAGGGGTTTATAGATAGCTTTTTAGGCGGAAGGGGCAGCATGGCTGCAACCAGTGGCACATATTTTAAATTTCAGAACGTTAGCGCTTCGGAAACCTATGGGCAATGTCACGCATACGGTGACCATTCTTTATACTGTCATTGCGGTCAACGCAGGTGTTTCCAGTGATACTAATTCATCCATTTATTGCATCAGAGCCTAGAGAGCCAACATGCATCCTGACTATGTTTGAACCTGAATCTAAGTGAACCGTAATTGGTATCATTAGTAACACCAGTGTTTACATACTATTTCATGTCAAAATGTCTGCTGTGAAAAAGGTCTTTTAGCATGAAAGACAATGTATGCCATGAGTTTTGCTCATATTTGTTCATAAACCTTTTATCAGCATTATATTTTTTATTTTATTTGATTTCAGATAAAATTATGGCATGAAAAGTAAGATCACCAAAGGCATCAGGACACATTGTCTGGGAATCATGAGTACTGAGGTTAGTTTCCCTGCTACTGTAGCTCAAGGGTGGGCTAGTGTGAATTTGCACCCCCCCCCCCCCCCAACACCCCACCCCCCCTTCTCAGTGAGTCACCTCTGGTGCTAATTGTGGCCTGTGGCTGCAGACACTCAGAGATCAGTTTATAGAGAAACAGAGGGAGCTCAAACTGGACCATTCAATCATTGTGCCCAGTGTTCTTATCTTCTGTCTTTCCATTTTTCGTTTTATAAATCTTTCTCTCACTCGCTTTCCCTCTTTCCTCCAGTTTCCTCATCCCTTACAGACTGACAGTCCTGTCGCCATCAACATCTCTAGATCCACTAAAGAGAGACAGCTAACACTAACGAGACCACCATGTGTTATGTGGGACAACATGTCAGTGAGTGGGCGGGATCTGCTGATGACTCAGTGAATGAATGAAAAGTAGCATCTAATGGGAATCAGTGCTAGCATTAGCAAGCTAGGCTAAACTACAAACTTGATGACACGCTGAGTTCTCGAAACGTGTTAAAGGTACAGTGTGTAATATTTAGTACTTAGTACCTATTGGTAGGAATGTAATAAAGAATTCATTAGTATATTTTCCTCAGTGTATGGTCACGTTAATATAAGAGTCATTGTGGTTTTGTTGTCTTAAAATGAGCCCTTTAGAGAGAGAGAGAGCGGGTCTTCTTCCGTGGAGTCTGTCATGTTGATCGCCATTTCTGTATAGTATCCCAGAACAGACAAACTAAACACTGATCTAGATGTGGCCTTTTGCTTTCTGTGTGAATTTTGTTTGTTTTTCCTACATGCATGGAAGGTTGAGACGTGGGAGAGTATTCATTTGCAGCTTCACTGCTAGGTGCCACAAAATTCTACATACTGGATCTTTAAAATCTTCAGTACATTGCATAGGGTACACAGACTTAAAAATGGGGAAAAAAAAACAGCCATGTATTAAAGTTTGTAGTAAAAACATGGTGGTTCAACTTGGCAGACTCCATCGTGTCGTAGATTTAAAAGGCTCATTCTAAGGTTACAAAAACATAATGCTTCTGATTTAATGAAATTAACTTATGATAGCTGGTTATTCATTTTATACTCCATTGCTGCCAGAGTCCAGCAGACAGACTGGACCTTTGAAGAAAGCCACCTTAAGGATAAGCATTTTCACACTTTTACCCTTTAAAGACACCATATACTGTGGTCCTTACACAATGCAGTAGTGATAGTTAGACTCCTCTTTAGACCAACACTGTGCAATGACAGGTAGTCTAAATGAGTACCATTGTCTTACATATTGTATTGTCCACAATCATTGTTGTTCCCCACGTCAAGAGGCCTCAAGTCACTCCTGCAGTACATTTCTACCTGAGGACCAACAACAGGAAACAATAGGAGGTAATGTGAGACAATAGTTGGACTGAAGTGTTCTCATTTACACTGTGCTGCGCGGCTGTAATGGGCTGCTGTGACAGCATGTGACTACGAACCTGCTGCTTAATTACAAACACATTTGTGGTGATGAAATGCTTGTAATGGAAAATGGTTGTGAGGCAGTCTGGAGACAAAGAAGTACAGAAGACAGAGAAAATGAATGTGATTCCTTTCAGTTTTTTTTTTTTTTTTTCATTTTGCTGCTTTTTTCATGTGTTGAAGTGTTTACTGTAAAAAAATACATTGTGTGCTGGAGGGGAAAAAAGCATGCTTCCTCTCCTCTGTACATTCACAAGCTTATTAGTGAGAGAACATGATGGAGAATGGCAGCCTTTGGAAGGCAAGAAATAGAGAAAAAATGTTCCTATCCATAGGTTGTGTAGTACGCACAGACTTCTGTTGAATGACTCATAATTCTGAGCTCTGCCACCACAGGCTGCTATAGTATGACAAACCATTTCCTGCTTGGGTTAATCAAAAGTGTTGAGAAATGTTCCTGAGCTGCTGCTCTCATTTTAATCACTGAGAAATGATCTGATCATAAAACATCTGATCATCTTTGAGTTGATTGCGATGTGTTGTCATGATCTTGATTCACTGGATGTAAAAATGCTAATTATTAGTGCCAAACTTATCAAACAATCTGTCCTTTAGGTCAGTCTTGACCACTCTCTCTTCACTTTATGTGAGGGCTGTGATATGCTCCTGTAATAATGGAACATCCTGCCACTGCTGCTCCAGATTAAAAGCAAAGCATGGGGTGGCTTTTATTGTGACGCAGCTGCAGGAAACATAATGTGTTTGTGGCTGCAGCCGCTCCATGTGCACAGATAGCTAGCAGGAAAGCAGCGCAGCATGAAATCAGACGGCAGTTGTAACTACAATTATTGACTGACTTCTTTAGGGAAACATTGAGTTTGTTTGGCTGCACTGTACACACACTTATTAATCGTGGCTTGCTCATTTTAGCACGTATGAGATACACACTTACAGACTGCATGTTCATGGAAGATGTAAATAAGGTCATAATTTGAAGAGCACAGGCGACGCACAATGTGGAGAGTTGAGTTAAAACTTGTTCTGTAAAAACATTTTTGTATATCTGATGTATTTGTATTCACTACTGATGCCCCCAATTCAGTGTTTTTAAGCAGTCTTTTTTTACACCGACAGTAGAGGAATAACCCAGAGAGAAGTGAAGACAACTGGACATGAACATTTGACTACTTTTGTCTTAAAAAGCAGGTCAGAAGGGGAGAAAAGGTTTATATCATATCACAACATGAAAAATGACACACTGAAGACACGTTTCAAATATTACGTCATCAGTTATGACTTTGACTATGACATTGGACTCACATCACATGACACACGCACACACACATGCACATGCACATGTCAGCACTGTGTTAACAATTCCCAATGTTAATGCACTGCTACCATGGAGCTCCATTTCAATAGCGCACTTCAGCTGAACTGAGCCGGCCTCTGCTGCTGCTAGCAACACAGCCGGCAGGACACAACTGTGTGTGTGTGTGTGTGTGTGTGTGTGTGTGTGTGTGCATGAGAGAATGACATGCTGTACACAACGTGTAGATGTGCAGATGTGGGTGATGCAGAACAGAGGCAGATGATGATACAACAATTGTGACGACAACACAGATGACAAAGTGACTTTGAGAGTGATTACTGCATTTACAGCGGAAGTGTGTGTGTGTTCACTCCAAACATAACCACAGACTCAGAACAGGAAGGGAACTAGAGAGTGAAGCTGTGAGATTGTTGGCAGTGAACAGGCTGTTTTTAATGTGAGGCGTCTGTAAACTCTGACCCATGAAACACTCCTGCACCTTCACACATGATCGGAGATCCTCAGTATGTATGTGACTGTCCAACCTCAGTCTTCTGCCCTGGAAAATAAGCAGACTTGGAGCAGCATGCCTTGCTCAGTGGCACTGAGAAGAGTATCAAATGTGTAGTTTATTCTGGAAGAACTCAGAACTCATCAGCAGCCTTAGCGATCAGACTGAGATGCATTGCTAGAAACACATCACAAACAAAACCCTTGTTTTCCTTTGGTACAGGGTGTCTTCCGTGTGGTTTTTAGCACCAGGTGTCAATGTCCCTCGCGGCCGATCAAATCAAGCGAGCTTTGATGGTGTACCACTTCCTTCCTGTTTTTATAGCGGTGATGTGATAGAAAGGGTGGGCCGAATGCAGGCCAGAAGTTGATATTAGCCTTCAGAACACACAAACACAAAACATGGAAGACACAAACATCCACTTTAAGGACTTTTATCCTCCTCATCCAGCAAGAGCTAATCACATGTGATTGTCAGGTTGTGCTCGCAGCAATGCTCCACAGGCGCACCAGCTGTTTTGCCTGATACGCTTTGCTCTCCGCCTGATCGGCCCCTTATTCTTTAAGCCAGCTGCCAAATACCAAAGACCCATTCAGACCCATTCATCCAGAACATTTTTGGTTTTTGATTCTATCTTTCATGAGTTCAAGTAAAAGATCTCACAAATTTGTTAAAATCTGGGTTAGTGAGCACTTCTCCTGTTCCAAGATAATCCATCCATCTGACCGCTGTGGCACACGAAGCCCTCAGATGGCATTCGCACAGGATCACTGAGGGTGAGGGGGTCTGTTGGTGCTGAATGTGAAACCATCAGGAAATAACTTTTCATTCCTCTGATTAACTGAGACTTCGAGACTTCTTTACATCACGGTTTTGCAGAATAAATTGTGTAGCCAGACTCAGATCTAGAAGCTAGTACATGAAAAAAAATGTGAGAACAGTAGAGTAGAGTAGAGTTTAAAGTAGTAGAGTAGAGTGTCAGAGTGAGTTTAGTCCATGAATCCACCTCAGTTGCTTCAGGCTGACTGTGGAGGGTTGACCAGTCTGAGCGTCTGATTGGCATGATGTCAAGCTGTGTGTGGTCACAGCTAAAACAGACTACAAATGAATGGAAAAACCTGCGTCTGAATAAATCAAGATGGAGCTGTTCATTTTAAAGTGGCCAGTTATTGTGAAAACATTTATATATGTGAGACAGGTTTGACTCCCAGTCAAATGTATTTGGTTGCATTTTGGATCTGGTTCCAAGTTGGTTGGATACCTTGAATTGTTTAGCTCTAACACATCACTTCTTCCATCTTCCATCTTCTTTCATGAACAAAGATGTCGCTGTCTTTCCATGTACTTCCAGTTCATCCATCTACTGTACACTATAAGAAATAAATGCAAACAGCTGCCAACTATTTATTTGTGTTTTTATTTACATGATGCAACATTAGCATCTAACACTCAGTCTTCTTTTAGCTTGTTTTGTTCACCAGTTAGTCGCTAATTTTGTGGCTGTTTGCAGCTGGACAGACAGCGTACTGTGAGTTATACAGAGCTTTTAGCTGGCAACAGCTGTCTGCTGCTGGAAATGAGGTTGATGACAGCACGGAGACTGAACTGGAGCAGTAAAATGAAAAACAACAATAAGCTTAAAGACGCTGAAATGCTCCACAGAGCTGAGTGAAGCACAGAGTTGGATAATAATCCTCGGTGGGTTTGTGAAGCATCACATTAAACATGCCATTTCATCCATTGTTAATATAAAGTATTGATTGGTGCAGCTTTTCTAACCCTATTTAGTTCAAATCCAGCAGCGTGGGCCAGGGTCGGCTATGAACAGTTCACATGGGAGGCAGGCTTTTTCCTGATAAGAAGATGATTTATTGTTGACTGTTTTAAAAAAGCTGTTCTGACCTGCCTGATCTGCACTTTTCTTCCTGATAGTTCCTGTTTGGAGTCACGATTGAAGAGTTTTTAACAGTTCATTTTCCCCACTCACTATCTTACATCACACTTTAGCTCATAACTTATCATGGATGCATGCATGCACTGCATGAACATACGTGACAGTGTATCAGGATAATATTAAAACAAGATATTTCAGAAAATGCCAAACTTATTTTAAATAACATTGATGTGATATCCTAGTTTAACTTCACTGTCAAACTGCTGGAGGTACTTTGATATGTTTTTTTAATTATTTCATTTAATATAACATTTCAAAGATTGTTCAGAATTCCACCACAGGGAGGTTGTGTACCACCAGTGGAAGTAGACTTTTTCAGGAAGTGAAGTTTTTGTAACTTTGACCTCACCCAGCTTAATAGAGAATGGTAGTCAGAACTTAACAGTTAAACATTTACTTGGCTGGAAACTAATTTACTCAAAGAAGCAGCACAGCGCAAAACACTGCATTCAGACCTCAGAGGACAGAACAGCTCAGTGGGTGAAGGCAGACTACAAGCACGGATCCATGTTATGTATGATGTGTTAACATCTGTCCATGACCCAACTTCAAAAGTTGGAAGTTTGTCATGTTCTAATGTTATTTTGTTGTTTAGCGGGCTGAACTTGGGTTCTACTCTCCCAGGTTGCATTGATGTTGGATTAACGTTGTAATATTGAGGGACAGTCAAGAGCAAATGGTGTGAATGTTGAACCTCATTCAACTATATAATGAAAATATACTCCACTATGACCAATCCACCAATGGAATGGTTGGAGAGTAGGCAGAATTTTCTTTGGTTATGGTCTAAGAGGTGAAACCAGGATAATGGAACTGTAGCATTTGCTACAAAATTAATAACAAAAATAGTAAATTAAGAAAATACTGTTAAGTTTTCTCATAATTATTACTTTGGTATCACATAATTGCAATGTAGCATCTCATAATTAAGAGAAAAAGATCCAGTAATTATCAGTCTGTATAATTACGACACACGGAGGCCATAATTAGAAGATATTTCTTTGGTGAAAACAACATGCCTCTGTATATTTCAAATTATTCTGATGGCACATATGTTGTTTGTAGATCAACGTCTGTGTGTATTTATAATACTGAAGTCAGAAATGTTCAGATTGTCACAGTGCACAGCGCACAGAGCTGAGATTGAGCTGAAGATTCACATCAGTTATCAGCCGGCTTGTTGTCCAGTCGTGTGCCTCGCTCTCCCTCGATGCTTTGCTCGTGAGTTAATACCATGAAATCAACAGCGCAATCCTTCTGACCAACAGGGAGATTACACATGGCCTCTCTTTAGCATGTGCCCTCCTGACATGGAATACACTATCCTCTTTATACCATTATCGTCTGTAGAACTGCATAAAGCAGCACACAGCCCCACACATGCACCATCACTGGGCGACATGTATTGTTCATCCACATGTTGTGTTCATGCACACATTAGCCCGTGCTCCCATCATATCTACAGTATGACATCTGTGTCTACATAAACAGATGGACCTGATATTAATCCCATCTCTCTCTCTCTCTCTCTCTCTCACTCACACACACACGCACACACCGCCATGTTAATGTTCCTTTTATTCTCTGGCCTAACATGATCTTACTTTACATCCACTCTGTTGCAAATCATGACATCACTGTACAAGTGAGAGCGGGCCTCTGCTGTGTATTGTCTCACTGTCGCATCCTCAGCATCTCTTCTTTTTTTCCCTTCCACCATTTTTCAGTTCACTTTCTCTTCACTGATATATATTTTAAGCCGTCCTCGCTTCATGAGAACGCTGCGGTAAATAGTTGTCTTGCTGCAGGGAATGTTTGATGTACGGGAACATGAAAATCAGTCTGAATCCATGCAATCTGCATATTTTTCCATGGAAATCAGTAAGAACAAGCCTGGCATCTGCGGGTTGTGAGGGTTAGGGTAAGGATAAGGTATTGCAAAAATTACGAGATTGTCATCAGTAGTAAATATATACAGGTGTGTGTGTGTCAGAGTGAGAGAGAGAGAGAGAGAGAGAGAGAGAGAGAGAGAGAGAGAGAGAGAGAGAGAGAGAGAGAGAGAGAGAGCGAGAGAGAGAGAGAGAGTCATGATATAATCCTCAATTTCTGTCCTCTAACTGGTGATATCTCTGCTGCAACAGCAACATGATAGAAATGTGCTTGCAGCTTACTGATTTAGAGCATGAAAAACATTTAAGCGTAGACACTGAAAATAAACCAAGATAGAGGAGAAAGAAGAGGAGGACATAAGAGAGAGGAGAGGAGAGGAGAGGAGAGGAGAGGAGAGGAGAGGAGAGGAGAGGAGAGGAGAGGAGAGGAGAGAGTCGTTTTAGAAGTTGCTTTGACAAATCACAGTTGATCAGAGGGAGGCGCTCACAAGGATTTCATAATGTTCACGGGGCAGAGGAAACAAGCAGGCGATGATATTGTTTGCTGATGTAAACTGACAGGGCATCATAGCTAACAGGCTTAATTCTGAATCCAATGAATCCTCAGCTATGACATACGGCATGCAGCTGTGATTTATAACCAAGATAAACGTTAACATGTACCAGGTCCTATACAGATGCTAGGTGAAGTGAGAAGAGGAAACTTGGGGTTCATGCAAATAATATCTATATAGTGCCAAAAACTCATTTCCCATGTTAATTCCCCAATTTTTAGTTTAGCCGGGAGGCGGAAGAGTCAGAACAGTCAACATGGTGACTGCTGCAGGTGACCCCTACGCTGCCCCGACCCCTAACCCTCCATTTCTTATAGCTGTAGCAAGTAAGCGAAATGCTAACACATCAGCAGTTTCTTTCAAATGCTTTTCATACTAAAATGACTGTTTACATTTAGGATGCACGGCAAAAACATTCTTTAAACTAAGTGTAAATGAAGCAAAGTACATCTGTTAATAGAAAGCATGTAGGTCGTTTAACAGATGTATTAATCAGACACGTGGGCTTAGCTTCCCATCCCAAATACGAGAGCCTAAATGTTCCAACTAAATGTGTACCAACAAGGCTCCCAAGCTTCAAATCACCACACGACCATGTAAACTGGTTAGTCGAGCCGATTTTAAAAATGAAAAGTGAAGCGTTGAGGTTGTATTACGTAACACTGAAATGCAGTACAACTTAAAATGCAACTGAAATGTTGCAAACTGATATGATGAACAGGAGTGACCTGATGGTTGTTGGGGACAGGTTATATTAGAGTTAGGGAAATGATGGCAACTTATGGTGCAAGCTGCAAGAATTTGGAATTGACCAAACACTACCTCTGGGAAGGTTATGGTTATAACAATGACCACCACGTTTCCCTGACGTAAGGTAACTAACCCGTTTCCTGTCAGTAGGATGGAGCTGTACGTATGCTTCACAGAGAGATCTGGCTAGAGGAGGCAATGACGTCTCCATGACAAAGCCTCTCTGTCTGTTCTGTATTCCAGTGTCCATGTGCTTGTCTCTTTCATCCTGAACCCTCTGACTCGGCTCTGTCAGCTCTGGCTCTTTAGTTTCCACCAGGAGAGTTTTGAAATGTAAACATCCCCTGTGGAGCTGAGGAATGCAGAGCGGCACGCCGAGGCACCAGAGACCGCCAAGCACTGCTGCAAAGCCTCTGGTGTATATGCCAACAGCTGGCACCGCAAACTGTAACTGGCAGTAAGCTATCGAACAAGAGAGAGAGAGAGAGAGAGAGAGGGTGTCCAGGTATGAAGCTGACATGCACAGGGAGAGAGATGTGCAAAGCTGCAGTATTGAAATATGCATTGGACATGGTGTGTGTCCTCTTCTAGATACGTCTTCTTTTTTGCAACACACACACACGTGCGCACACACACACCAATCTATGAACACACGCAGTCCACAAGTCCACTGGTAGGTCACACAGTTCACTGGTTGCCATGGCAGCAGGGGGAGGAGGGTCCATTCCCACAAGTGAAAAATTTGCTGATTTGCCTGAGCTGCAGAATGGCCCTAAAAGAGTGCACCTCCATTACACACACACACACACAGAGGTACAGCCACTGGTTGCTGCGACTGTAGGCCTGTTATAGTGTGCCTGCCATGTTCCCACTCTCTCCTGAGATTTTTGTTTTGTGCTGGCTGCAGATCTGTGGGGGCTGTGAGAGCATCTGGTATGTCTGTAATACATTCCTGTTGTTAAAGGGGAATTCCACTCTGTTTCAGAATCTGCTATAAATTATAATTACCGTGGTGTGTCCCCGTTTCGACTTATTCTGGCTAATTGGACCTCCTCGTAGGTTAGCTGATGCTCTGCAGAGAGTTTTCCATACCGCATATTGTAAATTCTCAAATCAAAGATGGTATTCAAGTAATGTTGAGTTTTTTTCATTCAGATTATTTCAGACCTCTACAGTTTGCAGTTTTTTTTTCCCCACTATGCTCAGCTATTAACTGAATGTCCCAACCAGAGAGAGATCCAGGAGCAGATCTAAAAACAGGGAGATGTCTTACAAAAATATGACAAAATATAAATGAATAGAAGGCCTAATGAGCCACCTGTGAGGGTGTGAGTCACTGTGAAATGTTCTTGTAGACCTGGCGGAAAACGCTTCTTCCTGAGTGTATCTTCATCAGCCAGACCGAACATGACGTCAGAGTTTCCTACATTTAGCAACTTGTGGGCGGATCATCATCTTGTCAATCCAAATGAAAATTGCCTCCATGAATGCTGTGAATTGAGTTAACAGGTGATACATATGAGTGCAAAGAGCTGTACCTCAATATATAATAAATTAAGAGTAATAAGTTCTGGGTATAAAAACAGTTACATGCAGAATGTAGACTGATGACTACTGAATTTTGAACTGAAGTTTGTTACCGGACATTAGAGGCTATCAATAACATTTAGGCAATGTGGTTGCTTAGTTACTAGCCTATGACCATTGACAGCATAAAGAATGGACAGGACAGAAGTGACGTTACTAAGTTGGCGACGCCATGTTTGCTGTCCTGCCTCTTCCACCTCCCGGCTAATCTAAATATTGGCAAAGATGTGGATTGTCAGTGGACCTGAAGCGGGCCAAATGATGCCCAGGTGCTCAAACAAGCCATCTGTAACAACACCTACCTGTCAATCAAAGCAGCTACACTGTTAATTCTGCATAACTTTAAGACTTTTTTGTTTGTACCGGGCTGTTTATTTCTGCTGTGAAGTTGGACATTTTAATACTGGTGCTCATGGAAGTTGAAATGTTCTGCAGCCAGCCTCAAGTGGCCACTTGAGGAATTAGTTTTTTGGCACTTCCACATTGGCTTCATTTCACCGACACAGAGACAATATGGAACAAACAAGTTAGCTTATTCATTAACTTACGGTTGTTTTGGTCGGCGTCTGATCAGGAGAGCATATCTTTTTTATTTATTTTGTGTTTTTTCTTTTAAAAATAACAGAAAGAACCAATAGGAATACTGTGAAAGTGCCATATCTATCAGAAGTATCAGTACGAGTACATTTAAAGTCTTAACGATACCTGTCTGGATTGTTTAAATGACACGCTTATTCAGCGTTCTGTTGTGGGTTCATGTGTTAAAGCCTTCCATCTCTCACTCTGTTTGTATATTGTTTACAGTGATTGAAATTCACGGTCAGTTTGAAACAATGAGTTGAATTGATTTTTAGGAGTATTTTTTTCTTTTCAGACAATGACCATCGATTTTGCTGGCTGGCTTTAAGCAGTTCCATTAAATTACATTCATAGAAAAATAGATGTATACATAAGTAGAATAAATATACAAAAGCTTCTTAAACATGCATTTAATGGCAGCATATCAGGCTAACTTCAGGTGTGTAATGATGCAAAAAACCAAACAAACAAAAAAACAAAAAAAACAAGCTAAAGCTAATAGGTCCTAACAGATGATGGCACATGTAGAAATTAGCCATGCATGCTATTTTTAGCAGACAAACACTGTAATCCATTCCTTATTCTCAGTCTGGTTTTAAAAAGCAGATAAAATGAGAGACATCATCATTACTGAGAGTACACACATCATATTGGGGTCACTTATTGGTTATCAGTGTCAGTTTTTTGCATCTCTCCTCAAACAGTAAGGCTATAATTAAAAATGATGGCGTTATGGTGAATTATTGACTGCATTCTAATACTAGTTCAAACAATAACAACAAGCCCTTTGGGGGCTGGAATTCTCCTTTAATTGCAGTATTTAAGTGACAATTACAATTTGTGTGTGACTGCACATTATCAGCATCACGTGCAAGCTGTATGTTTTCTTTCTCTGTGAAAGACCCGCAGAGTGAAAAAATGGACAAAGGGTCAAAGGTCATCCTCCACGGGATTATGTCTTTGGTCTCTAATAACAGATAAAAGTCACAGGGGACATTCAGATGCTCAGTAATTTCCTCAGAGGATTATACACTGACAAGAAAAACCTCAAACACTCAATCGTTTTTGCATGTGCACGTGTGGAGTTCAGGATACACCCAGGGGGTGAATTCAGCTGAGGAGTATAAAGAACGTCCCACAGGGCTCCGTACTCGGACATTTATCTTTTTCACTCGGTCAAAACACAGCTACAGTCAATTAACATAGATTTTCCTTGAGGGAGGAAAAAAACATTACAGACAGACTCACTGAGGTGTGTTGGTGCTTTCAGTGTGTGGAGGTGGTGTGTGTACAGAGGGTGATTTATTGGCTTTGTTAATGCAAGATCACCAACTGTATCCCCAGTTGGGTTTGGCGCCATTGTGATCAGTAACATTTCCATTTCTATAACCTTGAAGCATCATTTGAATGTAGCATCCAATCAGCCTCCAGACATTCATCACTGCTGTCATTCATCAGTCATACTGGCTGCTCACACCGACCACTCGCCATTGAACATGTTAATCAGTCGTGACATGTCGATAAATGTCACAGAGTATAAAATCAACTCACAGGCTAATTTTCATTCATGGCACTGCAGGCTGCTCATATATAGTGCTGCTTAAAATCAATATATATAATATACTGTATGACAAAGGCAGTACAGTGCATATTGGATCCCATGACATTTAATGCAACGAAATCGGTGTCAACAAATGATCACACCTGAATATTTTTGGAGTAATGATAACATCATATGACAAAATGAAAATGCTTAAGACGTGAGCTGTACTAATGACTCTGCTGCATACCTGTAGACAATTATATAACCATAACTGTATCTCAATTTCTGATTATCTGTCTTCAGGTTTGTTGATTTGTTGCTGAACATATTCGCCTCTCATTTCTGTTCTGTCTGAGTTTGACGGTCGATGAACACAGTTTGGTTTCTGCCTGCATTCACTTCTCTGCTGGATTCAGCTTCTCCATCTGATCAGTACATCATGTATTTATGCTCTGTCAGACTTTTATTTCACAGTTCTGAAATCACATTCAACACATTTGACATGACCCAATTTAAGATCATCATTCCTGAAGCCGTGTCCAGTTCAAGACCTAAAAGTCTCAAGCTAAGTCCAGAGTCCAGTTTTATTGTTGTTTATGTTTAAAGTCATAGAAATAATGACTCTAGTCATGTGAATAGAATCCACATCTCGTCTCTGTGTTCTTGCAGCATTTCAGTGTGACTCTCTAAGAAACACAACAAATACTAAATATTAGTGGCAGCCTTTAAATTGTTTCCTTGCCTCTGCTGTTATTTCATGTCCATGAAAAGGACTGTGCTGACATGACTGTTACTGAAAACTGCAGGCGCCATGAGGTTGAAGAGCGACGCGGGCCAATTGAATTAGAAGCTAAGCATATACTGTACAGACTAACACACACACACACACACACATTGAGAGCTGCACGTAAATGGTCACTAAACATTTCCCTGACGCTTTCACACCTCTTTGTACTTTGTACAGCCTGGCTCAGCAGAAAGGTGAAGCGGAGAGCAAAGCTCCATACCATGTCCTGCTAAAACGATAATCCACGATCATAAATAAGCAAGCAGACTGCAGTAAAACACCCAAACCTGCCCGACGATGATGAAATCAGACACCTCGTGTGTAGCTGGCCTCACTATTATGCTGCTGAGTAATATGACATTTAAGCCTCCATCTCCATATGTGTCTGAGCTTGTGTTTGTGTGTGTGTGTGTGTGAATGTGTGTGTCTACATGCAGAGAAAAAGAAAGTGCAGTAGCAGACTGTGCATAATATTACACCATTACGCAGAGAGGGCTTCACTTCCTACTGCATGCAGAAGAGACAGAGCAGTAGGGGGCAGATTCAAACATTTAGGACAGTCCGCTCATCATAGATGAAGCAACAATCTGCTACACCTGTTCAATATTATATCACAGCACAGAAAGATTCTGTCTGCAGTCTGGGCCTCAATGCTCAAGTGTTCTGTGTTTTTCTTCTTTAAGTGATGCTGACATGGTGGATGAATACAGATGTTACATGTTGTACTAATTGTGAAACAATAAAAATAACAGTGAATTTTGTGGATATGATAGTTAGGCGACTGATTGTGATTGGGAGTATGCACACAGAGGGTGTAAAAGTGGATGATGCTGCAGGTGGATGACAGGTGTCTATTAATATTTTTATACGCTCTCCACAGTGAATCCTGGTCACTGTTGGAATTCATTGTAAGTGCTGTGAAGCCAAGCAGACTAAATCTGCAGGAGCTCACGATGGATGGAAAACCAAACTTTGACAGATTCTTCATCCTGAGTGCTCCACATTAACACTAACAAACATTCCTGAATTTAAAACAAGAATGGTCCAACCACTGTAATATTTAAAGATAATAAATATGGCAAAAGCTTCATCTTAATAGAATTCCTGCAATGATTTCACCTCATATTTGGGCTGCATCCTTGTATTTAATTCCAGTGTTTGCTCTACTGAACACATTTTGCTGTTGTGCAACAAAAACACGTCAGCTCAAGGTTTACTACTGTGGCTTTCAACTGCATCTGTATCTGCATGTGCTGCTCATTCAACAATCAGAGCAGCTCAGGTGTCAGCATGTCATTCAAGTGTTAAACACTAAAGATCGGCAGTGGTAACAACTTCTTCCGCCTGTTTTCACATTTTGAGCCCAAATAAGACATTTTCTCTTAGTTAAAGCCATTACATGCAAATAAAAGCTCTAAAAGCAACTAGGTACAACTTTGATCTCACATTTTATTATATATACTATTCCCAAAGGTCAAGAATAAACTCAAACCCAATGATTATACAGCACAACTGTGCCTTATACTCCAGTGGGGTACTGTGTCTGATCTGTGTACCTGGTTGCAGTAAAGTCAGTAAACTAGGCTCCATGTACAAATCACGAGGCTGTTTGCACTCTGTAAAATGCATCTTAACAATCTAAGCTACAAGTCAGGGGTGTGAAACATACAGCCCGCGGGACAGGAACAGCCCGCCAAAGTCTGTTTTTAGTCGTAGCAGAGAGATCAGAGAGGCAGCTGTGAAAGCTGGCTAACAAAGATAGCAACAGCATCTGAAGCCATACTCCGAGGGTGGACAAGCAGCAGACTTTTGCCAGCATCAGCCTGACGACAAACTCTGTGGCAGACAGGACTTGAATCTTGCTGGAGATTTGGAGCCAAATTAAGCAAAAAGTGAAGCCATTTGTTGTATTTTCGGTTGTAGTTGATGAGAACATGAACATCACATCTGCAGCTCAACTGGCCTCATTCATTTGTGGTGTTGATGAGACTTTGACCGTCTTTAATGCTCCATCTCTACACATGTTCCATCAATGCATGTTACTAACTTAGTTTCGTCCACCGGGTTTTTGTGCTTTCTCGTCTTGCAGGTTCTCTATTAATCGAGCCTGCTGCTGAGGTCCTGCATGAGGGTTTGCCAAACGTTTATAGTCACAGTTATCATTAGTATTTAATTGCTGCTGTGCATCTGTCTCTTTCTGTTTATGCCCATTTGCACTACCCCTGCTATATGCTGACTTTCATTCATCTGTCTACAGCCTCATTTAACTGCACATAGTTCTTTCTCCCTATTTGCAGTTCTTTTTCATATTTTTATAACACAATTTTAGTTCTACTTTTACCTTTTACTTTCTACCTTTTATATAGTTTTCTATTTGTATAGGTGTTAGCAGAGGTTAACTTCTTAACACAATATATTTAATTCCTCTGCATATATTTAATTTTCTTGCAAAAGCCTAACTTCTCTACAAATGTTTTAACACAGGTTTTAACTTAAATCTAGGTTGTCTCAGGTTCATTTTAACATATAGCTACTGTGTTATAGGTTAATTCTAATGTATGTTTAATGTATAAAGTTTAATGTTTGCATGCTGCTACCGGATGCTTGATTCTATCTATTGAATCACCACTCTGTTCATCAGATCTTCTTCTAACACACATCTGGGAACTGAGGTTTTGTCTTCTGTTGCCACTGTCCAGACTTTTCTGAAACGTGTTGCTACATCTTTGTGCTATTTCTGGAAAAAGGGTTGTAGTTTGAACTTTTGAAAAAATTGTTTTCTTTTCAAAGTGACAGTCTCTAGTGCTACTTACCAGTTTCCCCGACTCTTAATCAGTGAATCTCCGCCTAATGAGTGGTAATATTTTGGAGCCAAGTGAGAGAATCAGAGCTCCACAGTGTACAACATTGTGTCTGGATCACAGTGTTCTTTCCGTTGTTTCATTCCACTGTTGTGGGTTAACATGAGGAACACAAAATAAGCCAATGTTCATCTCCTTGATGATGAGCATCTCCTTTCCTGTCTCAGACTTTGGATTGTTTCCTGCTGGTGGGATTCCTTAACAGGAAATGATGCAATATGAAGTGACAGGGATCACTTCCCCCTCCTCTACCCCTAACACACACACACACACACACACCCTCCCAGCTGGCCTGCAATATCTGACATGCCTAGTGAGCGTTCTTGGAGTGACAGATGGGCCGTGGGCAAGGAGGGATGGCTTGGTAAACATACTCATATAAGCACACACACACATGCCCGTGCACAGGTACACACACAGGAGGGTGAACACATGTAATCGTCCCCACATCAGCACACGAGCTTCATTCCCCACACGGAGCTGTGCTCTCTCTCTCTCTCTCTCTCTCTCTCTCTCTCTCTCTCTCTCTCTCTCTCTCTCTCTCTCTCTCTCTCTTTCTCTCTCCTGCCTTCACCCACAGTCTGGATTCGAGGCTGGATCCCCAGGGCTCCACACACGTGGGGATACATGACCTGCCTGCCTTTCACAACCTGTTTGTTCTCCCACCCTGCCAAGCACCACAGGCCACACAACAGCAACGGCAACAGCTAGCCCGGTCCACGGCTCATGATGTCTAAATAAATGGGATGGCTGAGGTTCCTTTCTTGAAGAATGTAGCTGTTGTGAGCTGGTGTTACGACTACATGACTTTGCCTTTAAATAAAACTGTCCACCTCTGATATGATGCAGTATGACTGATTATTTTAGAACTGATCAATTCAACAGCTGCCTGAAGTGAACAACTGAGAGATAACACAGTTGTAACCCTTCCTAATCATAGCAACCCCTGATGTTCTTTCATCTACAACCCTGTTGACAGTGGTGTTTTGAGCTAACATCAGCATGCTAACATGCTAACAATGATAATATCTTTGCCCTTAAGCTCCCCTTCATTCAGTCATCACTCCCTACAGAACATCAGGCAGTACTGAAGTCAAGACCTCCTAAACAAAGATCATGTCATGACTAAGACATAGTGTTTTTTTAGTGTTTCTAAATACCACACTCGTGGGTGATGCATTGCATTGTGCAACTGTGTAAGAAAGTAGTGTGCATGCCATGCACACATGCATGCAGATATAATGTTGATGATGGCGTTGGAGAGAAAGTCGGGGGCTCACCACTGGCAATAGGACTCATCATCTGGGAAACATGAATGTGTGTACCAAAAGTTAAATTCATTTTCCCCAGAAAATGTTTGTTCCATCCAACACTTTCATGTTGCAAGGTCTAATACCCGAGTATTTCCTGTTGTTTCCTGTTTCTGTTATTGCTTGTGAAGTCCCCTGTAACTTGAAGGCTCTGAATGTTTTCAGAAATCCGGTTTCAACACTTTTTTTTTTTTAAGCTGCCTCCATTCTTCCAGAACGGTCTCCAAATAGACTCTCACACTGCCTTTAAGGTTCATTTTGCCTTAGTGTGCAGTAATGGAAAAAGGGAAAATAGTCCCATTAAGTAGATAATTAGCTGCACGTTAGAAAAACCTGCAGTACACATGCTGTTTATCATGCTGTGCCGCGAGTCAAGGCAGCGGTTTTTCATGTGTCTTAAAAGAATTTTTCAAAGCATTTGACTTTTGAGAGATGTGGCAAAAAGGACACAGCACTGACGGTACTGACTAGGAAATAAAGGTCTCACGTCTAAAGAACCACTGGATGCATCTCACAGCTTCAACAAAATGGGTTCATTACACCCAACACTATGTAAGTCTAAAGGTGCAAACAACATACTAAAGCTATATACAGTAGACTTAATAAATGCCTTAGGTTGAGACAGTGTATGGAGTCCATGAGGAAAGCTCCTGAATAATTCAAAATAGATAGATAGAGTTCATCCCCGATCTCAACCACCTTCACATCAACGCCAGCGAAACGAAGGAGATGGTGAGGGACTTCTGAAGGAACCCACCTCAGACCAATCCAGGGACTGGATATGCAGATGATGGGAGCAGACAAATACCTGTGTGTTCACTTCAACAACAAACAACACAGACGCCCTGTACAAGAATGGCCAAAGTCGTCTCCACTTACTGAGGAGACTAAGGACCTTTGGAGTGTGCAGGACTCTGTCAAAAACCTTCTATCACACTGTGGTGACATCAGCATTATTCTATGCAGTCGTCTGCTGAGGAGGGGGGAGCACGGAGAGACAAAGAGAAAGACTCAACAAACTGGCCAAGAGGTCCAGCTCTGTCTGGACTGCCCTTTAGACTCCATCGAGGAAGTGGGGGAGAGGAAGTTCATGCATCATGTTCATCCATCATGAACAGCTCCTCTCACCTCCTGCATGAGAGTGTGGAGGCCTTAAGCAGCTCCTTTAACAAGAGACTGATACTCCCACCATGTAAGAAGGAGATCTTCCACAGGTCCTTCATTCCAGCAGCTGTTAGACACCAGCATGTCACCCTGCGTATATGAGGGGATTTCCCTGGTGTGGATCATTAAACTCTATCTTATCTTACAAATCATTGACTGTAGAATGCACTTGATTAACACACACAACAAGAGCTAGACCAATGCCAGCATATTGCAGATATATCAGTATTGTGTATGTAACAAAATTCTAAATTCTGACACTAATAAATGGGGAGAGCAGAGTGAAGAGAAACAGAGAGCAGAGGTAATTCTAATTGGATTTTGTCGGTTAATTAAGACCTGATCAACAGAAATGTGAGCAGGTGTGAGTGTGACTAATCAGGCAGGTCAAGAGTCTGCTGGACCACCATCACCACAGACATCCATCTATCAGCGGTGCTGTTCACGATGGAGTGAGATTGAATTAGATGACAGAGAGAAGTCAATGCTGCCGTGGCGCACACACATACATACACAAACACGCACTAATACACACATTGTAATGAGGCAGAGGCTGTTGGCGGCGCGTAAGCAGAGAGGAGAAAGTCTGCAATTGTAAACATGATTATCTCTAATCCAGCGCACTCCACCGCTGTAATAGCTGAATGTGTGTGTGTTGGTTTCTGACCTTAGAAGGATGGAAAATGACAAAAAAAAAAGAAGAAAAAAAGCAGCAGACATGCCAAAACACGAGCTGAAAGAAACACAACTGTGTGTTTGTATATGAATATCCTCCAGTGTCGGAGCATGTCTGCGTACATTCGTTCCGCGCGTGCTCGAGTGCGGATGCGTTTGTGCTGACTGTGTGTGGGTGAGATGAGAGGCTGAAATAAGTGCCATTGATCCAACCAATTACGGCTCAAAGAGCGGCGGAGAGACAGTCGCTGCCGTTGGAAGGCATAGAAACATCTCCTCTGACAGATTACAGTTGACTTTTTCCACTTGTGTTCTGCTGCTGTGAGCACCGAGAATTTAACCCTGACACTAACTGTCTCTGAAGCTGTCAGTGTCACCGTTTAGCTGCGCAGGTACTCAAACTGAAGCTGCTACATATTCAATTAACCGGCAACATTCTTTTAATCTGTACGTCCTTCCATTTTGTTTTGGTTCAGTTCGGCGCTCGATGCCTGCTGGCACTTTTTGCCATACTCCACCTGTCAATCAAATACAGAGAGCACCTGTGGTGTCCTCTTTCACAGGTATCTGCTGTTGGTCTGACGGTGCTTTCTTTAGCTGACTGAGCAGGCGGGATGCGTGTTTTGAGTTAATCACATAACACAGTCAAACTTCAGAAATAACATCCATTGTTTCCAGCGTCTCAAATGCGAGGTTGGCTTATTTTCTGTCATTAGCACAGTGTGATGAAGAAAACACATTAAGCACAGTGGAGACTTGCTAAATCAATTGAATTCTGGGGGCAGCCTTTACTGGTTTGGTCCCTTGATCAATGAAATACAATCAAGTGACGTCAACCTCCAGCCCAACAATTCACTGAATCAGATGGGCTCGGTGTCTGTAAGTTAACTATGCCAACAAACACACACCACCACAGCAGACATCAGAAATGAACTTCCTCGACACATGGTCACACATGTTCAGAACTGGACAATTTCTCTGCCTCCAGTGTTTTGCTCTTTCTGTTTAACTCTGGACAAAACACAGAACCTGCCTTGAGCTCTGGGGAATTCTGACATTTTATGGACTGAACTAGTTAATTGACAAAGTGATGGGAGAATGGAAATGGAAAGAAATCAATGACATTAATGGAAATAATTATTTACATCTCTAATGATTGCCTATGCTCATCTAATTTTTCTTCATCACATCTATGCGTTGCGCTCTCTTGACTAATGACTGCGGCATTAGCCAATCAAATCAGTATGTAGTGCAAAAAATGCCTTAGTAGTTGTAGAGTAGTTGGAAGACTAGAAAAGTACCAACCATCTATTCATGTGTTGTTTTAATTTTTACTTTATAGACATTTGTGTCACGTTCCAAATAAAAATGATTGAGAACATTTATTTGTAGGAACTGAGAGATGCAGTGTTCAATATTCATAACAACACAATACTAATGTTTTAACGTAAGAAGAATTCAGCCTGTCTGTAGTCTGTAGCTTTGCAGTCCGTTCTTATAAACTGCAGTCTTTAAGATTAGAACGCTGGAATCAGAGCTGCTAGTAAAGACAGAATTGAAGCCATCTTTTCATCTCCTTTGCTGAGGTCAATAGTTTTTTATTCAAATGACCTTTGAGGTACAACTAGTGCTGTTTTGTTCTCCAGTTGGTCCTGCTGCAGGAGGATAGTGATGAGCACAGCTGTGTTTTTTGGTTCAGGTTCAACACACACTGGAATAAAATTGCTGCCATACATGTATACATGTTCAGCAGTGGATATAACTTGAGAAGTAATTCCATTATTACATCAGCCTCCTAAAATCGGTGAAAATAAGCAGCTAGACATGTTAAACCAAATAATACTCGATAAACTGGACTGCTGATGATTAACCATTCCATTTACGGCGTACCTCATGATGTGTGCGCTTCTCCTGCAAACAGCATGTCTTCTGTTAAGCTGAATCTGGCTCCGTACAGTTCAATTGATTTGCTCAGTGGAGGGAGGGGGGCACATACAGACCCCAGCTGGTCTGAGCCAACAGGAGAAAGAAGCAACGTTATTTTGGGGAATTTGCCGTCACGTGTCCAAGCTCCATTGTTACGCACTTGCAGTGGGGCTGTCAAAGCCACTAAAAATAGGACCTAGGCTATTCCCCCAACCCCCAAAACTGATCCTGTAAAAGCTCAACAACTGCAATATCATTTTTTCCCCCAATAGGGGTACCTGGAGCCCATTCAAGCAAATATCCTACTCCATTTTCCTCTCCAGTACAGCCTTAAGCTCTCAAACAAAGACTGCTGAAATAAATCCTCCACTTTAGACTTTTACTGTGGCAGGAAATAATGAAATATTTGGACTTGTTTGTCCAGTAATTCATCCTGAAAGATGATTGTTAATCGTCTTTATTTCAAGACGTTGTCATTGGGTTTAAATCTTGCAGGAAGTTCAACAAATAAAAACAAATCCAATTAAACGCTCTGCCTGAAAATTTGCACTTGTTCAGACAACAATAAGTCCCAGACACTCCACGTGAGATTAAATATTTGTTTAGATGGATGCGTGCACGTGTTGCCACATCGGAGCATCTCCTTGGTGTGTTTCTGTGATGTGTGTTCCGGCTTTGTGTATGACGAGAATGACTTGAAACTGAACTGATGATTGCGTCTGTGAAACAAAAACGAAGACACGAGAGAGAGAGAGAGAAAGAGATCTAGAAACAGAAAGGAAAGCACAAAGAAGAAGTGGGAGACAGAAAGCGCTCCGGGGAGGACGAGAAGGATAAACAGATGATAATGGAGCGACAGGGAGAGAGAGAGACAGAGAGAGAGAGAGAGAGAGAGGAGAGAGAGAGAGAGAGAGAGAGAGAGAGAGAGAGAGAGAGAGAGAGAGAGAGAGAGAGGAGAGTGAGTGAGGCGTAAGGAGCGTGTGGTGAAGGCCCCTTTTAGTGCAGGAAAGCAGGAATAATCCCTATTAAGGTAATTAGTGTTTCAGGAGATAAAGCGTAATTAAACAGAAACAGGCTATAAACTATGTGCCGTCTAAATATAACTCGTCTGTACTGATGTCAGTCTGCAGGATCCGACGTCTCTGCGCCCCCAAACTGCAGGCAGGACGAGTGTGTGTGCATTAGATGGGGGCGGTGTGTTTACAATGAGATCAAGAGAATGCTTGGCAGGACGTCAGCCTTGTAAAGCTCCAGGATTCCACATGGAAAACACTCATGCACTCCGTGCCATGGGGAACACACACTCACACACGCACACACACAGACCGACAAGCTCGCAGAGAAAACAAACATACGGCATGAGAGCCTTTGGTACACACACGGAGGAAGAGATGAGCAAGACACACACACACACACACACACACACACACAGGGATACACTCACAGTCAGCGCTCGCTTTCAAGGAGAGCAGAGCATTTCTACCTGAGAGAAGTTTGTGTTTTTCATCTTCATGTCAACACGCACACACACACGCATGCACGCGCACACGCACACACACACACACACACACCCTCACTTTTCACTGCCTCTGTTTGTCTCCAGCTCCTCACCAGAGGGACTGCTGTTCATTTCTCATCTTCACTTCAGCTCCTCTGTAGCCAGCTCTCCTGAGATAGTGTGTGTGCATGTGTGTGTAAAGGTGAAGGGAAGTGGTCACAAAATGGCTTCCTTCCGCTGGAAACTTAATATTTCTATCATCATACAGTTTAATAAGCAGCACAGTGGCCAGCAGCCATGTTAGCTGCTCTGTGCAGCTAAAAGGTCCAGTGTGGAACACTTAGCAGCACCTAGCGGTGTAGTTGTGCTCTGGGCTGCATGCTAACACGCTGACCATCTCAGTTTAGTGTGTTAGCATGCTAAAACGGCTGATGGGAATGTTTTGCAGGTCATAACTCAACATATAGGACACTTTTTGTTTTTTAATTTGGACTTGATGGTGGTGGTTTAGGAAACATAAATGTCTGAGCCAAATGTCACGGCAGTCCAACATGTGAAACTCATGGTGATGGTAATAAATGTACCATGAATTCCTACATCCTGTGAAACAGTCAAACAGAAAATTGCATGTCCTTTTTGGCATCATGGAGGTTTGTGCAAAACTTCATCATAATCTGTCTGATAGGTGTGGGCAGATTATCGGTCTGCCTTGCCTGAGGCCGTGCTGCGAGCACAGCTTACGATTCTAACAAATCTAATCTTAAACCATAAATCTCATTTATCTCATGTGTTTTGGTTGTGTGTGTGTGTGTGTGTTTGCAGAGAGTCTCACATAACATCGGCCTAATATGTTTTGTGGACATTAAAGCTCAAGGAAAGCTGGTTAGCCGTGAATTATGATTTTTGAAAAATCTTGACTGTTCACTGTCCTTTAAGGGCTGCGAGTGATCAACTCTGTCATGTATGTGGCGGTCACGCTCTTTCAGTGTCATTTTTACTTTGAAACTGACATTTCTGTCTTTGTCTCTGCATAGCGGGTCCTCTTTGGTTGCACCTTGATAATGTAACCTGCACATCACCTCCCCTTCACTCTGCTGCTATGCACACACATGCCCCCAGAGTCCAGTGATGCTCGGACAAACTGGCAGGCTGGCTCATAAAAATGAACATTCTGATTAACAGCGGGTGGATTGAGGGTGGCTGAAATAGGGTGAAGCGTCTCCCCATTAAGAGAGACACTGTGCACATTTACACACGAGGCTCAGCAGCAACAACTGCATTGATTATTTAAATCACCCAACACACTGACAAGATCAGTCAGGATCTAATGTTAATGAATGTTCTGTATTCTTCTTCACATCCAAAAGGTCAGACACACACACACACACACACACACACACACACACACACACAGTCCAGGTCCATACAGTGAAAAAGTAAAGCAGCCGTGCTCCTGATAAATCCTGAGCTCCGTCAGAGCTGTCTGCAAACATTTATTTCAGAAGATTAAAGTTTTATCGGATTTCCTCTGCAGAGTCCTCTCTGTCCTGTCTACTTCAGAACTACACTTTTTATTTTGCTGCTTCAGTGTCCCACGATGTGTGCTGCAGTGACATCTCTGTGCACATGAAAATGTTAGAGAGGCTGCTTTCAGCCATTTCAAAGTACATTGTTATGTCTCATAAATCCAAAATCTCTTTTGGAATTAGCGATGGATCAAATTTTACAGACCCAAAAATGAAAAACTTAACAATAATGAAAATAAAAACTCATCTGTTGCAGCCAGAAGAAATGTGGACCTTCAACGTGTTGAATTGTCTCTGTGCGCTCACACGTCACACATTCTGCCTGTGGAGTGAACTCACTCTCTCTGCTCAGCCATTTAAACAGCAGTTCAGTCATGTATCACATGCATTAGTGAAGTTGGTTTAACAGGACCGTTCACTCTCACTGACTGACTGACTGACTGATGGGAAGAATCTTCATGTGCCGACATGTGCGGGCTCGCGCTCTCATTTGTAATCTAGTGAAGCAGCGGCAGCACACTCCCCCAATCAGCTGCACAAAATATCATTTGGATGTTCAGAAGAGAATTTCTTTTTTTTTGCCATCACTAGATTAGACTAGACAAGACTGACGTGCTTGAACTCTTTCGACAGAAGGCGAAGCTCTCCATTTTCCAGTCCATCTACGTTCCAGCCCTCACCTATGCTCATGAGCTTTGGGCAGTGACAGAAAGAATGAGATTGTGGATACAAGCGGCTGAAATGATCTTCCTCCACCAGTTGGCCGAGCTCAGCCTTAGAGATGAGAGATGAGGGTGAGGAGCGCGGACATCCGGAGGGAGCTCGGAGTAGAGCCGCTGCTGCTTCATGTTAAAAGGAGTCAGATAAGCGGAAGACCATGGATGGATGGATGGATGGAGAAGAGACTTTGTCTTCAATACTCCAAGAATCGACTGAACTGATGTGCTCAAACACTACAGACTAGGAGCTGATTAAACTACTCGAAGCTTAACCCCAAAAATAAACACTGAGCTTGTGTTGCCTCTGCAATTCTTACTTATTAATTGCTCATTTGTTTGTGGTAACTTCATTAAGCACAATTTTAGTATGTAAAATGAACCATGTACATATCAAACATACACTAAAATTAAACCTTAACACTGAGATCTGAACTCAGGATAAGGCCTCAAATATATATAAATTAATTAGTAGTAGTAATTAGTATAGCACCACATGGTGAACCAAGAGTCTGTTGCCCTGCATCTAGCAGCTTTTTTCAAAATAAAAGTCATAACTGTAGATTGATTTATAATTGTACAAATGGAATCAAATTAATCTATTAATGTTTTAATCTAGTGTAACACACTAACCACACCAACTGTCCAAAACCACATCCATAACCTGCAGCCACACCTGACACTTCATCTGCACACTCTGCTTCATGCCTCAGAAAGCTCACAGCACTGCCACATCTTTTACATATCTCAGCTGGTCTTACCTGGTTCAGTGCAGTTCTTTTCAGGCTCAGGGTACAGCTTGGACTCGTTGTCATAGACTTCTTGTAGAAGGTGACGACTCTCCCACCTTGCCCCCTCCACGACCACCGGGCCGGAGTCATGATATCCTGAGAGAGTCAAAGACAAAGAGAGAGATATGGTGAGGTGGTTCCAGGCAGAACATATGATCAATGGCAGCTCTGCTGCAGAGCAGCTGGCTCGGTGAAAGACACTGACTGCATCCTGTTGCATTCAACAACCCAGCTCTTCATATTTGTTGGGATCTCTGCAGATGAAGTGACTTTTCATTCTTAAAATAGATTCATGTTGTGTTGCTGCTTTAAACGCGCCCTCGTGTGCACAAACAGAAGCTCTCAGTTCCGTAGTTAATTGACATTCCTGAATACTCCGTCCTCGCTCCTCCGCCCCCTCCACCCCCTCTCCCCACAGAACAAAGGCAGATGAGACATGCATCTTGTGTCACCACGTTCGCTCCTGCGGGAGCATTCGTACGGCAGCATGCTGAGCACCGCGAGGCCAATCATTCCAGCTCAGTCATCTGGGTCACAGTATCCTCAAGCGCCCCCTCCATCTCCAACCCATCTCCTCTCCCACCATGCAACAGGCCCTGACTTTAGGTGCAGAGCATGCCGGGGCTTCTATAAATAGCACCGCGGCTCGGCTATATTTATCAAAACGCAGAAACATGAAACGTTTTGCAAAGAGCTATGTCACAGGCAGCCGGAAGAACAGATAGGCTGGAACAGGATGCTGTGGAGTGATGATTGTAGTACGGCTGTGTTATGGTGGATATGTGCTCGGAAGCATATGTTTAGCTAATAACTGTGAACGCAAACAACTACCCTGGAGCTAAAAAACCAGGGCTAAGTCTTAGAGAAACTGTGTTCTCTCCTCAGAGGGGTTTCATTGGATCTACTTTAGTACAAAGCAGGGTTAAGACATACATACTACAAGACGACATAAATGAACCCATTGTCTTCAAATCTTAAGTATAGAGACTCATGAATATTTGTGACTAAATAAGCAAAAATCCAAGTGAAACAGAGTTTAACAATCAAAAATTCTGCTAATGTCCTCCAAGTCTGTGTTACGCCAAAAGTCCCCTGGGCACATCTCCGTCACATTGCAGCCGCGACATTGTTTTGGTCTGTTCTCCACTGGACTTTAAACAGCATCTCATAAGCATTTAAACGGCAGACTTTAAGATTTGATCATTTTATTGGCTTACATGCTTCTGAATGTATACATTTGCTAAGTTGTTGGCTGTTTTTATGATTGGAAATTTGAGTGTTTTATTTTGAAAATTGATTGGATTGTCTATGGTATTTCTGTGTCTGACTTCCTGTCAGCTCAATCTGCTTTATCTAGATTGACATGGGCTGCGTATTCTTGGCGGAACTGAGCGGAGACCGCAACAGAACCGATGGGGTTTTAAACATTGACTAGGAATGGCTGAGATTAGCTCCAGAGGCTGTGGTGCACAAGGAACATGTTATATCTGTGGATAATTTAGCCTTTAGTGTGATCGTTTGATCGATCAAATATCATCATCATTTTTCATCAGTACCTTCCTACAGGTGCCACTTTTACGGTTATATAACGTTATATAAGGTCTTGGTGATGATTTTTGATCATTCTGACACATGAATTGTTTAAATCTCTGTGTTTGCTAGTGTTTTTCTGCATTTCTTGGAGTGTTGCTGACAACTGTCATCAGTGGAATGGCGTGCAACTTTTTGTGCAGGGTATAAACAAATTTTCTCCATCCTCTAGCAAAGGTCAAAAACTCCACAGCTTCCTTTGTAATTTTTTGCTGCATTTTGTAGATCCAATTTGAACACTATAAACCACATTACACCTGTGGGATTTAAATTCATAGCAGAGCTGTTGTGTTGGATCACATCAGATTGCGCAGTTGGACGTAATGAGGTGGCCTGCGAGTGTATACTGGTATCACAATTTGCATGTATGGTGATGGAGGATTTTATGCAAAATCCCGACTCTCGTTAGAAAAAAGAAAACTGCTGAGGGTGCTCTGCGAGCAGAGACACTGTTTCTGTCGAGATACGTCTGTTGAATTATTTAAATGTGCTGTCATTTTTCAATTCTGTGAGCAAATCCCATTCGCCTCCATCGTACTGAGACAGATAGCTCAAAACCTGGAAAAATAAGCGCATCTGCACAACTCCATACAATTAGAGGCACACGATCAGAGCCTTGCATATCAGTTTCGAAAGGAAACATGCTTTTTGTATTAAAACAAACACAACATGCAGCTGTGCGCTGACACTTGATTACAGTGTGTAGTTCTGCAAAGAGAACTGAAGGGTGAAATGTGCCAAGCTGCATCACTGCCAAAGCGTCCATACAACTGTGACGCCTTTTGCCCTCTTACTGTATGCTCTTCCCCCTGAGCCAATGCTTGTGTATATATGTGTGTGTATATGTGTGTGTGCCATTGGTAGAAGACACTAAACAACTTTACAGCTTAAACATACTCCACAGGAATCCTTTCTATCTCTTGTCATTACTTAAGAACTTGAATCTGTGCCCCCTTAGATAGCCCCTCCTCCCCCTCTCACACACACACACACACACACACACACACATATATATAGTGGAAGTAGACACACGGCTCATTTGTGTGAGATGCGTGCAGACACACATTTACACGCAAACATGAACAGACCTCTGTGAGTGTTTTGGGTGACTGGTAGTCCAGTGAGGCAGAATGCATCGTGCCTGCTGAGGTTACTATGGTGACGTGACGTAACAGATAAGGAGGCAAGGAGGTGCATGACATAACCCTGAGAAACTCACGCACATGCACAGACACACACAACAATGACTAACCAAGTGAATGCTGTCGCACAGGTGGCAAACAGCTCTGCGTTGGAGAGTCTGTAGAGAGGACCGTGAGCCATGCTGATCAGGTTCAGGAGTAAAGCTAAAGACTTCCTGTCTGTCTGTGAAGAGCTTTAAGTCCACATAAAATTCAAATCTTTAACACTTTAATGCAAAGCAGTCTCCAGTTCTGCACCCACCTACTTGAATCCCTCCAGCTCTTCAGAGAGGACCTCCTCTCCAACACTACCAACAACTGGACATGCTAAATCTATCCCCCTCTACTACTGGACCTTGATTCTCTGTGAGTAGTACTTATTGCTACTGTCTAGGTTTGAGTCCAAGACAAGTCTGTAGGGATGTAACAGTTACTGATATTGCGGAAAATCCTGGTGAAATTTTACGCCATAAAAATGACTGTTTCGATGGATTATCGGGATATGTACTAACAGCCTCATCCAAGCTTGTAACGTATGCATCAAGAATGAAAGCATGGCGGAAAGTGCATGCAACGGAACCAAAGGCACCTAGTCCGCTGAGCAGAGCCGACACAATGTAAGGCCACGTAAAAATAATGTAAACGTGTTGATTAATGTTAGGAAGAACATACGTTGATATTTATATAGCGAGTTAAAAACGTGAGTCAGTATTGACAGCGAGGTTTGCTGTCTGAAACTTTAGCCCCAGGAAATAAAAGAAAACGCTGTTGTGTTAATTTAATTCACTGCTCATAGTGTTGCAACACTCACGCAAAAACATACACTAATTTTCTGATACAGGCAAACCTCTCCCTTACACAGGAACACCTTTTATGTGTGAATGATGACATTAGCTGGCATGTTAATGTCTATATTACTGTTTATGAAGGTTATGAATTCTAAATTACCTTGTTGTTGTCCTTTTGAGATTTTGGCATCTAGTATGATAAGAAAATCACAAGACTTTGTGAAATTATTTCAATGTATGTGTGTTTTGGACATCAGCAATTAAGAATATCGTCATAACATTATTAACTGTGATCATTTGGTCCCTATAATCGAGATGTCAAATGTTTCATATCGTTACATCCCTACAAGACCACTGACTTATCCGTTCATCATATTTGTGATGTTAGAGTCACTATATCTTCTGTTTCAAGATCATTTTGCACAATTATTTGTAACAATCAAAAAGCAAGTGCAGTGAACAACAGTGTTACTGAATTAAAAATAAATGATGGTTGATTTGTTCTGTACATGTGACATCCATTGCACGTCTGTCCGTCCTGGCAGAGGGATCCCTCCTCTGTGGCTCTTCCTGAGGTTTCTTCCACATTTTTTGCCTGTTAAAGGGTTTTTTGTGTCACTGGAACCGAGGGTCTAAGGACAGAGGGTGTCACTCCCTGTACAGATTGTAAAGCCCTCTGAGGCAAAATGTGTTTTGTGAATTTGGGCTATACAAATAAAATCTGATTTGATTCCCAGATTGCGGGAGTAACACAGATGTGGCTATGGCAGAACATATATTGCTGGATTCGGTTGAGACAAACTAGAATTTTTGGCGATACTGATGGCCAGACAAGTCAGAGTGCAAAGACTAATACGTCTAATAAGATAAGTCAGAGATAATAGAAATGTACTACAGCACTGCTTTTCATCATTCTCATCAAAATATTGATTAGTGAAACTTTAAAAACGGTCAGAGAAACTGAAAATACATTTTTTTTTTAAAAAAGAGTACAAATAGAGGGTGAATGAACGTAGGTGTATGCTGCTGGATTTCCCTCCAGACTGCAGACAGTATGGAGTCAGCCAAGATGTTCTCCACCTGCAGGAATCACCCACCTCGAAGATCTAGGCCAGCAGCGTGTGTGTGTGTGTGTGTGTGTGTGTGTGTGTGTGTGTGTGTGTGTGTGTGTGAGAGAGAGAGAGAGAGAGAGAGAGAGAGAGAGAGAGAGAATACTACAGGGGAATCTTAAAACACCAGGAGAGCTGGAATAAATCGCAAAAATATTCTTGATACATCTTTCTCCCTGCTGCATTCATCCATCCACCCCTCTCTCCCTCCATCACCGCCACAGTATCCCACATTGGCCAAAGTCCTATATCTATAGGTCCAAGTCGACCCCATAATGTCACATAACGTGGCCGCCCATCGCTCTTCACTGTCATGTTTAATTAGCTACTTTATCTTCATTAGCATCCCGTGGCAGGCTTGTGTGTATGTATGCGAGTGCATATATGAAGACAAGTATGAGTCCTCGTGTATCTGTGTACAAAGTATGTTGGTGTGTGTATTTGTATATTGTATATGTGCGTGTGCAGGGCCCATCACACGTCCTTTAAAGTGCTGTGTGTATGTATGTGTGCATGTGTGTGCGTGCGCTAGGAATTGCTAGCTACAACCTTGTCCCTGGAGAGAAAGGAATCAGGCCATGAGCACGTGGCTCTTACTATGCGTAGCTATAGCATGCTACACGTGATACCATCATCCTTGGCTTCTCATCATAGGACGCGCAATATCTAGGTTACTGCTTTGTATGTATTATCATACAGTGCATACATTATACGAAGATATGCATCAGTATTCATACAGGATTACATTACTGTACACGTACACAAGCACTGTCATTTTGGTTATATGTTGAGAATGAAGGACTGACTGAACACGTTAGTGTGGGGCTCACTAATAATATTTTAAAATTACTTTTAATTTTGAAACTTTATTAATCATGTAATGTTGCACACATGAAATTATTTATCTGCTTTTAACCCATCCAGCTGGCACCTGTCGGAACATATACACACACTGGAGCCATGGGCAGTAGGGATGCACCAATACTGATGTTTAAAACAACAACTTGGCCCATGGCCAATGGCGATATTTGTTACATGTATTGCAAACCGAACAACGTGGATCTTGAACTGTCCCAGAAGCGTCTCGACGCTTAGCTACATGCTGAATGCACGTCTGTTCTCTTTTTGACGCACGCAAGCAGCACACATCGATCTACACAGAGCACCTCGAGCGGGGGAAGCCAGACACAGAAAAAGCAAAGAGAATCCAGTGGATTTTCAAAATACACTACCCTGTGCAAACTGCCGGTGGTAAAAACAGACAAACAGGCACACTTTTTATTTCTTAACCTGACAAAGTCTGAATGACAATATTTGATTCCATTTGTCGTTCACTCCACTAACCCAGAGAAATGAGCATCAGCTGAAATCAGTGATAATCCAACCAATAAATCACTGATCGTCTAAAACAATTAAAAGCTGCTACTTTTCTAGCGCTTTAAAGCTTGCATGCCAGACTGGAACATGCTGCGTCTTGTGTCTATTAGTGAGCACATGTGGGAAGATGATGTGCTACACTTTACAGCCGCGTGCGAAAACTTCACTGCTGCAGAACAGTCATGTTGAATGTTGAGTCAAAACGAGAGCAGAGTGTCACCGTCGTGCTGGGGTCTAGTTCTTGTTACCTTCATTGGAATATTAGGGTGGCCCTTTTGACCAGTTTGTTGGTGACCATTCACTGATCCACACGAGAATAAGAATGGGAACCAAGAACCAATTTCTTATCAACCTTGTGTATATGAGCTGCTGTGACAAATACATTTCACCAGTGTGGGATCATTAAAGTTGTATCTCATCTTATCTTATCCTCCACTTGCAATCGGCTGTATATAAACAGTGCATCTTGTCACTGACACATATAACCTGAATGTGTTCTCTGGTTTCAGAGTCAGTTACACATTCCTGACAGGAAGCACAGCAGAAACAAAGTTTCTTTCCTGTACCTGCTGGATACTGGTGATGTAGTGCTACACTTTGCCATGCAGTTATTCATTATTTCAGGATCCAGTACATCCCTTTCTGTATGTTGACTTGAATAAAATCAGTCTACCCTCAACAAAATAAAAGCCAGAGCATCCACAGTCAGTAGCAGCACTCCACACAGAATCTACTTTCCTAGAGAGCGGAGCAGTCGATGCATTGCTGCTGCAAATCCCGACTGTCACGCTGCCAAATTCAGAAACACACTCTGCTACGTCCGCTCAATATCTCCGAGCAAGAGCAGTGTAACATTCAGTCAGCACTTGTGTGACACACCTCACTCTCTTAGTCACATATCAGCTGAGCAGCTCACCGTGTGATCACCCATCAATAAATCAATATGACTACGAGTGGGTGACATCCGTCCCCTGTGTTTGAGAGAAATGTGTCTCTGCTGTTGATGTCAAACAAGATTCTCCAGCGGTAACGCCTACTGTATACAATCTAAAATAATTAACAATGATAACAATGATTCACTTTATTAATATACAGTAGCACCATTAAAAGAGCCCTAACTGCCTGGAGTGTTGACTATGTGGCAGCCCCGTCACTCTGACATCTCTCCAACTTGTACAGTCTATAGGTCCTGAGGGTGTATTTCAGACTGTGTAATGGAAACAGTGTGGTGTGTACACAGTGTACAAATGAAACCTCTCTTAGCTGATTAATAAATCAATAATAATAATAACATTAAATGTTAAAGTAAAACCAAAAAAACTACCCCTAAAAGATCAATATATGCAAAGCCTGTCAGATGGTTTCTTTAATTGTTGCTTAACAAACTTGACAGCTCGTTAATGGTCTCATTATCTGCCACTGTCAGACGCCGCTCACGCTGCGAGTGTGTATGGTTGCTGTCATCTCAGACATCTCTCACTCTCATGCCTCTTTTCTGACTCTTGTCTGACGATTACAACCCAGGCGGAGGGAGGGGGGGACCAGACCAGAGAAGAGGGGTCACATGGGAGAATGGGTGTGGAATGAACCCCCATCCTGCTGACATGTGGTCGGCTTCAGGTTGTTTCCTTGACAGCAACATTCATACACATGCATAACAGTCGGTTCACATTTCTCACCAAGCATCGCATATTAAAGCATTTTTAGCTTAGCTATTAATTATTTTTGCCTTTGGCTGACACTCATGAAGTGAATTCATTTATTTCACAACAGTCTTTTTTTTATGACGTTCAGCGTTCTGGTGCTTTCATCACCAGCTACCATCATAAAACTGATATCTACCTGCAGCAAATTAAAATCAGGTGTGGCTGAAGGGAGCACTAACAGAATTTAGATAACACCTGGACAAGTGTGAGGATGAGTGTTCATCTGCTATTAGGCTCTGGTTCCTTCTTCCGTGACCCCACAATAGAAAAAACACTAGTGCATTTATTTTAGACTAACAATGGCACTTCCGTCTTTACATTTATTTGACAATTCAGTGAAATTCATATGTGATATAAGCTTGATAGCTTTAAGATGTATTAGGATCTTAACCTGAATATTAACATCATTTAGTACAAGAAGAGGCTTCCCACTGACACAGCTGACAACTGCACTTGTTGCTATCTGTCGTTAGCAGTTAGCATTAACTTCACAGATATACACAGCCCTGTATCTCGGAGGTACCACTTTAAAATTTATATTTTTTAATTACTGAAGTAGAAAATTCCAGTTGTTCAACATTTACTTTCAACAACTACCAAACTGGCTTATAGCTAGCATCACTGGTCTAAAAATAACATGATGTGAGCGGCTAACACCGGATTATTTATTTAAACAAAGACAGGGAGCAGGCACAGTCCACTCTATCTTTTGAACATATAAAATGGTGCAGAGTTTTCTCTTCAACAGACAAAAGCTTCATTTTCTCATTTGGCCAACTCACAGAAGTAATGTTAGTTAGCTACAGCTGATGATTAGCCGGTGAAATCAATGGTGGATCCTGAATTAAGTTCACCTCTGTAGGCTTGATAAGTCAGTTATTATTCTACTGAAATTTGCAGCTCTTTAAATGTGATTAATAACATTCAGGAATGTTTCCAAAAGATACTAGCTTGAAATGAATAGATGATTGCAGTATTAATGTTGAGGCACCAAAGACAAGACTACTGAGCTTTTCAGTATAAAACTGAGAGAGGATGCCCGATGTATTTCAAGCAGAAAATCTTTTCTATCCTTGTAATAGTTGGTAGAAGGAATGAATCATGATGAGAAAAGAGACTCATCTTCTTCAGTAAAGCCAAGGAGAAAATCACCAAAGCAGCAAAAAAAGGACAGAAATAAGGCCTACCCTAACATCGCCACTCCAAGAGTGATGAGATTTTTTGTGGAAAGTCGTGTTTCATAATCACACTTGGAGAGAAATGAGGGATACCAAATAATTTTCAATCTGATTCTGTTTCTATTTTAATTTGACTTTTCTGACCTTTCCCGGAGACAAGTGAACTAAATCTGCTCTTTCTTTCTGGCCCACAGCAGATCCACGTCTCTTTGAATGAGCAACTCATCCAGTGTATAAATATACATGTCACATACAATAACCGACATGACGTCACCATGATGTCACATATGCCACATTGTGCCAATGTGTCATGTTCCCACATCGAACACAGGATTGCAAGAAATATTCATTTCCAGAACCAGATTTCCGCTTTCTGTCTACTGACTGCATGAATTCACCTCCACACTGCAACAGAGACCAAATAATGTATGAGCTTCTGAGCAGGAAAAAGAAAGAGTGTGTGAGAGAAAGGAATTTTATCACAGTGGAAATGTTTAACTGTAGAGATTGGACAAAACACACAGGAACACATTTCAGAACAAATCGTCTCTCAAATGCAGACACTACTTCAGACAAGATAGTTATGTAATCAAGATTTATTCGCCTAAATCCCCCAGAATGGACAAGAGGAAGTATATGGTACATTCTCTGTATGGATCCCACATGAAAAGCTCAACAACATGACAGTTTCAGAATAACATATTTGGTGCATGCAAATGAGTGTGTACACACGTTTGTGGAATTCAACCTGTATTGGTATTTTTGTATTCAAGTGACATATTGAACTAGAGCTGGGAATCTTTGCCCGAACCTGTTGGGGCATCATTTTTATCATTTGAATTGGGCCCGGGCCGGGCCTTGCGTTATGACTCGCATGGTAAATGAGTGATCATGTGATGCGTTTCAATTTGCGCAAGACAGATGCAAAAATGCTGAGGCGGTGAAACGGAGGTTAGCCTGTGGTGACTTCGTGTTGGTGGAGCACAAATGACTCATTCTTGACTGATATGCCGTATGTGCACATTTAAATAACGTCGGGCTGCAAAAAGGTTCGGCCTCTACAAAACAGGCCAGGCCAGGCTCGGGTCAAATTCTATCGGGCCTGGGTCGGTTCGCGACCTACAGTAACTGACATCCAAATTGAGGGGGCTAAGGAAAGAGAGAGTCAAAGAGTAGACATATCTGGTTTATGGCCCATGTAAATATTTTCAAACCAGCATGATATTGAGCCAATATTGTGCAACGATGTGTCACATGTGACTCGACTGCTCCCAAGGGGAACATAATAAGAGCCATGTACTAGCTGGCTAGCTACGTCATCGCTAACATAGCAAACAGATGTGTTGAACAGGAGTGACATGACGGCTGTTAGGGACATTTTTTATTAGTGTTAGGAAAATGATAGGGAATTGTTTACTGAATTTCCATGTGCTGGAGACAGAACTGTGTTATGTAGTGACCGTCCATGAAATTACTGACATTGCATCTATTCAGTCGGTTTGCACGAAATCATATTGGTTTGAGTGTCCAAAAGCTCACCAATGCCATAGTTAGCCAGGAGCATGTTAGTTCTAGCCAGCCACAATATCTCTCCAAGCTGGAGCTAGCTCGGTCGCTAACCTGCACTAACTCCTGCATAGCTGCAAACCTTTTGTGGAACAGTTCATACTTT
Source organism: Nibea albiflora (assembly GCA_014281875.1). Taxonomy (NCBI): domain Eukaryota; kingdom Metazoa; phylum Chordata; class Actinopteri; family Sciaenidae; genus Nibea; species Nibea albiflora. Next base: position 22,778,975 of record CM024797.1, on the reverse strand, counting down.
CCTTCAGCAGAATGGGTTAAATAACAGTGTAACAATATGGAAGCATCTTCCATTTGACTCTGACTTGTGATTCCAACACTGTCAAGATTGTTCGCCGTTTGTCGACAGTGAGAAATTACATGTCGAAGTTCATCAAGTTAAAAGTGAATTATTTGTGTGGATTCTCTTTGCCTCTATGCATTAGTCCTTTGATTACAGCAATTCAACTGAACTTGCTGGTCTGATCACAGTTGGAGCACTTCCATGGCTTGGATCCAAGGACTGAATCATTAAGATACTGAAGATAGGGTTAGATAATATTTGATTCTTTGTAGTCAAAAGTACAAGCCATGCACATAGTACTAAAGACAGAGACCAACTGTAACTCAGAATAAACATTGCTGTGAAGGTGTGTCTCCACAGGAGGTGTTTCAGTCTGTACCTTGGAACAGATACCCTTCTCTCTTATACAATCCAGCTGTCTATACATGCCTTGTGTAATGTGCACTTAATTGCAACCTGAAGCAACATGAAGTCTATTTTTTTCTCTTACATGCATAATTTTAGTAATTGTGTATTAGGACATGAGTACTGTAGAATCTACACCTGCACCTGAACCTAAACCTAGACATTAAAAACATAATTTCTTAGAAATGTCAATAAAGTTATTTCAACTGATGACCACAACACAAACCTGCAGTATCTTATTATCTACACTGCCACAGAGACTACTATGTGTCAAAGTGCTACTTACACAAAAAGAAAGTAAACTTGGGGACCAACTTTAATGTCAAGAATAAGTCAAAACTTATGGTTCAACTAGTTAGGAACACTATGGACCTCCACCGAGGTGCAGTTCACCATCTTCAGTTCTTTTTGCAGGCACTCTTCCTTCCTGATTGTGTGTGCAGCACAGGTCAGTCGTGCACTGGACAATATTTCCAGCGCACTTGTTTAATTCTTAGACAGTTGACCTATTGCCACTCAGTCTACTTAAGACTACTTGGACAGTCAAGACTTGTATTGAACATGCCTCAGTCAATTCCATCTCCTTAAGTTACTCTTCTGTCTTTAGAACGTAACACACTTTCTTGGAAACAAATTTGGAATGGACAAACTTGGAACAGAAAGGTTTGTGGCAGCCAGACAGCCTATTAAACAGTGAGCTCTCTGAACGAAGAGCAGGCTGCAGATAAGGAGAGAGTTTCACTCATTATCTTTCGCAGTGAGGAGATTAATATCCTCAGCATATTTGTCTTTTCAATAAGAAGGGCCTCTCTAATCTCTACCATAATAAGCTTCTCTCCAATTCTTTCCAGACACACACATACAAACACAGATTGTTAAATTTCAGAGCCATCTGAGAGTATGATTAATCTGATCGGAGTAATTAAAAGCGAAGGGGGTTCCTCTGGCCCTGCTAAGTGCAGGTGAATAGCACTGTGATTGTGTTTGCATTGGTCAGGGGAACAAAAGGGCCATGCAGACTAATCGCTGTTGGAGAGCTCAATCAAACATCCGACTGTGTCATCACCAGCCAACAAGAGTCACTCAGAGAATCCTGAGATAAAGCACAACACTTTAATCTGGTATTTTCCTTGTTTTTAGTCTGATGATGACATGGACACATTGTAGGGGGTCTCCAAGGAGAAGAAATGCTTGCTCATCTTCTTGAAGACCAATAAAGAACACTGATATTGCCTCAGGCTTGTTCACGGGGGTCCTAAAGATACAGAATGAATGTATGAACTTGGTTGGACGAACAGTCGCCAAACACATCAACTGACCCCGAATTTCCAAAGCACTTTTGTTGAATGTTTCCATCAATACAAATGGACCCAGGGTTTGGTACCAAGATGTTCTTCAGAACTGGGGACCATGGTGTACCCCCAACTCTTGCCCAAATCTGGGATAGGCTCCAGTCTCCTGTGACCCTGATGAGGATAAGCAGTTGCAGGATATGGATGGATAGATGTTCCTCTCATGATGAATTGTCAGAACTTAAGCGAACCCATGATCACCAAAGTTAGGGTCAAAACAGCCTAATGACATTCCCACCAGCCTCATATGTATTTTATGTTTTGTCATCATGCATAAATAAGATATTACCTGCACAACATTAGCATGCTACCTTACTGCTAAGCATTTAGCTCCAAGCACTGTGTTTCCTAGTTACAGTGTCATATAGCTGTGAGCATGGCGGAGGACTCTTTGTTTTTGTTGTATTGCAATATTCTGCTAAAAGAGATTTGCTTACCACTAATATGTATGGCTATTTAAATCCTATCAATAAGGACAAAGGGTCCTTAAAGTGCTGTGGGAAAAAAATGAAATCTGACTATTTATAATTTCATGGTCACTGAGCAAACTATCCACTGATGAGGATCATGTTCTGTGATTGAAGGCCTCAGCATTCACAGCTAATAAATCGACATAGTGCTGAAATTGTTTTCTCAACTATCACACATAAATCTGTCATGGTGTAATGGACTGTTATCCGAGCTCTCAGAGCAACTGACGTTTCAGAAAAGTGCAACCATAGTCTATGGCAATAATGTAATACTATTTCAAGCTGTCATCTTTCAACAGTGCTGCCAAACAATCCATTCAGTTAGAAAGTCAGAAAGTCTTTGTTTCAAATGTATAGCCTCTAACCTACATTTGACTGCATGATAATTCTCACTTGAGAAAAGCAGTCCTGTCAGACTCGAGGCCTTTGGGGAAACAGCAGGTCGGTTCCATTCCTAACGTACAGCAGGGGACTCCTCTGTATAGAAGGCAGAATGTAGTGGGCTGGTGAGAGCTATGGCAGGTCTTTACCAAGCTCCTCAATCAAATACCTAATGAGGACTTTTACAGTGCTTCTCTATATATAGCTGCTGGGTGTGCAGGCCAGTGTGGAACAGTAGTGGGACATGATTTTAAAACATATATGAAAATTAGACTGCCCAGGCTTTGGTTAGCTGAACAAGAGAAACAAGAAATGGCTTCATTGTTTCCAGGAACAAAAATGTACAGAATCTTCTATCATCCCTCCTCTTACCAATGTGTTTATGGGTCATGCTTACTTTTAAACATTGGCATCCACGTCTGTTGTAGAGTTTCTAGAAATGCAGACTCTGGTATTCATTGATTTATTCATCAATACACAGCAACTATTAATCATTTATATTTATATTTATGATATGTGTGCCTGTATGTCCATATTGGAGTTAGGACTTGTTTGATACCAATAACAGCAAGAGGTTTTAAGTCTGTGTAAAGTCAGGACTGTTCTGAGTTTTTCAGATCAAAGAAGAAAGTGTTATTAACCACCCAGACAAATGTGAATGGGAAAACTGGTGGAACACTGTTTGAACCTCTAACTCCACATTTCAGTAATATATTGTTCAAAGTCTTTTCACGTTTTCAGCAACTATTTTCCAACATATTTAATGTATTTTGAAAGAAATCTCAGAATTGCCTGACTTTTAAAGTTGGAGAGGTACTGCATATGATTGTACTGTGATGACACAAATAAATGCTGCTGATAATACTAATATTCAAATTAATAAAAATCATTTCATGGGCTGAAAATTACTCAAGACACCATTTACTGTTTTAAATCTGCCCTGAGCTTTCAAAGTTCAAAGTTTTTCAAAGGAGTCAGCTGGGACCAATTTACACACAAAAAAACAGTTAATGTCTAATCTGTGCTGCACTAACAATAAAGGAAGGCAAGCAGATTTTTATGGTATTAAACTGAATTCAACATGTAAATTCAATGGCAGGTTACCTAGTGGACTTATGCAAGGATAGTCATTAAGGACATTTAGTGTCATCTGTTGAATTTCTATTTATCAAATGATAAGAAACAAATGATATTAGTACTGCTGCAGATGAAGTCGGCCCAGCTAATTCAGGGTGCTAATTTCTGTTTCACTATGACATGAAATTTATGTAAAAAAGATGATTGGTAGTGACGGCAAAGTTAGCATGTCCAATACTCAGAAGAAAAGATGACTTAGGTTGACAAACAGTGTTAGCTTTTACACCCAGTTTGCAGTTTTGCATGGACTGTGTTTTGGAGCATGAAATCCAATCCCTCAAAACCACTGGAAATTTCGACAATGGATGATAGCGCTAAGCCTGAAACTGAGCCTCGTGTCAATTAAGATTACCAACACAGTGTATAACAATGAGCCTAATAGGAACAGGAGATTAGAGGAGAGGAATAGTAAAGGAGAGTACAGGAGAGCATAAGTGGAAGGAAGCATGTGAGGAGGATATGAAGGAATGTAATGCTAAGAAGTAAAAGAAGTAAAGACAACAAGAGGTCTACAGAATCTTAATACAATGGCCACACTCCTCCTCAGGGACGGACCCCCTTTCTTCAACTCTTCCGCCTTTCATGTGTCTCTGTGAGCTGCGCGAGGATCCTAGAATACACATGGTGGGTGCTAAAATAGGCTTTGGGCTGGGTGATGAATTAGGAAGGGCATATTTGGGGAGCAAGGGAGCGACAGAGAGAGAAAGAAAGAGAGACAGAGAGAGAAAGAGAGAGAGACAGAGAGAGAGAGAGAGAGAGAGAGAGAGAGAGAGAGAGAGAGAGAGAGAGAGAGCAACTGTGAGAGACAGAAAATAGCTCCTAATGTTTAATCACAGCTAGATCTAATACAGTACAGAGCCCACAGACAAACCCAGTGACCCTTGCTTAGATTTGCTCATCCATCATAAGGGAGCTCTCACTGTGTTTGTGTGTGTGAATGTGTGTGTGTGTGTGTCTCCATATGATTTGATTATGAACTCATGAGAAAATATTCTTGAGGGTGAGAGATAAAGCTGTTGTTAACAGATTGGGGACGATCGGGAGACTACAACACACACACACACACACACACACCTAACATACCTTTGCAGTAAAAATGACAACTGATTTTTGGCATAATACAGTGTGTGGTGCTGGTGGGTTTATGACTAAGTTCTACAGGTAGTGTCAAAGAGTGTGAAGACGTCTGTCCTGCATCTCCAAACTGGGAGTATGCTGACCGCCATCTACTGCACTACAAAATAGCCAAACTACCTCTTTCAATGCCAAATGTACTTGCTATGCATACTACTACTACTACTTTACTACAGGTAGCCAGTGGAGCTCGATGAGCAGCGAGGTAACATGTGACCTTTTGGGCTGATTGAAAATCAGGCGCACTGCCGCGTTCTGCATCACTTGACTGTGCAGGCTGGGAGGGCCGTCAGAAGGATGTCACAGTAATCTAGTCGCAAGATGAACACAGGGCCCCTCCCAAGACCAATGATTTTAATACACATTGATAAATCTCTGGCTTGTTGTCTCACAATGAATGAATAGAAGAATTCCTCACAGGCACGTGTGTGTGGCTTCTTCAAATGTCTTGTTTTGTATAAACATGAAAATGTTGGAGTTAGGGTGATAAAGATACACGGGTAAATCTTTTGATTGAATAACGACAATGAGAATAATGGGATTATTTTTCTGTTATGTGACTTCATGACTGATCAAATCATTTCACCTGTAGAACAAAGCAAGATACTGACATTGAGGATTGATGCAGCCCTGACTGAGCTATATAAATCACCATCACACTATATTTAGAGTACATTAGTGCTGTGGCTTCTCCTGCAGCCTGAAATCACAGCGAGATTCGCCTGCTGCTGGATGAGCCGAGTGGCCACTTAATTATCAGCTCAACACCAGAATGTTTTCCATGAAGTGCACACACTCATCAACTCTCTCTTTGTCTCTCTCACTCACACACTCACACACACACACACACACACACACACACACAAACACACACTTACATAATTGTGAACTTAGTGTGACATTATTCTCACTGTGCTTATTAAATAATTACCTTATCCTCATTCTGATCTGAAATGCACAAAGCCCCGCATCACAGTGTCCTTACTCCCAGCAGACTTCCCCCCACAGTTCAAAGTGTCATGCAGTCAGTCGGCTCATGATGTTACACACTGGATCCACTCTGCTGTGAATTCATTATTCAACTTCAGGCTTAAATTAAACATAAGTAGGGACTTCCACGGAATCAACAGGAGTCATAAGATAACCTCATTATTTGCCAGAAGCCTGTGAGAACCTGTGTCATCGTCTTTGTGCAAAGTGCTTATATTTTTATCTCACTGATTGAAGCTGATTTCATGTATAATTATTGCTGCGCAAGTGTTGCACGTTGTGCTTCTCTTCTGTTGGCAAATCTATCATGGCAGTCCAGTTTGAACTGTTTTTTGCTGCATCACCCTCAAAACTATGCTTGTGCAAGCATTACCTTTTTTTGCTTGCCAATTCATGTAGTGACAGTATCTGGAACATAATGACATACTGTATGAAATTTGTAGAATCAGATTAAGTACTTCCCTAAAGGAAGACTCGAGGAGAACAGAGGACTTCTCGATATCGATCCACCTCTACATCTGTTTTTTAGATTTTCCACCAAATTTTGAATTATGAATATTAAGCCTAAGTCACCCATGAAAATGTAAACTGAATCACCAAAAAAAGAAGAAATTTATAGATTTCTTCACACTCAAACGTTTTTTAATGTTAACATATGAATTATCATTAGCCTAGCGTTGAAGGGCGATCACTGGATGGACATCCTCAGATTACTTCAATCAAACTCAATAATGAAAGCACCCAAATGGACCAGCTGTCTAAGTCACTTCAGAAGCTATGCTACATTTGCTCTAGTACCACAGACAGTTAGTTTGCGCCAATAAACAGAAGATTGGTGATGCATCCAGCAAGCTTCAGAGCTCGAAGACAAAAGCATACAAAGCAACCTCTGTATAATCAACCTGCCCAAGGGACTAGAGGGTTTAGACCACATCGGTTACCTACAACCCAGCCTGCAGTGGTGGATACCAGATTGAGATAGAAACTCTATAATGACCGTACTATAGAGAATATAGGGACTGACCGAACCCTCACCTTCAATTCTTCATTCTTCATTCTGGTTACGAGCACAATGTCTTGGCTGCCCAATCAAGAGTGCAATCTACTCCGCTCTTTTTCCTGCATTACAGCCGATTGTCTCAGTTTTTAAGAAACGGTTTGCCTCTGGACTGGTAACATTCATGATCTTAACTGCTTCAACCAAGATAAAGCTGAAGACTTCATTCGTGACCTGCCTCCCATGATCATTCTGCCTCCTTCATCCCTGCCTGGATAAAGCTGTCTCACCACACAAAGTAATGACACCCAATCAGTGATTGTCAAATATTGGCCAACCACCCGTTATCGACATCTGACGCTGGACAATGGCTTGTGGTTTAAATTCTCGCTCACATTCAATTTGTCAACATGGGTTGCTGATCAGGCTGGTAAGATTTCTTTTCAGAACACACCAACATTGATTCCATTGACTTGTTAACCAACAGCCTACTATTGCAAGCCCCTTGCAATTTCTCACAGGGAGACAGCTAATTACAAAAATAAGGAGCCTTTTCCGTAAAGAAAGTGTCATTTTGAATGGCTGTAGGAGCAGTGGAACAGTTCCTAGGCGTCACAGTGTCGCCTTGGATCAAGTTTTTCCTTTACGAGCTGCACTGTAAATAGGAAAAGCAGAACTTTCAATTTATTATCTTTTCCCAAAAGACATGGTACATATACAGTAAATTTAACTTGTTGTAATGCGGGAATGCCAATAGAAAACCCATGTACTAACTGTAAGACCACCCACAAGAAGACAATGAGGGCCAGTTTGATCTTGTGAATCAGGACACAGTGACTCTTGTATCTGTGTAGGACGTGATACATGTTTCTTATTTGGAATAAGCAGAATCTTATTACCTTATTATCTTATCTCATATTATAGGAGATGACTTTAACGCTGTGATGGATCTGATACTGCATCTGTCGATAGTCACTTCTGAAAGCTGAATATAATGAACTTTGAGTGAAGGGGAAGGAAGGGAAAACTTTACTGCATTGCACCAGTCAGAAACACTAAGGGAAGAGACCCAGCCAACTCTTTGCTCTCAGACTGAATGTAAGACAGTCATTAATGTTATTAATAACAAAGATGGCTCAGCTATTAAGGAGTAATATCTATTAATAATACTTTTTCTGGCTTCTATACAACCTACACAAACCTCTACAAATCTGAGATGAAACATAATGAGGATAACATAAAGTTAGAAGAACCTTCAAAGGTGTAAAATCACTCAATAGTGGAAAATCACCAGACTTACATAGTTTGCCCTCAGAGTTTTATCTTGAATTGTGGGAAACGCTCACAATGAGTTCAGATCTAAGAACAGCTTTAATTACTCCTAAAGAGAGACAAGGATCCTCTAAACTGTTCCAGCTACAGGCCTATTACTTTAATCTGCAGCCAAGCAAAACTTAAAGTTCTCACAGAATGGAACTTTTCACATGTGAATTCATTCATGGCAATCAATCTGGTTTTATCAAGGGCCACTCTTTGGCTCATCACGTCTTGTGTAGTATTCACGATTCATGTTTTTTTTATTGACGATTCATAGGGTTGAACAGGAGAATATGGTTGGTTTCAAAAGAATGATAGATTTGGTGAACAAATGTATTTTAGTGATTCAGTCAGTTCCTGATTGTTTCACAGCGGTTACATTCAGCACGTATAGACACACCCACAGCAACCCACCTCAGCTCCCCTGACCCCCCTTACCACTGGGCAACCCTGCTCCGAGTTTCAGCAATCCCTGATTCTGTGTTGTATCTCTGGCGCCACTAGCTTCTCTTTGACCAGTCATATCCAACTTGGAAATTTGGGCGAATCATGCTATACACAATGTCGCTGAAAACGTTTTCACTACCACCAGATTTGTGTCTTGTACAGGATGACTACAACACGTCTTTATCAACACACTTTGATGACAATTTTGCACCTTTTTTCAATCAACTTTTTCATGAACTTTATTCTTTTAATGTAAAGTTTGGCTGTTATTGTTTTCTTAAGATTAAAGGTTTACAATGGAAAAAACAAAAATCGCACAAGACAAAGAGATTAAATATATACATATAAAACAGAATATATACTGAGGTAGACTGGTGAACAGTACGAATAATTAATGCACATAAAAATATGTACTCTCTGATGGTTTTATAGCTTGTAATAGTGAAATGACTGTGTTGTGTGCAGGCATAAACTGCTGTTTCATGTCTTTTTCAGCATGTCTGCTGGTACGTAATGCAGCCATTGATTCATACAGGGATTTCTACCAGTCACTGTGGTGCAAAAGTGGAATCAATGGAGAAAAAGATGGACAATCAACGTCTGTCTGTGTGAGTGCTACAAGAGAATGTGTCAAAAGCGTGGACCTGTCACCCACACCTTCATACAATGGGAGAATAGAAGCTTTGAGTGACTCACACCTGCAGCTCATTGGTCTGCTGAAGGTACATTGCTAAAGCAGAACAGGAAAAATGGAAAGTGCTGACATCTCATCCAACCCACAATGGCCCTTTATAGCCTCTCTAGACCCCGCTGATCCCCATTTGACAATGTCTGATCTGAAGGACCTGCGATGGACACAGTGATACTGATTCAGTGGTAAAAATATATATTGGGATTACACTGCATGATCTGGTCAAAGACTGTATGAGCAATGCGACCATTAGCTACCAGAGAGGAGTCACTGCTTTTTTTATATGTCACATGTAACTTTTGAGGCTAAAATAATTGTGTTCATTGTCATTCAGATAAGGTTGGTTCAAACACTGTAATCCTGGATAAAATTACCTTTAATAACAGTGTGCTTTTATTTTGAAATAAAGGCCAAATAAATAGATAGACAGAGATAGACGGATAAGCAAATAATTTGGCTGAGTACTAACAATGTGATTGCAGTTACATGAGGATGAGCGTCCACTGGAGCGATAAATTCATGGACAGAAATCTCATTTTATGACTGGTGTGATGTTGGTGCACGACTGGCAGGGGTCCCAGCCGGGTGTGCAGGAGCCTTTTCATTGAGCCTGCTATGAATGTGAAAAGTTTTTAAGCAGCTTCAGTTTCATAAACAATATTGAGCAGCGTTATGCACATTTATAATTCACACTTTTATATCAAATTAAATGGCATATGTCACTAGCTCCATGGTTTTTATAGCAGTCTCTCAAACTACACTTTATGTGTCTCTTTGTATCATGCATATGTATAGATGTCTTTATTATTCTTTACTTCAGCTGTGATTATTATTATTACGATAACTGATCAACAGATCATTGTGATTTCTCAATAGCCTGCATGTTCTTCTCCAAATTCATTACAATTCCAACATTTCGCTCTGGGGAGGATTTACAGGTTTTCAGACATGTTTCTGTTACACAGCAACACAGGATGATGATCACAAATATGTATGGTTCACTTGGGTATGTAGATCAGGTATGTATGCATGTATGTATGTATGTATGTACACTGTATGGGTATGACTATGTGAAAATGTGAAATTATGTATATGTATATAGACATTTATATACAGAAGATATATATAAAGATAGACTCTAAATCATAATATATCAGTAATAGTACTAATAATAATATAATAAGCAGAGGAGAAGGGGTAGGAATGTATGTGGAATATGTGTGCACTTCTTCCTACTCCCTTTTGAACATGTATGATTTAATTTGCATTGGTTAAGGGAAATTAACAATTAAGTTGCTGCGTGTGCAGGATTGACCAGTTTTTTTTTTTCTTTATTTAATCTTATTTTTATTTTATTTATTTTGTTTTTGTTGGGTTTTACATGTTCAATGTATTCGTCATGATCCAACTAACGGCAGAACCCCATCCAGTACACCTCTCTCATGTTGCAGCCGTGATGCTGTCTTGGTCAGTTCCCCATGCGACTTCAAAACCTTGTTTTCCTTGTCTTATGATCTTCTATTATCAGTAAATATGCTACATAGTTCAACTGTTTCCCCTTTGGCATTTGTAATCATAGAGACTTGTTTTAAATTCTAACCAAGGTCATCAAAGTCTCGGAATATACCTGCATACAGAGTATGCCTGAATGTGGGGAGAATGTGCACGAAATTATGCTTTAAACATCTGACATTTGATCAAATAATAACAAGCAGGCCTCTTGGGTTTTTAATATTTCAATGTGTGCCTTACATACAACATCAGGATCATAACAATCAGAAGCTGAAAATGGATTTGACATTTTTAAACTTCAATCGTGAATCATATTTGCACCTTAAAATGCAGCTCTCGTACGTGTTTTCCTCACTGTTCATTATCAGGCATGTTACTTCCTCTTGTAAATCTATGCCCTTTACAGCTGACAGTACGCACCTTGTGTTACTTATTTTCCATCCCTCCGATCTATTTGCATGTGTCTAATTTGTATGCGTTTCCAGGTTCATGTACAATAGAGATGATTCTATTTGTTGTAGCTCTGAATTGTGAATGGAGGTGTATTAGCCGTTAATGTGGCTAGATGTGCCTCTGATCAAACTGGGGGTAGTTTAAAAGATTGGTGCCCCGCTGATTCCTTACTGAAGTACATAACCTGGATTTCCTGTGATCACTGGACACTACTCAACTGTGCCACTTCGAAGCTGGCCACAAAATCTATGATGTAAAATAAAGACGTTAAGATACTGTGGTAGAGTTTGAATCGCTTGCACATCGTCTATGATCATTTCTCAGTGGCTGCTTTTCCCATAATGATTCTCTCTCACTATTCATTAAGAAAACACACACAGATTCCTTAACCTGACTGTGTCACAACAGCTTGAGTGCCTATACCAAGTTTCCTCAGGCAGCAGACGCACCACATGACATTTGGTCTTATTAAATCTCTGATGGAGTACCATGAAATTTGCATCAGTGCAATAAAGTGTGGTGATTTTTCTGGACTCTCACTGGCTTGGTTAACTAAAAACTGAAATCTACAGCTCGATCAGAATTGGACAGTCATGAAACGCAAGCTGCTGGGACATGGGTTGAAGGATGTGGAAAGCACTTGCCAGTCATGAGCAATGTGAGAGGGATGCTCTGGCAGATTGTGGCAGAGGTGACAATGTTATATATAGATTGGTCACCTTGGCTTTGAAGGTCAAAAATAATCCAAATCATCAAAACAGCATCAATTATGAATTCCACCACCCAAAAAGTCTCCTGCAGCACTGCTGAAAAGAATTCCAGCATGGTCGATGGAATGGCATTTTGGATGTGGGGCGCTCTCAAAGTTTTTCACCAGAGGCATTTGTTTGTCAGCCTTCCTTGAAGACAAATCCACTGAGAAATTCTGCGGCCACAGAATTGCTGGAGATGACCCGACTTGCACACCAAAACAACCACACACATTCCTTTCCCCATGGGTGTCACTAACCCTGTAACACTAAAACATCGACCAACACATAAATGATAAATGACATAGTTAGAGCTCAATGCAAACCGTTTTTAACATGAACATATCATCCCTCACTGTCATCTTATCATCCTGCATGCTGTATGTGCGGCATCAGTGTGCATTACTTGGTACTCTTTGACTATCTGGATGCCATGCAAGGTGTCAACTGTTGGTCAGTTTTTGGGGGGTAACCATTCATAAGAATTCACACACTAATGGGAGCAAATTGGGGGTCAGTGTCTTTCCCAAGGATACTTCAACATGATCACTTCCTATGATGCATGATGTTTTCCTCCAGGTTCAAACAGATTGTGGCTACACTTAGATCAGTGAGTGATCGAGCCTGCTGCTGTGGTCCTTGACGTCCACTCTATATACTATATTACTAGTATTCTCATAATCACTACCTTCAGTCATATCTCCATTTAAGTTTATAGTTGCAGTTGTCATTATCTAATTGCTGCTGTGCATCCGTGACTCTATCTATCCCTCTATTTATGTATCTACCCCGATTTGTCGTCCTTGTTTAGCTGTCAGATTCCTCGTCAATGGCTAGCATCCAATCAGTTTGTGCCAAGCAAAACAAAGAGCAAAGGTTGTCTGTTAACTCTCTGTGACGGTACCAAGAATTCTTTCACATTACAGAACATCATTTAATTCTGTGTAACACCGACAATTCCCTTAATGCAGCTTTAATCATGTAACATTTAATCTTCTCAGTCCAGTCAGATTGTGTGGTGGAAATGACTATAGCTGCATATATTTACATGTGGTCGCTGCCTTACAAGCGTTACAGTGCTGACATGACTGAATAACAAGAATGTGTTCTTGTCCATCATCAAGTCGGAGAAGCGGACAATATGATTCCCAGCATTCTAACCCAGAGAGGAGAGAGGCCCCATTAGGTGCTCACCTTGTTACAATAACACAAAGCCATCTATCAAAACCTGGACGCGCTGTCACAAAGCCTACAAAAGGCAGCTCCTATAATGAAGTGCTACATGACCATCAGATCAAGGAGGGGGGTGTCTAACAGAAAACAGACGGAGTAAGAAAAGAGATGGGAGAAGAAGAGAAAGGAGAATGAAGCAGCAGTAATAAAAAGCAAATGAGAGTAAGACAGAGGGAAATCCATATATTGTCATCCCTGATGAACACCAGCAGGCCATTTGCACCTCATGTTCTGACTATTTCATTCATCACACACACACGCACAAACCCATACACACACTTCCTTCCTGTCATGGAGTTACCGCGCTGTGTTCTTTCTACTGCAGTACGTTGCACACAAGTGTCTTGCATATTCCTGTAACGTGATGAACGTTAAAACTCTAAAAGCGCCACGTGTGCCTGTGCACAACCTTCCAGGTGCACGTCCTAAATTGTGCACAAGTACAAATAAAGGTCAGTCCATGCTTAGCGTGGTTCAACACTTAACATTTACAGCTTCAGTTTCAGTACAACCCATTTGATAAACCCACTGTGCACAACATAGGAAACAGGAAACAGCAGAAGGTGAACGTAACGTTGAATTAAACAATGTATTTTATTGGTGGGGCCAAAAACAGATACTGGATGAACATTTCTGAATGATGTCAATCCATGTCTGCTGGATCCATATGCGAGTCCATGCAGCAACCTCTGTGGCTGGGAAATGCAGCCAGTGCACTCCACTTGAGGCTGGTTCCAGAAGTGAGTCAATCTCCAATCTCAGTCCCCATGTTCAAATGTCCAACTTCACAGCAGAAATAAACATGTTTACAGTCTGGTACAAAAAACAGTTTTGGTCTCTATAGCTAATTTCCCCGTTCATGACAACTGTACTGAGGGTGAATTTGTATACAACTCACCTGTTCACATGATATTAAGGCTAAAGTTATGCATAATTAACAGGTTGGTTGCTTTGATTGCCAGGTGGGTGCAATTAGAGATGACTTGTTTGAGCACCCAGGGGTCATTCTGACCTGCTTATGATCCAGGTCTTTGCTGATTTTTGGATTAACCAGGAGGCGAAAGAGGCAGAACATGCCTCATATTTTGAGCTTCAAAGCAGTGCTTTAGAAACCTGTGACATCACTCATGACTCACTCATCTATTCTTCTTTATACCATTGTTTGAGTCTGTACTGAGAAGGACAATTAAGGCTTCATTTGTGCAGTATCACAAATCCACCTGAATCGAAACTTCATATTTAAGATTGCAACATTCAGAAAGAAAAGTGTAATCATAAATTGGGTAAGCACAGTGGGTTGCCGTATTAAATTCAGAAAAACAGTGACGCAGGATGATACGGGATGCTGCTGAGGCAAAACATCAAATAAATAAGTCAAACAAAGAGGCAAGCAGTGCTTGAGCAGGTTCTGTGAACAGGCGTTGGAAGGCTGTGTGCTGAAGGTACAGGAAGAAAGAGAGTGAGAGAGAAAGGGAGAAAAGAAAACTGTAGCTGCTTCATGGCTGGGACGCTACAAAAAGGCACAAGGGTTACAGCCACAGGGGGATGTACCGAAATGATAGCTGAGTGCCACTGAAATGGAGGAGGAGATGGACAAGATGACAGCGGGGTGGCTACTAGATGGAGGGGATGCTCGAGAGAGAGAGTACGACAGAGGAGGGAGGAATGGATGGAGGGATTGAAAAAAGGAGAGGTGGTTTGTGTCTGTCTCAGACTGGGGGAATGTTGCTCTCTGTTCACACAGGCTGACCCAGATGCAGCCGAATTAGACACAACAGTCATGTGTGTGGAGGTGTGTGTGCACTTCAGTGTGTTTGTGGATGACAGCAGTAGGTTTGAGAGCTAAAGAGCTCGAGGTAGAAAGAGAGACTAAGAGTGACGGATTGTTTCAAGCAGATGTCTCTCAGGTCTTTCAGGTTCACAAGCCCCAAACAGCAAAGGGAGGCTGTAAAATGAAAGGCGCTACAACATCATTAGCAGGTTGATTTAAAGACCGGTATGGAACCAGTACTAAAAGAACACTTTGCCCAGTTCACAGTTATCGTTGCTCTTTGATCAGACACATTTGAATTGAAATCATAATAGACTGTATTCTTGTACGGCTGCTTGTGTTCATACAATATTTAAAGTTAATGCACATATTTCACATGTAATGGCCTCATTTATAAGTAACCTGATACGTTAGCCAACAACTGCCTATTTAACACATCCATCTCGGTAGAACCTCTCGGTTTGGGTGGCAGCAGCTCAGTCCATAGAGACTTGGCTTGGGAACCGGAAGGTGGCCAGTCCAGCATGGACCAAAATATGGAAGGTGAACTGGTAGCTGGAGAGGTGCCAGTTCACTGCCTAGGCACTGCTGAGGTGCCCTTGAGCAAGGCACTGAACCCCTCAACTGCTCTCAGGTCACTGCTCTGTGTGGCTGCCTATCACTCCACCATCTCTCTCCACATTTGCATGTCTACGAGCCATTTGCGTGTGTGGTTGTATTTTGGGTAAAGATGCATGCATGCTATTCTATTCTTCTATTCAGCAGATTGAGAGCAACATTAGAATTCATCAGGAGCCGTGTTTCTGACAGAATATTCATATCATATTAGCTCTGCTTTGGTCTAAACAAAGTCTTGTGAAATACAGTATATCTGTCTATTCAGCTGCTAAATGCTCCGCTATGTTCACCAGCTAGTCACTAACTTGGCCTGTCTGCCATTTGGTGGCGCTTTACAGATAGTGTGCAGTGCTTTGGATTTGTCAGATCTTTGGCTAAAAATCCTGCCTGGTGCTCCTGGAGACACGGTTAAGTTTTGAGAGTGGACAAAAACAAAACAAAAATAACAGGCAGCTAAAAGACACTAAAATAGAGCAGAGGGGAACTGCAATATCATTTACAGGAGTTAGTTACTAAAAGTGACCATATTTAATGTTATACATTAGTAGTGGTAATACAACAACACAAAATAGTAGTGTAATATTACAGTATTTGAAAGAATTTTAAAGGATGGAATAATTCTTCTGCAGCACAATAGATGACACCTGATACAGAAAATAGAACAAATACCCTGAAGACTACCTGTACATGTCTTGTCTTAAAGACATTACTGAGGAATATTACAATTTTTCCTGCTATGAATGACTTTCTGAAGCAGCACTAATGTTTTCACATTATGCTTGTAGTGATGCTACCCAATGTGGCTTCCCAAAGCAAAAGAAAAAAGAAACAAATCAATGAATGCAGCTTTAATGTGCCTGCCGAGCACAACTCATGACTGTCTGTGGGAAGTTCCTCTTACAAAGAAGGAAACTGCAACCACACGATGTTATTTACATTTCAAACACTGATGATTTGACAGTGAACAGAAACATGAGAATGTATCCACCTACTATCACTGTTAACATCTTCAAATGTCCGCACACACCCATACGACCTGCATGCATACGTGCTTCATATGCAGCAAATATTCACTCTGCTGTTTTGGATGAATATTTCAGTCAGCGTTCACAATCAGCTGTCTCGTCTGGCGTCTAATGGCACAAAATAATCCTTGCATCCGTGCATCTCCACAGCTCTGTCGGCATTCTCTCAAGTTTAACTGACTAATTAATGAATGTGTCAATCACACATTAAAAAGGCGCCGCCCAGGGAGGAGCAGCGGTCCATTTGTGGGAAATGTCAGAATCTGTTCCCTGACAACACGAAGAGAAGATGAAAAAAATTTAGGTAGAAGAGTAGACAGACTCTTCAGTGTCCGCCTACACAGCTAACATGTAAAATATTGTACAATGAAAATATTGAGTTTCCTGTAATAGAGCTGCTTTGGGTGACAAATGGCTGCCTTGGCAATTCATTTTGCTTGTGGTGCTTTTACTTTGAAATACTCTCCCATGTACCAATCAAAAACGTCAGATCCCGACTGTGCACAGCTTAAAGCATAATTCCAGTTTACTGCAACTTAACTTCAAGCAGCAACCTCAGCGTAAATGCCAAAAACTGTAATTCCTCAAGCAACCACTTGAGGCTGGCTTCAGAGCATTTCAGCTTCCTGTTTTCTTTCTGGATTTTTCCTGAGAGCGATCTGTGTTTCTGCAGTTACAATGCACTTACACTGATCGCCATGTCTTGCAATAGAGTGCTGAGAGACTCAGCACAGTCTGATCCTTGTCCACAACTCAACACAGAGTTGGACCCACAGCACTGCTATTCTGCTTCATGTTGATCCAAAGTAAAAAAAAGTTTCTCTGCTGCTGCTCATTAGACATTGTTTTGCATAAAACACCAGTGAAATGCCTCAAAGGTACATAAATTATTAGTTTGGACTTTTGAAGAAAAGGCCTGTGTCATTGTCATCAGTGTGATATTCAGACTGGAGAATAATACTGGGAGTAAAAATTATGATGCCTGTATATTGTCCAATATCATTGATAGGACAATACCGGCCTACCACTATATAGGTCAGGCTCTACCTCCCCCTCCCTTTCTTATAACCTTACTAACCTTAACTCCCATCTTCACTTCATCCACCTCTGCTGGACCCGTTCCCCCTTCACCTCTCCTCTCCTTCCTGCCCGCCTCTTGTGACTCCATCTCACCCCCCCCCCTTCATTTCATTATCCCGTCAACTCATTCCCCCATACCCTCCTCACCTCCATCCATCGCCGCTGCCCTCGCTCCACCCACCCCACCTCCCATCGTCTCCCTCCACTCCTGCCTCTCTTTCTTCTTTTTTTTTTTTTGTCTATTTCGGCTCAGAGTCCCGAGGCTTCATCGGCACAAAGTGCTCCGTCTGTGCTTCAGCGCTCTCCTCTCCCCTCCCGTCCTCTGCTAGCGTGCAGAGAGAAGGGGGACCCACCGACGAAAGCTTTAAGTTATGTAATGAGATCATCTGGAGACTAATGCTGTATACCAGATATAGCAAGCAGCCATTAGTGGCTTCTCTATAGCATGACCATTTGTCTGGCTGGTACACTCGTCTTTTAGTTTTGTCACAGATGTGATGATGGAGAGGCTTTAGCTTGAGTAGCAGGGCTCAGTGATATTAAAAGGTCCAGATGACAGCAGCATGTGTTTGGGTAATCCTCCTTGCTATAGTGCTTTTGTCCTGGGCCCCGGCTTTCTACCTTGTGTTTTCACGAGGTGAGACGTGGACGGACGGGCTTAGGGACATGGTAGACGAAACAAGGACAGATGGAGGACAAGGGGATGAGGAGACGTGTGTGTGTGCATCCACGTGTCAGTCCACAGGGCCATGGGGGAACACACACCTTAACACGTGTGTGTCCGAAACCTGTGACATGAGGAGGTCCTGGACTCCCATGTGAGAGTGAGAACGCTGTCAATGAGCGTCCAACTCAGAAGAGTCCATGATGGACGGGTTAGTGTATTAATGGTCAGACAGTTCAGAGCTGATGGTCAGCCATCACTCACAGTAAATACCAATCATAAATCAAGAATGTCAACCTTGTCCAGTGTGAGATATCCAGATAGTCTGCTATATTCTGACGTTTTATTGACAAAAACTGGGCTTTCAAACTGACAATGCACAATGATGGTCTGATCAATAAAATACCTCAAATAACTTTTTCAGAGCCAAAGGTCTTCTAATAACGTCCGAACGCTCAGATGAAGCAGTGAAATGTAGCAAATCTTCATGCGTGAGAAGAGGAAGAAAGACAGCTCTCCGCTCTTTAAAATTTAAAGAGGATCAGCGTCAGAATGTCACGTCACGTTGCACGTAGCTGCACTTTTTCCACTTCTGTTATTTTTGCTGTTGATTCCATCATTAAATCCTCATGTCTGAGGACAGTTTGTCCATCACACATCACTCCTGCACCTTCATACTGCAAACATCTCACAAAAGGCACGATTTCATGTTCATAGAGACACACTGAAGTCTGTGTCTCTATGAACATTCATCAACCGTAGTTTTCTTTCGTTGCATTGAAGCTGTCGTGGCTGTACACACACTTTTCTCATAGTTGATTCTACATTATTACAATGAAGTGAAGTGCACCTCTGATGATCACTTCTCGCTTTCTAGGTTACATATTACACACAGCTGGCACTCTCATAACGCCTCAGTAATTTATCCACGTTCTCATACTTTCTGTCGGGCCAGCTGCCATTTCAGTAAACTACTGGCACTAAACGTAGAAAAGCATATCCCAATCTATACAGCTGCAACAGTTGTTTTGTTCGCATGCTGAAGTCCCGGGCTGTGTGCTCTCAGAACACAGCAAAGAAGACTGCAGGAACATTAACTGGGCTGCTGACTTGACCATCGACAAGACCTACTTGGCAAGAGATAGCAAAACATTGGCTGAGCTCAGAGCTGGTAATGATATAAAGCTGTCCAAAGGTCTGAGTCAAACTTGTGTGTGTGTGTGTGTGTGTGTGTGCGCGCTGTTTCACAACTGACACCGCACAGCCCATTGATCACGACTAGATGAGCACTGATAACTCCGTCGATATGAACACCTGTAGCCGTGACGGGCCCGCGAGGGTCAAACTGTGTTTCCACTCCCAAAGACTGCTGTCCTTAAACTTGTCATCCAGTCAATGAATACACTGCTCTGCCGGGCCTCCACGACCACCATTCACACCACTTATCCAGGTTCATCAGACCCCCCCAGTCCTCCGCCTGCTGTGGCTGACAGGAAATGGTAGAGAGTAAAGATACAAGCAGCGCAGTCACAGCTACCATTTCCAGGGGATTATCATTTACAGATGTGGAGCTGCATGCAGATGTTGGTATGTTGTTGTTTAGTTCCTTACTGATTGTATAAACGTGTGCGCTGATACACAACAAGCTGCAGAGATCTGTGTGATACAGCTGCACTCCTCCCGACGGGATGTGTGCAGTGTGACAGCCCGTGCAGCAGCATCTGTACTCTGGCTGTGTGCAGTTTGCACTCAGCCTCGCTCGTTTGCACATATTCAGTGGTCTTGTTGATCATCGGTCAACGCTGACCTCACTGTGCTTGCAGCAACATTTCATGTTTCCATGTGATTTCTCACACACTGCCTTCACTTTTTTTTTTCTTGTTTTATGCGTTTCAAATGGAACAACAAGCACACCGAACTCCTCTGAGGACACAAATGTACCCACAGCAGGATGTTCCAATCCCCGCGCCTCTGCCTCCAAACTGCCTGTTGTTCCTGCCACAAACTCCGCATGAACGTCTCCGTCAAACAAACACGAAACCTGGACTTGTTTGTCGGCTGACAGTGAAACACAGAGCCGTTTCAAACCGCCCCTCACCTGCTTTCTGTGCCACAGACCGGAACCCTACGACGAGCCCCAGCAGTACCCCCGCGAAGCACATCTGGAAGGCGAACAACTCCTTTCGCTTTCTCCGCCTGGCTTTGCTCTTCCGTCGGTTCAGCATCACTCCTCCGCCGACGGCCGTCTCCGGCATCCCTTCAACGACCACCACGCGGGCCATGGCGCTCTTGTTTCGGGCGAGCGTTCCGGCGGAACCCCCCGGGTGGTGGTGCAAAGGTACGAGAAACTGAAGCTGAACGAGGAAGAGACGGAGGGATGAGCTGCCGTGTGTGTGTGTGCGCTCAAGTTCCTCGACGAGAGGAGATATGACTGGCTTCTGGATGGATTAGTCAAGTTAACCAGAGTGTGAAGGCTGACACGTCCGGTCTCAAATTTCACAATAAAACTCAACAACGTTTGTTATTTTTCTGCAAATTATTAGGGATATTTTCGTAATGACTTATAAAAAACTATATATACACATATTCAGTCCTAATAATGAAACAGTCCTAATAATGAAAACAAAATCAATCAAATCAAAAATAAATGAACGTGTTTTACGTATGAGGTTTAAATCATCTGACTGGGAATGAGAATGGCGCTGGTAATATTTCTTCCTGAATGACAGCTGATGTAAAAATGATTTGCATTTTGTACCAGCTGGATGAACTGGATGCAGCTTGAAGAATTATTTCTAGATAGAATCGAAACGCTGTAAATATATATATTTATATTTTGAAGTTGACGCTTCCGGTTCTTAGGTAACTGCAGATCACTTCACGCAGTTCAAACAAGGTGTGTGTCTCTCCATCGTTTACACCACCTCCGCGGTCGGAGTGAGAGGGCGGTCTTCTCCTAACTCTGTGATCCGGGACAGGACAGTGGCTGTCCCGCAGTGGACACAGAGAAATCACTGCCATAGTATGATATAATCTCATATTTGATTTTAGACAAAGTAAAACAACCATTTCAAAACTAGTATCAAGTATCACTTTATTGATACCACATGTTAAAAACGGTACAATTTTGACAGTATTGTACCAAAGTAGAAGAGTCAAGGCTGCACAGATGAAACAATGTGGAAGAAAATCAGCCAGTCCTCATTATGGAGCATCAAGTATGACAGTATCAAGAATGATCATTAGTGACGTCACCATAGGTTTCCAAAGCGCTGCTTTAGAATTTGCTGTTAACATGCTGGGAATTCTGCATAACTGTAAGTCTTAATATTGTTTTTCAGAGGAGGACTGGATTCGAAGAATCAAAGTCAAGTTGAATTTATTGTGCAGGAAGGAACGTTTAACAGTGCAACACACAAGATGGGTTACAGAGAAACAGAGTTTAAGGAATTACAGTTTTTGGGGCTTCCACATTAGTTTTCACCTCCCGGCCACACATATTTGACAGGTACAGCTGACGACAGACAGGAAAGTTGGTGTCAGGGTGGGGGATGGTGACCTTCATACATGCGGTGCATGCTCTACTGCTTCACCTGAATTTGCACCAACATTGTGTCCATTTTTGACCAAAAGAGATTCTGTTTAGAGTCAGACCTTTTATTTCTTGCTTCAGTTGCTATATTTATTTATACCAGTATGGTATCAAAGATCAGAATTCTGACACCTCACTGATTGAATCACTTACACAGAGTAATTATGGCGAGTTGTCTGAACTAAAAACAGGGTTATGTTCGAAAAAACAAGCCTCATGGGAAATTTTAAAGTGCAGCTATGAGCAGAGAAGCATGCTGTAACGATGGCTCGGCAAAAAAGGGCTTTTGAAGGGGCTGCCATTATGAGCATTACCATTAAAAACAATGAGGTTGATCTTTCACCCTGGAAACGAGTACACACACTCAAAGGCACTCCAGCTGATTGAGGGGGGTCGCGCTCTCTGACCTCTCTATAGAAAAACATCAGATGGATGCTTTTATTCTGGACACGGAACAGAGGAAGAAGCTTTAAAATGAAAGGATTGGAGGGAGTCAATATTTAGACAGACTGTCACCTGAAATTCAGCCCTCACATCAGGCTCTCACTGTCGAGTAACCGGCCTGCATGGGTGAAGCATTTGTAGAAATCACTCCAGATATGCACTCGTTTCCTGCCCTCCTGCAAGGTGTGTGGCCATGTCAGCCCAGGAGGGATGGAAACTGAAGACTCATAATGCCATGCGAGAGATAGAAGGCAGTGTGGCATTAGCGAATGAGCTCCCAGATTACCCCCCCATGGCCCATACTTATACACATACACAAGGCTTGCTTTATGACGGATTGGGCATAATCCTCATCCTGAGCAGCAGCATCTGACGGCAGCGATTCAAGACAATGACAATGACATATCGAGTGTGCTGGATTAGGCAGCAGCGATTTCGTTCTTTGTGTTAAACCTCCAAACAGAGCTACATGTTATTTATTACAGTACATCTACTCTTTAAAAAGACACACACAGAGACACACACACACACACACACACACAATGGTTTCAGTGCAGAATACAGTAACTACGCATTATGTATTATTTATTCGTCTTCACATTTGAATATGTTTATAATCTACAGAACACTTGACTCGTATACAGATATTATATATTGTTGTTCATTGTTTCGTATGTACCGTATATATTCTGTACTTGCAACTCTGACTTGTAACCCTTAAAGGTCCTGTGTGTAGAATTTAGTCATTTAGTTGCATCTAGTGGAGTAATTGCTGCATTGCAATACCCTCACCTTCCTAGTGTAAAGAGTCAATATTTGGTTTGTCTGTTCTGGGTTACCATAGAAACACAGTGTTTCAATATGACGGCCTCCATGGATGAGGACCTGCTACATGAAATGGCAACATGAAATGGTGACAGAGGAAGCTGCTGGAGCTGAAGCAGACTAGATGGTCTTAACCTAAAAATGCACTCACAGCCTTCAGAAGTGAATTCAGTTCCACACTCTGGTCATGTGACCTGAATCAGCTGAATCCGCTGCTGAACTCGTCAAACTGAATCTTTTCTTACAACGTGCAGAACATTCAGACACACCCCATGTCAGTTTAATGCCCTTCAGCCAATTACCACAATTGTGATAGCAGGGAATCTCTGAGTTTTTAAAAGGACTGGTCCCAACTGCATGGCTGGTTCCACTTCTCATGTCACATGATTTCTGGTTGATGTTGAGGTTTTACAGGCAACTACATAAAGAGAATTGGATCACTAGTCTGTGTTCACACTCTCCTTTCTCTCAAACACACACATCATAACTATTCTCGTTCTATGCACACTTCACACACACACACACACACACACACACACACCCACACACGCACAGCGTTTGTAGTGTGATGTTACACCTACCTTTGATGTGTTGGTCCAGGCATTGTCCTGTAAATCATTCCAGGATTCCATGTTTATTCCTTTCTGCATGGACCATTGAAGTTGCTCCTCGCCTCTTTTGATCATCAGGGATTTGGTTGGAACAGTTAAAAGGATTTTTTTCCTCATAGAAGATTGATTAGGTGTGTTTGAAATTCATTACGAGATACAGAAGACTGTCCCACGCTCACTGACTGCGACACTCTTGGTTCGGTCTGCTGTCTATAGTCCATATGCCTCACAAATATTCATGATAGATTTAAAACAACAACAAATATCTTACTCCTCACCTCCAAAGAACAACTGCTTCATTGGAAGAAAGCTGGCCGAAGCAACAATGTCTGAACTGCTTTCACTTCTATTTTCAGTTCTACCAAATGGTGAAAAACAGAGTGAG
Organism: Nibea albiflora; assembly: GCA_014281875.1. Taxonomy (NCBI): domain Eukaryota; kingdom Metazoa; phylum Chordata; class Actinopteri; family Sciaenidae; genus Nibea; species Nibea albiflora. Next base: position 22,754,650 of record CM024797.1, on the reverse strand, counting down.
ACATCAGAGTGTGCTCTTTCCCTCAGGAAGATCAGGAGTACACTGTACTAATGACAGTCATTTACATAGGTTAATAGTCTTCTGAAACACTCAGTTCAAGAGGATTAATTAATATTATACTGCAGATAAAGAATGTTCATTACAGTGCTTCCCATCCTCGGCTGTCTTTGTGAAGGTGTTGTCATCTCTCATCTCCACCTATATTTCTGTTTCCCCTTCACTGCCTTCTTCTTCTGTCTACAAGTTGCCCTCTGACCTTTCCCTCCTTTCCCCATCGTCAGTCTGCTACACCTCTTTCTTACACCTGCTCTCACCTCATCTGTTCTGCAGTTACCTGACCTCAACCACCCACTTCTTCAACTAAATCTCATTCCCTAATCAGCTCCTCCCTACATATAACATTCCAGATCTTTTGTTCCTTTGTCACTTTGTCCTACTTATGTTCCCCTCTTGCTTTGAATTTGTTTTTCTGCAACCTGAACCCAGACCTGAAACTGCCTGCCTGTCTGCCTATAAGCATACTTACTCATGGTTCTGCTGGTCATTAAACCACTGATCTGTCCTGTCTGTCTCGATTGTCTACATTTGAGTCCTCCTGCTGCTTCATTCATACATACACTGTCACACAGGATAAAAGGGTTCAAATAACATTCAGCTCAAGATAACAGGATATACTCTATTAACAGAACTGGACTGTAAAGAAAGGTCAAATGGCTACCTTTGTGGCAGTGAAATGAAGCCAACACAAGTTCCCAAACCTCTGCACAGTATTGTAAATATGGTAAAATCCTAAATTATGTCTTTAAGCAATTTGAAAAAAAACTGTAAACACATTTTTACAGACTTGGCTGGTTTTATCAAAATACTAACACAATTCACCAAACCACACACCCAAACCTCAAAATACCTCATATATCCTGCAAAATGAAGCACTGCAACCAAAATCAAACTTTTGCACCAGATGGCACACACTTCATCCACATTACAGATGTTTGTCTAACCAACTACACACCGTTGGACATGATGAAAAGCTCTCTCATCTTTAGTATGCACTGCCATAATATTAACATAGTTCAAACTGTAGAGAATTCTTCACATTGTTCACATGCACAGAAATATTTGCAGATACACACGTGCTATTGAAATATTTATTTTATTTTTCACCAAACAAGTCAGCGCAACATATATGCACAGCAGATATGTTTACATTGGAGTGAACTCAAATATGCTCACAAAACAGGAAGCTGAAAAATACAATGAAGAAAAAATAATAAAATAATTATAAAGAGTAAAGCAAAATAATTAGACAGCACTGCTCTACCTCTACCTCTCACTCTTCCTCCTCATCTCATTCTCACCCTCTTCCTCTCTCAGCGATGTCTTCCATTGTGGTTGTAAAAGAAACAAAGATGCTCACCTGTGCTCTTTTATTGCTTACTTCCTGATTGAAGTGTCAAACAATTACACACGGTTTGGCCAGGTGGCACATACTGTATAGTGGCCAACAAGCTCATGTAGTGTCATTTTAAATGACAGTGTTTTGAAATAACAAACATGTGACTTTATGTCAGATTGTTCTGTCTTATGCAGAGAACCGCGTTCAGTACACTTCAAAAAGTGACATTTTGAATTGCAAAATGTGTGTAAAGCAGAAAATGTGTTTAAAGTTTTGGAGATTTGAGATGAGGTTTTGCTCCCTGTGTGTCAGTTTAAATATTTGTGCTATCCATGTCATTTCAGTGTGTTAGCAACTGGAAAAAACTGTAATGATCTGTAATTCTGCTGATTGTTCATTTATCTGATGTTCTATCAAATTTAATTTAGACAGAGTGAATTGAGTATTTAGCAGGCTTCAATAACTAGAAACCACTGATTTTAAATTATACTCTAATTCTAATTTAACAAGTGTAAATAGATAGATAGAAATAGATAGATGCTCATTGGACCTGACCAGATGGGAGTGTTGAGTTGAGGGTGTGGCTGGGGTCGTGTGCTATACTGCGTGCTCTGTGTGTAATAGTCACTACCTATCTCATACAACAGACAGCAAAAAGCCAAAGATGTGCAAGCCTCAATTAGTTATGTTAATCTGCACCTGGCTCTACATCAAACACCATGTTTTTTTTTTTTATCTAACAGAGTACAATATGCATAAGTAAGTCATGAAAATGTTAGAAAATGCTCTGTTTTGCAATGTTGAGAAAAAAAACTTGTCACACCATCGTTGGCGGCACATGAACCAACTGCCTCATCCGTTTTGCTCTACCGGCAAGATGTGGAAACGGGGGCAGGTGCAGTCGAGGACAGGATGGCACTACAGCAAGAAACCTATGCAGGATTAGACAGTGACCTTTCATTTGAAAAACAAGTCACAGAAGTTCAGTCATGTTTTTATCAGTTGACGAGCGCTCGTCTCTCTTGGTCCGGTGGAATATTGTGATTCATTGTGTTCAAGTTTTAAAAGCAAAAGACCATCCCACTCCTTTTATCTCTTTTATTTCACTGCAGTTCTGAAATGTTTCTGCTCCAGGGTCAACCATGTAAAGCACTTTTAATAATAATAATAATCATAATAATCTGTAAGATCAACATAATGCATCTAAATCTTAAAAGTTTCATTAAAAAACATGAAACTAAATAAAAAAAAAAGTTGATTTTATTTTGTTATTCACATTCTAAATCATCAAATTTTAAGATACATGCTTTTCACTGAACAGAAAGAGCTGAGTTTGAACTAAAAAAGTAGCGGAGTAAAAAGTATAAGATGTGAGAAGCAGTTTATCATTATGAAATGTTTTTTCTTCATTCATTTTCATATTAACAAAACCTTACCTTTAGTGTATATAACAAGTGTTATAAACGTGAAGTGCATCATAATAGCGTTGCGGCATTGACAGAATGCAATCAAAGAATATATAAAACAAATCTAAGACTTGCCTGCTGCAGCCAGGGTGAGTAGAACAACTTGACGGGTGGCACAGGTACAGCATACAGCAGCTCCCATTCATGAGATTCCATGGGGATTGGCCAGAGATTTGCATATTTGGCTTTTTATCCCGGTACTTAATCCTCTGTGGCCATGTTCACACTAATCTCCTCGCCGTCAATCATCTTATCAGCTCTTCTCATCAGCACATCTACTCTGTTAGCTGTTGTTAACACTCCTCAGCATCATCAGTTCATCTGCCATGAACCTCTGTAGAGTCATCAGCCACTACCACTACCAGTGTCTGGAATCCATGGGGTGACTTATCTCAGGGCTTGACTTTTTGTCAAGGCTTCACTATCACCTGTTGTAATAAACAACAATCAGCTTCACATTTCAGAAGCTTCCATGGCATCATGTTACTTGCTTGAAAATTCAGATATAGTAAGAAAGCAAAGGGAAAATAAGGAGACAGGATGTACTGTGTTTACAAACAGGAACTAATGTTGGAGGAAGTTCACAGTTCCTTTAATTCCTTTTAAAGAAATGAACTGCACTAACCATTGTGGACTGAAAGTCCACAAAGACTTGATGGTTCATGATTGATTGTTGATTAATCTAATGAAGTGGGTTTAAAAAATATGAGAAAACAGTGAACATCTATTTTTTTAGATCCTGGGGTGACATCTTTAAATGTCTTGTATTGTCTTGCCAGCAGCCATCTGTGTTCACTTTACAATATAAAACAGAAATAACAACAAATAGTCGGTTCATTATTTTAGTCAGTTCCCAATGAAAATGCCAAACATTCAGTTTCAGTGTCTTTACTGACTGTCAAGACAGTTACATTTTTCCTGTTGGTCAAATCATCTATAATAGTTTCAGCTCTATTTGAAATCGATACTGGGTTAATGGGGCTAATGATTATTTTTAATCTCAACTGTCAGTATTTACTGTTTTGCTTGAGTCTTGTTGTCTTTCAATGATTCATTCACCTCCTCTTTAAAGTGTTTGGGTTGTTGGTAGTTATGAAGATATTTGAAGCGTAAAAGACTGTAAATGACAATAACATAATATTAGAGAAAGCTGTAGCTAATCAGCTGTGTGATTTTCTTCATAAGAACAGTTTATTTGAGGATTTTCAGTCAGGATTTAGAGTGCATCATAGCACAGAGACCGCACTAGTCAAAGTTACAAATGACCTCCTAATGGCATCAGACAAAGGACTCATCTCTGTACTTGTCCTGTTAGATCTTAGTGCTGCATTTGACACCATAGACCATCAAATTCTTTTACAGAGACTGGAACATCTAATTGGTATTAACTACCTGGTTGACCATTTGGTAGAGCACATTTTGAGTGACTATATCTATTGATAGGAATGCTTGAATTAACTCAACCTGAATGAGCCATCTCGACCATTCGGTTCCATTTATTGCTGTCAGTATAAAATATTTAATGTTATTCCAACATAAATATGCTGAAATATGGTTCATCATTTCATTTCATTTCCATTTTTATTGAAATTACTTGATGGATGCTATAACAATTAAAACTGAAAGACCACATGTTCTTCTGGTTCTTGTACCAGAAAATCCTCAAGACTGTGCTGCTGATCTGAGGGAGGATAATGTCCAAAAAGAGGATCCTGACTTGCAGCCCACACAAGCAGAGCTGACTGGTGATAGTGAATCCAACAAACAGATAGGGAACATGATTAGAAATCACTCCATTAACTATTATGATATGTTGTTATTATGGTTATGTTGTTATGATACCCAATTATATTTCTATCATCACAGAAAAAATCAACTACATTTAAATTAGAATAAGGGTAGAATTTAAAATCAGTGGTTTCTAGTTATTCATTATTATTCAGTAAACCTGCTGAATACTCAGGGTCAGTCCAATCTATTTCTAATTTATATTTGATAGAACATCAGATAAATGAACAAACTCAGCAGAATTACAGACCATTTCTACCATAGAGGGCCATGCTCATTTCTGAAATTCATGTAGGCCAGTAATCATCAACTGACAGCCCACAGACCACAACCAGCCTGCGAAATGACCACTGAAGAATGTATTGTGAATATTTATGTATTTGCAATATTGGGTGTTTTTTCTGTGTTGCTCTTGCAGCTTCACATTAAAAGCATTTCCTTCCTTCCTTCCTTCCTTCCCACTAGGAAGGAGAGGGTTAGTAGATGGGGTAACAATCAGCAAGTACACTGCTAGATGACATTAAATCCTACACACTGATCCTTAAATGACCCCATGACATTCACTCATACAGCACCATAGAGCAAGAATAGTAAGAAAGTACAAATGTATCAGCCTTTTTTTCTTCTTTTATTCTCAACTCACATGGGACTTGTGGGAGATTCAGGTCTTTTCATCTTGTTGTGTTTGAACTTTGTGTTGTATTTCTGTACAGGGTTCCTCAGACAAACTTTATATGGGGAAACAGTTATTTCATATAAACGTGTAACTTGTGATGTAAATGCTGAAGCAGCATGTCCAGACAGGAAAGGTTATATTAAAGAAATGCTTGCTGCCCTGTGGATGAATAATCCAGTCATCTGTAAGAAGATTATGGAGTGTTTTGTTCAGATTTCTTGTTTATAGTCACACAGATGTGCGCACACATGTGAACACATGCACACACGCACGCACGCACGCACGCACACACAAACTGTCATAGCAAATATGCTCTTCAGTGTGCTTACAGGCAGATGCATGGATAAAGATACACCTGAGTGCACTGGATGATGTGCTTGGGAGGTTTTAAGTGCACACACACACACACACACACACACACACACACACACACACACACACACACAGTATGCATAGATACACAGACATACACACACCTGTCGGCTCCCTAAAGCTTTTACCTGTTCCACTTTAGCACAGAGTGTTTTTGTGTGAGGGAACATCCTCTCCTGCAGAGCTCTCTCTCTCTCTCACACACACACACAATGAAAAACACAACTTGACACAATCGAGAGAGTTAATCCAGTACCATAACTTTTAACCCTCAATACCGAATGGTACCCCAGACTCATTGTCAATAATAATTGAAACATTGCAACACTGAGATCTGTGAATGTTTTTCTACAGGTTTTCTTCTTGTAAATCAAAAATGTCTCCATCATGAGCATCCCTATATATTTTATCAGTGTGAAGGATTCGTTGTAAGACATCATGCTCAAAATCACATCACATACTGATCCACCAGGCTCTCACTGCGGGATGCAGATAAAGGACTGGACTGGCCAGGTTCTGGATTTTTGCTTGGAATTTTGTCACATAATCATCGTCAGTAAACTTCTGGATCTACTCAGCTTTTACTGCCAGAGACAGATTCTGTTTTCGATCAGGAGAACAACTTTTCCATGTCTATATAAGCAAACGTCTTTTCACACTCTGTGAGCTACCACATCACTGATGTGTGGACTTAAGGGTGGGATGATTTTATTTTGAACACCTTCCAGTTATTCAATGAATGTTCTGTTCTGTTCAGACTTGAAATGTTGGACCATAGTTACTTTCTCTTCTTCACTAAGAGACGTTTTATTCTTGAGCCTGGAGTTTTTTGATGCGTTGCATCAAACTCAGTCTAAAGAGCCACAGACAACTTGTTTTTAATATGAAAATAACTTATCTTGTCAGTTTCTTCTTGTAAAGGATGGACTGAGTCGGAAAATTCTAATTCAGTCCTCTTTCTACAAACAGTGGCTCTAGATAAGGCACGTTTTCTGCATGTCGCTGAAGATTCTCTGTGATATGGATGGGTGTGGTGAAGGGTTACAATCAGCAATTACACTGCTTCAGAGCACGTTGTTTTTGCTATAACCAAATCCTGCTTTCTGTCTTCACTCCCTATGTGTACAGGGTGTAATATATGTACAGCTGTTACAGCATGTAAGGATGTTCCACATATTTTCAAGTCCTGCACATGAGGAAGACTTTTGGCTTTCTGTCCCTGTGCCCATGTGTACACAAGAGATGTAATTTGGTCCTTGTGTCAGATCAATAATGCTGGTCGCTGCTCTGCCTTTCTCCAGTTCTGCCCAGTAGCCAGGCTTTCCCTGTGGGGATTCTCCACAGCACTAATGTCTCTACTCTGCAGGCTATTCCAGTAGTAATGGGTAGACACCTTTCTCTATATTTGGAAAAGATCCTTTTACAAAGTCACCCCAGGGACGGTGATCTAGAGAGGATGGAAGAAGAGGATGAGATGAAGGAGGAAAACGGGTGAGGAGAAAGGAGAGGTGAAGGACAGCAAGTGTCAAAACAGAAATGGCTAGTTTATTTTTAGGTCACATTCAGTTGAATCCAAATTCCACCTTTTACAAAGTGAACATATTTAGGATCCTTCAAGTCAAAAGAAAAACACGGTAACAGTACTGTCAGTTTTTACTGAAGCGTTTGAAGTGCTCTGCATACTTCTACAGTCTAGAAGATTAAAAGATGTTCCTTCTTATGTTGGTATTAAGAGATCCAGAGAAATCATAAACAAACAGACTAATGTGGCTAATGAGGAAAAAAAGTATTCAGGGGTTTTCAACAGAGGGTCTGCAGAGATACTAAAGGGGGGCTTCATTGCTTGCCCATTTGTAGAAACAATAATAATACCTTACATGATGAAAGGCACATGTAATCATGTAAGCTAGCACTACAGTCATGTTTGAGAACTCTCAACTCTCTTTTCCCAGTAGACCTTTCTCATTGCCAGTTTCTTCCTGAGGTCACAATGCTCCCACCTCTCTCTCCCTTTGTTTTTAAATTCAATTTTGTTTACACAGTGTCAAATCATAACAGAAGTTATCTCATGACACTGAGACTGAACATTTCCCTCCATTAACAAGCGAGTGGTTGAAGAAAGGCTTCCTTTTAAGAGGCAGTAGCCTCGCACAGAACCCAGCTCAAAGTGGAGGCCGTGTGACGGATGGAAGCAGCACAAACAACAGGGAGATCTTCAGACTAAATAAAGTGGAGGATGGCTCGCGGTGGCTAACCGGCGTGGCATAAGGAACTGCAGAGGACAAAGATTGGTTGTGAGCTTTCTGACTGCTGAGTTTTAACATTGTTCTTCATCTGACTTTTAAAAAGGAGCCCTCCCCTCATTCAAGGGAAGACATTCCCCTAACAATACTATTCCTCTTTGGATTTTGTGCAATAAATTGTTTCTGTGTAACTGGTGTTCGGGTCATTGAGGACTGCTCACCCTCGTACAAAAGAACTTGGATTATAGAATTTGGTGATTTGTGATTTAAGCCTGGAAAGTAGAAAATTCTGTTGCCGTGTACTTATTATTTTATTATCTGGGGTTCCCAAATTCTTGCTATTTTTGAAGTTGTGAGTTTGGCAACGACTATAGGCTGTCCGACACGTTATTGTAGACCTACTGTGAAACTCAATTGTATACAATATATATATATATATATATGGAGTAAGGGGTCCCTGCACAGTGTATGTAACAGCTAAGGTCTTCTTGGCCTGAAAATCGTTTAAGACTCCTGGTTTGCAGAGTAAATGTAGCAAAGACAAGTTCAACCAAATTACAAAACAATCAATTGTTCTTGCACCATGACTGAAGTCAATAGCACCATTAAAGGAGACCTTATGTAGAGGTGTGTGAAACCAATTCTACCTCCCAACAGGTCTGGTAAGTACTGATTGCCAGAAATCTGAAGGTGTTCATGACTTGAAGTAGAACCGGCATGGCTACGTTTTTTTTTTAAAACTGGGCCCAAAACAGCACAGAGATCCAAGACAACAGCTCTTGGAACTGGAATCCGCCATTCATCATCAGTGACCAGAACATCTTGTTGGACCCTAGTCCCTCTGCAGTCTTTCATTACCATATCTAGGTGGATCCTGTGGGGTTAGGAATATTCTCCTTAATCTTCTTAGAAATTCCAGAAGGTAGAGGGTTTGCCCAGAGAGTGCCCACACTGTTATAAATTAGGCACCTGATTACAGTACTCTCACAGAATAGATGTCAGGAGTTCAAGTGACTTCAGTAGGAAGTAGTTCCAATGGAGTCCAGCTTATTGCCCTTTTCTCCATATTTTAATTTCATTCTTTGATTACTGTAAAACCATTTTAAATTGTTCTTTTTGTTTCTTCTGCTGTATATAGCCACACAAGCCTAACCCTGAAAAAAGCAGACCTCTGTGATAATGTCAACCTGCATGTTTCTTTCCCTGTCAGACTTTGATCTCTGCAATTACTTTTGCAATTACATGGCAAAACCTATGAAAATAGCTCAAATAAACTGGAAGCATCCTTTAACCTGCGCCTAATTTGCTATCTTTTTTCTCCCCAGATTATTTGGGACAGCCAACAGAGACCGTCCATCTGTAAGGAACACCTGGACGAGAGGATGCAGCGCTGTAGGTGAAACAAAAACAGGGGGACGAAGGTGTTTGTTTGAATAAATGAGTTTATTTACTGTCAGACCAATCTGTCTGGATGACCCTCATCTCCTCCACTGTCACACTGTGACACTGGCAGGATGCATAATGGATCACAATGAAACGAGCCAGAGCACAGCAGGAGGAAGACCTGTGAGCAAACAAAGGGTTCTGGAGGGAAAGAGAGGGTTGGTTGGGAAAACTGAGTATAAGTATAAGCATGTTGTAGCATCACACAGTTCATTTTCTGTTCTGGTGATTCAAGGAGGAATTTACATGCAGATCAAAACTAACTAGTCACTAAACATGAGAAAAAATGAATTTCAGGAACCGGGAGTGCAATTAGCCCCTCCTTTTAGTGGGAGGAGCGAAGTGACCTTGACAGTGCTCACTGGGGGAATGAGCGCCTGCAGGGTACAGTAGATGAACTGGCACAGGAAAGGTCAGCGTTACTGGTTAACAAGAAGCTTTGCAAAACATTGTGTGTAGTGGGGTGTCGGACGTGAATGTATCGTTCAATATGAACTAATCTTTCATATGACTTGGATTAATGAGTAGTGTCAGTGAGTGATTCATTTTGATGCAGTACGTTCCGGCCACAAGGCGAGGCTGCATGGCCACTCAGGCTGTGTGACGAGCAGTGAGCACAAACAGTTCATTTGGATCGTTATTTTGTCACGTGACAGGAGGATGTGTGAGGAGCGGTTCCTTCAGTAGTTTGTTCATTTGGTTTGTTCATTTGTCACGTGACAGGCCGCTCAGGCTGTCTAAGGAGCAGTACACACAGCACTACAGCTACAGCACTGCACTAGTGAATGAACGAAATGAACAAAATTACTTTAAAAAAGATGTGTTCCTTTTAGAAACCTGAGTCAGTTAAAAGACTCCAACTTCCCAACAATAAGTGTGTGGCAGGTTAGGGGTGTTCCCTGACCCCTTGTCACCCGCCAGAACATGGGCAGCGCAGCGTGTACATATACGGTGAAGGCAATCAGAGCTCAGGTGTTCCTGGAGCGTGGTGGCAGTGCACACGGCATGGTGTGTTGGTGTGGCTGCAGTACAATTTTGGGATTCAGAAAATCTCTAACAAATTTGTAAGTGGTGCCTCTTCATTAGTAGTAGTGTCCGGCTGTGTTTTGTAGTGTGGCCGGCTTTAAGTGCTTGTAAGTTCAACAGCCTTAGCATATGTAACCAATTTTAAAGATATAAAAGTGGATTACAGTGTAATGATGACTTACACTATTAATGAAACCTGGGCCAGAATCAGAGGATGCTAAATTCATCAGGAGCCACTCTTATAATTTTTAACAATGGACAAAGTATTTTGTCTGGTTTGTAGAGAATACAAAATAACAATAATAATTAGAAAATAAAATAAAATGTGCGCACTTGGAAATTGTCCGTTGGGGCTCTTAAACAAAAAAAATATAAGTTGTCTCAGGTCTATTTATTGTAAAGTTACTGCAGTTCACCTGATTTGTATTGTGATGTGAGTGCGTAATGTGCATGTGAATGGGTGTGTGTACATGGATATCTCCTCTGTGCTGGACTTTCTTCAGGGTGGCTCGCCATTAGTTTTAGCAAGAAGTTTGTCCGGGATGAGAGAAAGAGAAAGAAAGAGCCATTTATTATATTAATGAAGAGATTCATCGGGTTGTTTGTTTCGTTCGTCATCGTTTGACGCATAGGAATAGTGTTTTCATTCATTTTTAAAAATGAAATAACGACAACTTACACCGCGGACGTCAGCGGCGCGTTACGGCTGCGTCGCGTCAGCCGTTGCTGATCGCTGCCACTATAATCAATGAGACCACTCACACCGGGTGCGCTGCGGAGCGTCTCAGCAGCGTCCCAGAAGCGTCTCTCCGCTCCGCAGCGCTATCTTTATGTAGCACTTGTATTTTTGACGCGAGCCGTTGCTAAACTGCGTCAATTTCAACAGAGCAGATAGCACCAGACAGGAAATCTGACACAGAATCAGTGTAATACACTTCATCCCCCTTTCAAAATAAAACACAAAATGCAGTTCATGTCGCCTGTCACAGCTTCACGTCCACATTACGTTATGACCGGTGGCACCAGGTCATCTGTCAGTCAATCAAAGAGTCTCAACATGAACAACGAGAGACTAATTGTTGAAGTGGAACAACACACAATAATTTATGACACAACAGATCCTTTTTATAATCTCTCCCATGCCAGAGAAGCAAAGTTAGCTGTTTGTTGTTGTTGTTTCTTTTATACACAGTTTATCGCGGGGACTCGCGTATGTTCGGGATTCTCGCGTAATCTCGTGATCTCGCATGAATACGGCTAGTTTGCTACGCAGCTGTAACGCTGCCGTTACACGCCTGGTGTGAGTTGACGCCGGGGAGAGGACAGAGCTGAACCGTGGCGCTGCCGTGACGCTGCCGTTACGCGCCCGGTGTGAGCCCTGTGTTACATTCTATTCTTCTCCAATGTAGTTGTTGTAGTAGCAACAGGGCTGCTTGAATGACCTGCTAAACTATCATTTTAATGAGAACATGACAACGCAACACTCATTAAAATAGAACTGTGATTCATCACAGACAATCACATGGAACATGAAGACTGATTTGCATATAAAAAAAATGACAAACATGAAAATTATTCGTCAGATGTCGCAGGTATTCTGCTTGAAAAAAAAAGAGAGAACATTCTTTTTTTGGCTGCGTACAGCCATACTCATAACATCACCATCACCGCGACTCCTTATGTACTGTAAATAACGCGAGAGGCTGAGTGACTGAAACAGCATTAAACAGCATAGCCTAAAATAAAGTTAACGAATGAATTTAACTAATTAATGACTTGCCAATATTGCTATGGAGGGAAGAGAAGGTGGCTGACCGATTGCGGTGCCAATTGACTGACTCATCTTGTAGCCTAATAGCTAGGCTAGCCTGCATTTCGATGCTGCACAGCCCTGCTGTGTTGTAATTCCGCCGCCTGCTCCCGTCTGTAGCTTCGCTCAAACCGCGACCGTTCCCGTGAGATTTGCGTTGAGTCCCAATGCAGACCTCTACTGGGATGTGAAATGTGTGCTGCATTCAATTGCAATAGGACAACTAACAATTTGCTGATGTGAACAGATAAAGATACAGAAAATAAACAGTTTCTTTTCTTTTGTGTATTCAGTTAACTGTATGGGCTTTTTCTTCTACACATAGTCCACTGTTTTAGAATGGAGCATGTCAGGACCTTTTTGAACAGAACAAGAGATCCAGCAAAATTCTGATAAATCTGAACCAATATCCCTATTGCTTCAACAGCTATTTGTGGATGGTTCTCAAATGCAATCTCTTCGAGCACCTGTACTATTGCAGGCAACCTGTCCATAAACCTGCGACATGCTACAGTCCCAACATGTATCACTTAGCTGCTGGAGTTCCCTTGGTGCACCATCAAACATCTCCCACTGCACTAATATGAGACAATAATGAGTTTCCTGCATATGCCACACTTTTTACAGCATCTCCTATAACTAAGTTCAAGCAGTGTACACTACAGTGAACATAGAAGGCATGACTATTTATTCTATTTTAGGTTTTTCTTGTATCCGGCCCATGCTTCTCAAGGAAGCATTTTTCCTCACTCGAACCGAGGGTCTAAGGACAGAGGGTGTCACTCCCTGTACAGATTGTAAAGCCCTCTGAGGCAAAATGTGTTTTGTGACTTTGGGCTATACAAATAAAATTTGATTTGATTTGATTATATCATTATATTGTCTCTTAAGGCGGCAGCATCCAGGTGTTCTGCCACTTCAAACTCCAGAAAGCTTTCATGAACCACACCGCTGTAAAATTATCTCAGAACAAATGACATTTGCTCTTTTTTTCTGAACATCTCCAGTTTCATCACTTGCTTGTTTTAACTTCCTGGATGATTTCCTCTTTGACCATAGCAGCCAAGCACTCAAGCATTTCTTTCTGTATTGTTTTACTTACTGTTTTACTACTTTACCTATTTTGCATTTGTATTTTGCTTTTTTTTAACGATGGGGTTGTGGTTACCCAAGTCAACAGAGACAGAAAAACACCTTTTTTTTCTGAGTCCAGAGACTCCCAGTGACACCACTGTACTGTTCCAGTGGCTGTTAGAACTAAAATTTCAGCTAATGTTTTAATGTAGTATTGATTTTCAGCCACCTGCTTCTTTTTTTGCTCATCCATTAGTCCAATCAGTGAGGTATTTTTAGCCATAATTTTCTTGTCTTTCATTGTAGCCTTTTTCCAGTTACGATAACCCTCGATTGTGGTGAAAACAGTCCTTGGAGCATGGGGGAGGGAAAAATGCCTACAAGCAAAACAGTAAGCTGCATCTTCCAATTGTGAGTATTCTAACCAGGGATGAGACCTGTACCAGTCACTGCAGAAGCTTCTCCTGGCTCCTCCCTGGACAGTCTGAGGGAAACTCTTGCGCATTGGCTGCACTGGCACCTCACACCTGGACTTGGATACGTATAGAAGATGGGGAAAGGAAGATTCAAACTGCATTCCATCTGAACTAATTATACAACATAACAACTAGTAAAAACATAATCAATTTGGAACTGTCATTGATTAATTATAACCATCAGACTGTGTTAACACAAACATTTTAGCCTGGGAGAGTATTTTTAGGTTCATTGGTTTAATTTTGGAATTGTATTTATTTTTATTAATACTATTTACATGATTATTTATTTATTTATACAAAATACACAAAATATTAAAACTCACACTTCACACTGACAGGTTTCCCCAGTTATTCATATTTAAGCAAACATGAACATTCATATTTATTTGAAGAAGTCTACACCTTATAGCAAAATGTCTGTCTTTGTCATTGTTGCTCTTATTCATATGTAACTTAGTATACTATGCAACAACACTTTCCATACCATGTGGACCAGCTGGACTGGAGATGGTTGTTGATGGATCAGGCACTCTCCTTTCCCTTTCACTGTCTGTCTGTTTCTATCTCTGTCATGTTTCTGTTGCCATTCTCTCTCTCCTTCATCTTCTCTCTCTCCTTCCACTTTGCTCAGTTGTTCATTTCCCATTTCTCTCGCCTTTCTCTTTGGCTAAAAAAAACTATGTATGCTACATGTCCTCTTCATTTCTGTAAGATTCAAATGAGTGTTAATGTTAGCTAGGTATAACTAACATCAGACCTAGCTAACATTACATGTGTAGTTTGTGAAATAATGTTCTTCAGCCTGATCTTTATCATCTCAAAATCAACATTGCAACTATGCTAGCACTGTGCTTTCATTATAATTTCATTTCTCGAATGATATTTTTTTTTACCTCTTTCCTGCCATGTCTCCTTCCTTGCGACTCCTGACTGCTTCGCTTCGCATCAATCAGTTTTCCAAATGAATCAGTCTTGTGCTGTCGGATATCGGAGATTTGCGCTCGTAAATGTCAAAATGGCCATAACTTTTCTTTAAATTGTTGCTGTCAACTGGGGTGGCAGCAGAGGTAGCTAGGCTTTCTACTAGGGTGCCACCCTATGCCAGCCCGGTAGATCTGCTCTCGGTTGGCTGTCCACTCCCCTCCTATTAAAGGCGCTAGATGACTTGCATGTAGCCATGCATATAAACAGGGATGATTTGATTTCATCTACACAATTATAAATGGCAGAAAGACAGACTGGAGGGACTTCTGGAGCTCAGGGAGAATGAGTTTAAAAATGAATTTAAGAACAGTTACGAGACCATTTCATCGTTTGAGGCAAAGGTTCTCCTCCCTCGAGAAAGAGCTCCAATCTAAAAACGAGAAGACAGATAAAATCCAACTCCTGAGAAAGCAGGAAAATGATTTAATGACCGCAAGGCTGGAGTCAGAAAAGAAGAAAGTCCAGGAGAGTGCTGTGCTGCAGAATGACTTGCAGCAGAAGTTGAAACAGATAGAGCAACAACTCCTCCAGAAGGACAAAGAGTACCTGGATCTTCAGAAGAACAATGATGATCTCTCTGAATATCTTCGAAGTGACGCTTAGCAGACTAAATTCAAGGCTCTGCAGAGGAACTGACTGCAAAACAACAGAGCTGTGAGGCCACCAAAGAACAGCTGGTGGATCCATTGTTCTCTCCATCTGAAAATGAAAAACAAGGACAAGCAAGAGATTTATAAATTCTCCCAGAAGGTCACAGAGGCAATGAATGAGCTGAGGAGCTACAGGACTGAATTTCTCCAGAGCTACAAAGCTTGGTAGAGAGAATACAACGTCATGGAGAAGAAATTCAGAGAACAACCAAACCCAGAAAGGACAGGACTTGGAGAGGAGTCGGGAAGAAATGAAGAGTAATGAGGGAACAGATGTCATGTCAGAGACACAAATGGAGGAGAACAAGAAGGAGAACAAGAAGAAGAAGAAGGGATTTCTGAGCTGGACCCACAAAAAGAAAAGCTGTGACAGCCAAAATGAGCCCCCCCCCTCAGTTTGGCTGTCACAGCTTCTTGTTGTTTGACTCACAACAGTAGCTCCCTCCCCATTTTTTAAATTTTATCTTATTTTTGAACTTCAAATGCGGCCAATCGTTTCCTGCTGCTTCTAGTGTTTATGCTAAGCTAGGCTAATCACATATTGACCCATCTTGACTTTGAAAGAAAGTTTAGTCTAATTTAGTGATGTGATGAGCTGTGATGAGATGTAGTGAAAGATGGATGGATACCACAGGACTGTAATCAAGTATTCATTTGACTTACTTGTTACCATGCAATGAAAATGCCACAACATACCACAAAAAATATCTCTACAGTATTTTGGGAATGCTCAGCACAGTAGCTCAAACGCTGTGGGATTTCGGTGGCACGTCCTCAGGCAAAGGAAAATTTCATCTTCAGTAGCAGAATGTTTGCTTAATATTTTGGGCTGCATACTGTCCTTGGGGCTCCTTGTAGGGTACATCACTCCACATTAACTTAAGTGATTTCATCCCAAATAATTAAATTTAATAACAATGTATCTCTGTTGATTTAATTTATTTATGCTGTAAAGCCCTGTGTGACATTTGTTGTCAAAAACAGTCTACATATCTGCTTGCCTTTAAAATCTAAATTGACACTGGCCCTGAGCTTAAAAAACATACACAGTGAGAAATGGATCCTCTTTAATTTTGGTAGACCTGAAGCCTGTGGTCTCTCAAACTGGAAGGAAATAATGTGTCAAAAAACACATCCAGTGTGGATTTTTTTCAGCAGAGGTGCTGCTGTGTCCATAAGAATGCGACGACGACCTGTATTCATGTGAGAATAGTTTCTGATTAAATGACAGTGGAATCATTATAGACAGCATAACATGTTTGTAATTTGTCTGAATTTACAGCTTTTGACGTTTATCTGTAGGAAATATTTTAAAAAATAAATGTCACAACACAGAAACTTACTCAGAGTTTTTATTTATTTACAATAATAGAATGATTTTTATGGGCTTTTGTAGGAAGCTTGTGGAAATCATGAGGGTGAAGCAAGAAATCAATTAATAATGAATTTTATTGAAATGACCCTATTCAATGTGGAGAAGTCTCTAGATCAGAGGTGTCAAACTAATTTTCACAGAGGGCCACATTAGCATAATGGTTGCCCTCGATGGGCTACATTTACAGTATGAATGTAACAAAATGCAACGTAATTTAAAATACATTAAACTACACCTTATGATACTGTTAAATAACCGTTTCTGTATTTATTATGTATTCAACTTAGAAATATGATTATGCATTTGTATAGATTAAAAAATAAATCAGTTTGAAACCCACATTACTTGAATCAGTTTTCAAACTATTTAAGCAAATGAAAAAAAATGTGAGCTTCAGTGTGATTGGAGAACCAAGGACCCTGTGCTAATCAGATTGATGCTCACAGTGTCATATATTGCCGTGATAGGGTTATTATTGGAGTCTCTGCTAATCTCTCCCTCTGTACTGTTGCTGCTCCGTTCACTTTTACCACTTCACCGTAACTTTCTTTGCCTGCTCACTTGTTGCAGACTGACCTAAGGAGATCTAAAAAGACTGGTCAAAAACGGCTGTGAGTCTGTGAGAAACAATGACTATTTATGATCTTCCAGGCATTGTGAAGAGAGGTGGGATGTGGCCCGTCATGAAGTTCGTACATGGAAGGAATTCAGTGATCAGTTCCGTGCAGCCTTCCTATCCGAAGACTACGAGGACGAGCTAGCAGAACCAGTGCGCAATCGGCTCCAAGGTGATGGTGGAAGCATCCGAGACTTTGTCTACATGTACCAGTCACTGTGCAAACGCTGGAAATCAACCATCAAAGAAGAGGAAATCATAAAGTTGATACTGAAAAACATTAACCCTCAACTGTCAAATACGGGAGGCAGGCAGGTTCAATTCAGGCAGGTTTAGTTTGGGGGATGAACACTGGGTACGACGGCCGTTGGCTGGCTCAGTGTTCCCCTCTTCTTTTGTTTGTTTTGGCCAGAACCTCCAACCCTTTTGTTTGGTGTTTTGTTTTCTTTTTTGGGCCTATTTCATTTGGTTCTTGAATTAATAAAAGTCATGTTTTCTTTCTATATGTTTCTGGCCTTGCGAACCCTTGCAGTCCGTAACAACCTGAACAGTGGTTACTGGCAAGTCCAAATGGATAAAGACAGCCGGGAGAAAACCACCTTCATCTGTCCCTTTGGGCTTTTCCAATTAAAGGTAATGCCGTTTGGACTAAAGAATGCACCGGCCACTTTCCAACGCCTGATGGAACTTGTCCTTGGGGACCTTATCTGGACGACATCATCATTTATTCTCACATCATCATTTATTCTCACACCATCGAGCACCACAGCTTTGACATACAGGCAGTATTTGACACGCTACGAGAGGCTCACCTCACAGTCAAGTTTCAGTCTGAAGTTTCTGGGTCATGTTTCCTCTGCCGCTGTCCAAGTTGATGCTGAGAAGACTAAGGCAGTGCATGAATTCCCTGTCCCCCAGAACATCAAGGAACTTCAAAGATTTCTTGGGATGGCTGGATGGTACCACAGCCTCGTGCCCTGTTTCTCTCAGCTGACTGAACCGCTCAACGCCCTTAAACAAAGGTAAAGATAAACGATAAAGAAGTTTATCTGGACTTCCTCATGTCAGACAGCCTTTGAGGCTTTAAAACCTCTTGTTTCTCCACCATCCTGATTTCAACCTGCCCTTTATCGTCAACACAGATGCCAGTGACGTCGGTATGGGGGACGTCTTAGCCCAACAGACTGGCCAGGATGCAGAGCAGGTCCTTGCCTTTGCCAGTCGCACTTTGAATCTGGCAGAGAGGAACTATTCCACCACCGAGCAGGAATGTCTAGCTGTTGTCTGGGCCCTGGAAAAATGGCGATATTATTTGGAAGGCAGACCTTTTACAGTGGTGACAGACCATTCCTCTCTTGACCGACTCATCGGGTGGGCACTCCAGCTTCAAGAATTCACCTTCACTGTGGAATACAGAAAGGGAGAATATAACACTGTACCAGATGCCTTCTCCCGAGCTCCTACAAACTCCCTTCCTGCAACCGTACCTGTGTATGCTACTGTCACGTCTGCTGCTCCAAAACCAGCAAAAGAGCTTCCCATCTCAATTGAGGCCCTGTGGAAGAGACAACAGGAAGATCGAGAGTGTCAAGCTGTATCCCAACAAGTAGTAGAAACTGAACAAGACAAGGATACTGTCACACCGGTATGTCAAGTTTGAGTTTTTGTCCTGTCTCCATGTTTGTTTTGTGACTTCCTGCTTTATTTTGGAAATTAACTCTCCTCTCGTTTCAGGTCACTTGCCCTTCCAGTCTGATTGTCTTCCCTGATTCCTGATTGTGTCCACCTGTTCCCCATTACCTCCATGTGTTCATATAGTCTGCGTCTCCCTTTGTCCTGTGCCAGTGTCCCATGTACTGATCACCAGCTCTCGTCACAGTCACAGCTCAGTCTAGTTTCGTAGTTCCTCGAAAGAGACTTTTTTTGGCTCTGCTTTTTGTAATGTATCTGTAGTCTAGGTTTTTGGTAGTTTGAGTTTTGACCATCCCTCGTCGTGAGGCGCTTTTTGTTTTCCCCCGGTGTGTCTGGTGATACCAAATAAAGGTCTTCTGCTTCATCCCGAACTCTGCGCTTGAGTCCGCTTCCTCAAGTTACCCCCGTGTCAGATACGAAGATCCCCTCTCTGGACATCTAGGCAGGCACAAAACCTACCGAAGACTGCAACATCTTGTCTACTGGCCAAAGCTAAGCTGGGATGTTAGAAAATGTAAAAAAACTGAAAACTTTAAACTCAAGCTCACCACCCCTGGGAAATGCTGGGAGTGGATTTGATGGGTCCCTTCCCCAAAAGCGCCAAACAAAATGTATCTACTGGTGTTTGTTGATTATTTCTCCCGTTGGGTTGAACTGTTCCCTATCAGAAAAGAAACCATCTTGCAGATCATGGTTAAAGACATCTTGACCCGGCGGGGCATTCCCGACTACATCCTGTCAGACCAGGGGTCCGTTTCACAAAGCAGGTTTATGGAAAACTCAGTCTGTTAACCCTGGAATCAAAGAAACTCAGAGTTTTCCGTTTCACAAAGGAGGGTCAGTCAAACCAGAGGGAGAGGGGTAACTCTAACCTGTTTCACAAGGAGGGGTAACTTAACCTCGCGGTCAGTTGCCGGAGTAACAGACTCCGTAAATCTAACCTGGTCGGGAGCAGGTTTTCCTGAAGAAACCTCGAGTTTCTCTGTCTCCGCCCACTTTCAGAGCCAGATTTAAGTCATCCTCCAATTCGAGTAGGCAGCGTTTGGTGTCAACTTTTTTCCTTGAACATGGCGTGCCCTTTTGATCTGATCCTGTGGATGAAGGTGCCGCAATCCTGCGCTGGGAATTAAATATCTGTCGGGAGAGAGTCCTTAGACCTCGCATAGACATTTCAGCCCTCCCAGACAATTTCCTTTTTGAGTGGTACCATTTTACTTCACAGTCCATCATTTACATACACAATCTCATCCGTCCGCACATTTCAAACATCACCCGTCGCAGTCATGCTCTCACATCGCATCAAATGTTATGTGTGGCGCTGCGTTTTTTTGCCAATGGCAGTTTTTTGTACAATGTGGGGGATGCTGAGCATTTGAGCAAGGCAACTGTATGCAGGGCGATCAGAAGAGTGTGCCTCGCCCTGAAAAGGCTATTACACACATTTGTTGTCTTCCCTGGACACAAACCTGTCAGGGCCATCAAGGAAGAGTTCCACAGGATCGCAGGTGAAGGATGTAGAGATCTGTTGAATTCCTTTAATATCAGGCTGTATTATGACTGTGCTGCCACCTCAGACTTGGATTAGTAATTTTTATTTGTTTTAGGATTTCCCAGCACTTCCTCATAGTTTAACTAATATCTGTCATTCTCTGCACTGTCAAGATCATATGTGATGCCGCACACATCATCTCTAATGTGGAGGCCAAGTGGCCTGGGTCTGTTCATGACTCAAGGATATACCGCGAGTCAAACCTGAGTGCCAGACTGCAGCGTGGTGAGAAACCTGAAGGTTTGCAGTATAATTCCCTTGTCTCCCTCCTTTACAACACTCCATGCATCCACTCTACATCACAGGAGAGTTTGACGGCCTTCTGCTGGGTGACAGGGGTTACCCGTGCCAACCAAGACTGCTGACCCCTTACCCTGACCCTGAGCCAGGCCCCCAACAAAACTTCAACCGCGCTCACAGCAGGACGAGAGCCCGGGTGGAGATGACCATAGGCCTGCTGAAAGCCTGCTTCCAGTGCCTACGTCACCTCAGGGTGACCCCCGAGAGGGCCTGCGATATTATTGTGGCATGTGTTGTTCTTCATAATATCGCCACTATTAGAGGAGAGCAACACCCCGCCCTACAAATTGATGACCCTGATGAGGACCCCGTCCACCTGCCAGCTATGCAGGACGGCCGAGCAGTCAGAGACAAAGCACCACCACGAGTGAAAACATGAGGCACATTTCAGTTGGTCTTCTTTATTTCCTACAAATACAAAAGCTAGTTAAGTTAATGTTCCAATAGTTAACATCATTGACATAATTCACATGTGACCATGCACCCACCTTTAATTTATGCTCCAGTATTTGGATTTCCAAATCTGCCTTATGAATCTGGCAGTCCAGGTATATCAGTTCTTTATCGGTCTTCTGGATTTTTTTCAAGAGGTGAATTTTATAAATTTCTTTTACTGGTAACTGGGAATACATAAGTACATGAAATTAACCAGCTGCACATGAATTCCAAACAATGAACCTCTGGTGTTTCCTGAACAGCTATCTCACTGTGTCAATCTGTGCAGTTGAAGTCGGGGGAGCCTCCTGCTGCTGCCCAGCCACACTCTGAGCAAAGGATGAGAATGTGTTAATACTTCAGTGTCATGGGAAGGCAAATCTTGGTAACATATCAAGACTCTACCTCAATAGGCCTTCCAGGATCCTCCTCTGTGAAGGCAGCAGACATCGTTTCCTCCTCATTGTCTTCGTCCTAGATGAGTGATATTTTTCACTATAAACTACCATTCAGCAAAATCTTTGGAGTGTTGCCTACTTACAGTTGCATACAGTAATTCTGTAAAGACAGAACAGCCTAGATGTTGAACCATAAATGAAGCTCCATGCAGTAAGAACTTATTTTTGTTTAAATTAATTTCCATTTAAAAAGGAAGAATAACAACAGTAATAATACCTCCTGTTGAATATATGATCACAGTTTGACCTTTGTGAATTGCCATTTAGAGAGGAAAAATTATGGGTGATTAACAGCCTTTTGGAAGATTTTTGCAGTTGTGCAGGTATTCAATGCATGCTTTAGGCCAGGTGAGCCCGTGCAAACACCTCATTAACATTCTCATTGCTCAACCTTTTGCTTGCACTTAATGGGCTTTTTGGTCTCCGATCAGTGTCACAGATAACGCAGCTGGTTTGACTACCGTATACTATACAGTAGAATTGTATGATTTGACTGTTTTCATGAATAGGAGGATGACTCATTTACTGTATTTTCTTTTTTGTTCACCCCATAGGCACAAATGAAACTATATGTATATATATATATATATATATATATATATATATATATATATATATACACTCACCCGCCATTATTAGGCTTACCTGTCCAACTGCTCGTTCATGCAAATTTCTACTCAGCCAGTCACATGGCAGCAACTCAATGCATTTAGGCATGTAGACATGGTCAAGACGATCTGCTGCAGTTCAAACCGAGCATCAGAATGGGGAAGAAAGGTGATTTAAGTGACTTTGAACGTGGCATGGTTGTTGGTCCCAGATGGGCTGGTCTGAGTATTTCAGAAACTACTGATCTACTGGGATTTTCACGCACAACCATCTCTAGGGTTTACAGAGAATGGTCCGAAAAAGAGAAAATATCCAGTGAGCGTCAGTTCTGTGGGCGAAAATGCCTTGTTGATACCAGAGGTCAGAGGAGAATGGCCAGACTTGTTCGAGCTGATAGAAAGGCAACAGTAATTCAAATAACCACTCGTTACAACCGAGGTATGCATGAACGCACAACACGTTGAACCCTGAGGCAGATGGGCTACAGCAGCACCACACCGGGTGCCACTCCTGTCAGCTAAGAACAGGAAACTGAGGCTACAATTCACACAGGCTCAGCAAAATTGGACAATAGAAGATTGGAAAAACATTGCCTGGTCTAATGAGTCTTGATTTCTGCTGCGACATTCAGATGGTAGGGTCAGAATTTGGCGTCGACAACATGAAAGCATGGATCCATCCTGCCTTGTATCAACGGTTCAGGCTGCTGGTGGTGTAATGGTGTGGGGGATATTTTCTTGCCACACTTTGGGCCCCTTAGTAACAATTGAGCATTGTTGCAACGCCACAGCCTACCTGAGTATTGTTGCTGACCATGTCCATCCCTTTATGACCACAGTGTACCCATCTTGTGATGGCTACTTCCAGCAGCATAACGCACCATGTCATAAAGCTCGAATAATCTCATACTGATTTCTTGAACATGACAATGAGTTCACTGTACTCAAATGACCTCCACAGTCACCAGATCTCAATCTAATAGAGCACCTTTGGGATGTGGTGGAACGGGAGATTCGCATCATGGATGTGCAGCCAATAAATCTGCAGCAACTGCGTGATGCTTTCATGTCAATATGGACCAAACTCTCTGAGGAAAATTTCCAGTATCTTGTTGAATCAATGCAAATGAAAGGATTAAGGCAGTTCTGAAGGCAAAAGGGGGTCCAACCCGGTACTAGCAAGGTGTACCTAATGAAGTGGCCGTTGAGTGTGAGTGTGTGTGTGTGTGTATGTGTGTGTGTGTGTATATATATATATATATATATATATATATATATATAAATAAATAAAAGTTGGGTGGAAGACACTGCCATTCCGCTTTCAGCTTGAAGGGGGGAACTTTTGAGCTGCTAGTACTGTAGTCTTTGTGTTTATGTAACCTTCCGCAGCTCTAACAGTATGCTGATAAAAAAAAAAAACTGGGAGATTCAGAATATGTGGTTATCAACATTTACTAATTTACCTTGTGGACCAGCAGCTCAGAAGACTAGACCGACCAAAAAGAAAAAGTGGGTCTCAGCAATGAGCATTAAGTGGCAGAGTGGAAAGGATCACAACCACAGATAGGCTTTTTCTGTTTGTTATATTGTATTGAGACAGTTTTTAAATAACGAAAATAAAAAAATAATAATGATGCATACACAATGAGATGTGGATCACAAGGAAAAAACAAAAAAAAACCAAAGTGAAATAATACAGCTCATCAATGAGAAGTCTCTGTTCTCTCAATTCTTTTCCGTTTGGGTGGCTCGCAACAACCACTGCAACTCCCCTCTACCTCATATAGATGGAGGAAACCCCAGCAGAAGAAGTCGACTCTATCACAGATTTCCATCCAAGGAAAAGACCCAGCCTAAAGAGGCCAAAACGAAAGGAATTACACATATACATACACATACATACATTGTAACATTTGGTCTTAATAACCTATTAACTATAACTCTCTAATAATCACAAAATGGATGGAACCTTTAAATTTGTATCTTCTTTTCTTTACCGCTACTCGCTCAAAAAAACACACTCAAGGTGACTCAATTAACAGATAAAACACTTTACGTTATGTACATGAACAATAAACCATAAACCGTATTAACAGTAGCAGACTGTTAACATTAAACACTCACCAGAGGTTCATGTACCAACACACATACACACTCCAGGCAAAGAATATACGGCTCAGTCCAGGTTTTGGTCTTGGAAGAAACAGGGACACGGGAGTTCAGTTATATGTGGCAGTGAAATATGACTAATAGCAGAAGCTGGCGCCGCTAATGCTAACAACAACTCACTCCGCCTCTGCAACCCGGTCCGCTTGGCAACTCACAAAGGGAACATGAATGGCGCTTGCTCTCAGCGTTTCGAGGAAAAAAACCAAAAACTTCTTTGGTGAAATATCTTGTCGCCTCGTAAAAAATTAACCGCTAAGTCTGCAGCAGAACCTACGCATGCAGCCACCTCTACGAGAGTCCGAGAGAGAGAGCGAAAAAACTAAAACACAACGGCACGTACGCCTTGACAGCGTCTAAACCTTAGCCATGGCCTAGCCATGCCACTTCATGTGAACTCCTCATGTCACCTGAATCGTGTACACTTCAAGAAAGGCACTTTCATCACATATTGAAAATGAAATGAATGAAACACTCCTTTTAAATACATAATGATGAACATAATGAATCTTTTTATGCATATCGATCTCTTTCATTTCGACCTATTTATGATTTTAATCATATATTCTATTTATTCATGCAAGATTGTTCCAACCCAAACTATTTATTTATCTGTGTATCTATTTATGTGACACCAATCATGGACTTAACTGTAACTTATTGTTCCAATTAATCAAATGATGACTGGACGAGCCTAGTAACCTGGGTTACACTTAGCTAGGCTAAGACCCGGATCCTGGATGTCTGAAGGTCTACTGTGCACACAGAGATGACATTAATATAAATCTGCGCATCTGATGCTTAGGAACAAGAGTGGAGAGCGTACTTTTACTTTAGAGCATGAAAAAACATTCATGTAGCACTGCTACATGATTATGCTACAACTGTTATTATAATACCCTTATTTGTACTGCATACTATTATTATTATTATTATTATTATTATTAATAATAATAATAATAATAATAATAATAATAATAATAAGTTGGCTTAGTTAGGCTCTCACTCATTTACATAGACTGCAAATATTAAAGTTCGTATTTAATACATTCACTGTGGTGTGTGTGCAGAGTAAAAAGAAATGCAGAGGGACCTAAAACAAATGGCTATTATGAGCTGTGTGTATACACACATCCACCCACCTACCTACCCAGCCACCCACACACACACACACACACACACACACACACACACACACAGCTGAATACATCAACAACATTGCATTCTTTGAGCACTCTCCTCCACAGAGCAAACTCTATTAGCAGGCGTCTTCCCTCAGGGCTGACACTGACTTCTCCTATCAGACTCGACTGTCCTCAAGAGGACACACACACGCACAGACTCACATGGGCGTGACAAACACACACGGTTCGAGCAGGCCTGCGTGTGTATGTGCGTCAGAGAGAGAAGAAAATAGATTTATTACGAAATTACAGAAAGAAAACGACAATAATAGGCTGAAGAGACTTTTCAGCCACTCACACTACAGATTTTTTCTCATACGTATTTCATACTAATACAAATCAGTGGAAGCTTTTCCACCAGTTCATGCTCTTTGGCTGAGATGCCAGTCTCAGTGTGATGCTCTAAAATGAGCATGTCGCTTCCAATTGAGGCGGCCCTGAAATCAAGCGAAATCACATACTATTTGTGCATGAGAGACCGAGATACAAGGAGTGAAAAAGAGAGAATGACTGACTTTTGATTTAATTTGTTCCTTTCCATAGACCCGTTATATTTAGAAACTGGATTCCCAACAGCATTCATATGTATTTAAATATCACATCAGCACTGTAAACCCGGATAAGTTGATTGTACTTAAACCACTTTCGTCAAGTGATTGCCCCAAATGGTTTAAGTTATTGACAGTAGAGAAAATTAATTTGTTTAAGTATAGTCAACTTAAATTTACAATAGTCAGAATTTAACAGTTTAAGCTACATACACTTAAATGGTTTGAGTAATCTAAATAGAAAAGTATAGTGGAGTATACTTAAAAGTACAATGGTCAAAACTTAATATTATAAGTCAAATACACTTAAAATTCTAGTTTTATAAAAAATATGATTATATACATTTTTATAAATATTATATTTGGAAGAAGACAATTCCAATTAAGTTATTCTTTTATCAATGACCACACAATGCAGTACATTTTATTTATTTTATTTAGACACAACATATCAACAGATATGTATTAACACTGGTGCTGTGTGAAATACCACATGCAAATCCAAAATAAGACCTTGTTTTCATAAAATTATCAAAATGGGTCTTTGCCAACAATTAACAACAGTACAGTCTTGCTCTGTGAACAATTTTCAAGTATGATGTCGTGTCTTACACTGCAAGATCATTCTTCAGCTTTTGAACCTTGGGAGGTAGCTCACTTCGACCCAAATTTAGCATTACCTGCTGAATGAAGGTAAATGGGTTTTTTAAGCACTTCGGGTACTGCAGGTGGAGTGCGTAGGTAAAGCCAACCAAAAGGCACATTGCCTGAGGTAGCTTGGTGAGTGTTTCCATTACAAGGCTGCCCTCTAGGATGATCCCCACTCTTGAGGGGTTTAATTGTGGTGATGCCGGGCTTGCTGGGCTTGTAGTGGTGGTGTCCCTAATAGCCGAGGATTCCCACAGAGTCTCCCTCATTAAGATTCTATAGTGTGAGAAACAAGACAAAAGGAGGATATTCAGGTTAACAGCAATTTGTCAACAATCAGCTGTGTGGTCTTCATAAATATTATGATTTTCATAATTCACTGTGGTTTTATTTTAGATAATGTGTAAACAAGCTATTAGAGGCATTTTTGTGTGTTCATGTATAGGTGTTTGTTGTGGTGTAGATCCCATGTTTTGACAGTAGATGGTGTTTTGGACAATGGTGTGTTATGTGATAAAGAAATAGAGAATCGAGAAAGGGTTAATTACTCTTCAAGTGTGCTGCTGACCAGGGAGACGCACACGTTTTTTTGAATATTAGTTTATTCTGCAATCAGGTTATTATTGGGATAAGTGTGTGTACATCATTAAAGGCAATATTAGAAATACATAGGAGATGTTTGGATTCATTCAGTGAGCCGCCACAAACTATGCGTCGATTGAAAGTTCAAGCAGCAGCTCCTCAGTGGTTTAGTTTTTTTGTTTTTGCAGAAATCAAGTCACTATACAAGCCCTTTGAATTTTTTCAAAATTTGCGGTATTAAATGGTGTAATTCATTTCCTCTTATTAACAGTGAAAGCACATTATCAAGTTAAAATCAACTTAAGTTGTGATGAAACATCTTCATAAATGGTAATTATCATAACCCATCATCCCAAATAAAGAAAACTGAGTCTGAGAGAATGGAAAAACTGAGTCAAACACCAATCAAAAAACTTTACTCACCGAACTGCTCTTAAAGAACATAGAAGCATCATCCCCAAGAATGACTGGAGGTCCTCTCAGGACAAGGCATCTAATAGTTGTTGGCTCAGTGCTCTGGAAAGAGATATAACACAAGTGTCACAAGGGAAGGTGGGAGAATTTGTTTTTCTAATATGTATCAACTAACCATCAATATCATTACAAGAAAAAACAGAAATATCAACCCACCGTTGTCTGTTGTACCAGGTCAGCTAACTGCTTGCCTATCCGACCTGTCTTCCTCTTGAAGATTTCCATCAAGCTTGGACACAAACCATCAAGAACACCAACGAACTCTTCTTTAAGATTCTACCAAGAACCCTGTTAAACTCCAAGTACACCTGAAAAATATGAAATAACTTCAATTTTGATATTCAGGCAGTTATTTTTATTCCTGATGCAAGCAAGGAAAGGGCTCAGATCTTGTCCCATGTTTTAGTCCAGGGGTGCCCAATACGTCGATCGCGATCGATCGCAGAGCCGTCCACCCCGCGCACGCGCTCGTGCACGCCCACCGCCGCAGCCGCTGCTGCCAGTATGGTGGGCCGTCCATGCGCCCGCCGCCACAACACCGACGTCAAATGCCGTAACTGTTATTTTGGCTTGGTAATTTGAAAATTGGCGGGCACGTACGCCTCCCGCCACCCCCGGTAGATCACTTTGACTCGGTCATTTGAAAGTAGCTCACCCCTGTTTTAGCCTATAATGTTGTAAAAGCTGTGCTCTCTTCTCACAGATGGCAGGGCAGTACTTGCATTTCCAAGGCATTTTAATATAGCTTCAAACAAAAAGAGTAGGGCAAATGAGGCTAATGATAAAAGTGGGCATTGAATTTCTTTCAAAACTACATCAAACAATTTGAATTTTACACTACTGTATGTTGAAAACACACAAGTAGAGAGAGCTACTCAAAATTGTTATAATTGCAATTGTCCAACGCTCAAAATTTACCTAAGTCAACCTCAAATTTAGACACATTCAAATGTACATGTACAAACTAGAAATGTTCCAGCAGTTTATAATACTCAAATACAGAAAACAACTCACCTCATTCAGGCAGAAATGGCATCCTCTTTGCAGCAGGCAAATTGTTCTATGTAAATTAGAAAATGGCGAAAGTTTCTCTGTAGCCGCCAACGGACAAGCACAGACTTGTCTTGAGTTTTGAGCCAATCACAAAAGGGCAGCACTGTGGTCTGAGGTAAAACTTGATAGTTTAAGTTTGTTAAACTTACAAAAATGAGTACACTCAATGACTGCTTCATACACTCTTCATATACTCATACTGTTTAAGTAATGCAATAAAACAAATCTTTAAAAGTGGTATTTACTCAAACTATTTGCATAGAATGAACTTTCGGGTTTACAGTGAGGTGCAAACAACTGCAGAATATGCTGTTAAATTTAAACATAATCTTCCAAACCATCTAATATATGTCAAATGACGAAGCCAGGTCATCTGATGCAGCACTCCATCAGTTGGAAAACAAATGCTGGGCCCACTATGTGCAAAGTAGATAGGATGGCCTGTTGTTGTAGAATACTTAAATAACCTAGCTGGCTGTGAATTAAGCAATATTACATGAGAGGGTGTGCTTTAACGTTATTATTGGCACAACAGTGATATGGCTGTGAGCGTCACTAAAGTGCCAATAAGTAAAAATTCATCCTCAAAATTAATATTACGGTTATACAACAATTACCAACTTAACATACAGTATTCATGCCTTGGGGCAGTTTGCTCTTGCTTTTGCTTGCCAAACATGAGCCCAGTTTACTACTCCAGCAAGTCTTAGCCTTAGTAACAACATAGAAACTGAAGTCTTAAAATAAATTCTGCACATATAAACAGATTTAACTATTAAGTCTGTGAACTTCACATGTAAGCTAAAAGTGCTGTATCTGGACTTGCCATGTTTGGTGATCCAAACATTTCCAATAACTCCACAGCATTGTAAAGTCCAAAAGTCAAAATGTATTGAACAAAGATCAATGTAATCATTTGATAATCAAAATTATCAAATGTTTTTTGTCTAATGAAATATTCAGCTTCAGTCCATATTAGAGATACACACTTGTATGAACGAGAGGGTCTAACTGCTGCATAAAATGCAGAATATTTATATCAGAGTCTGAACTATTTGTGTCACCATCAAAGCACCTCCAAAGCTTCATCTGTGTAATAAATGCCTGACTAACACAATAAAGCACAATGACTGTTGGATGTTTGTAAAACGTTAAAACATGAGGCACTCACTTTTGTCAGTTTGCCACAACAGACATTAGCTTGCTAGCATGCTAATTGCTAATTACATTGAAGCTTTAATATGTATGAACTGCTAATGTGAAGTGAAGCATAAGTCGCATCTCTCTTCAGTCACGTAAACAGAAGGAGGAGCAAAACAGGTATGGTTTATTAGCAAGTAGGATGTGATCGATAAGGAGCTGCCTGTTCAACTCCATCACTCATGCTGTTAGAACAGGAGGAGGAGGATAAGACCTCGTAATGGAAATTTCTTTTGGGGCCCTGTCACACAATCTTTCTACTTTGTACTGTGATAAAATGGGAAAGCTGTTAAATACCTTGTGTTTTACTATCTGGGTAAATAAGCTGTTAATGGCTCTCTTAACCTAAGACTCACTTACGATGTCCAAGGACAGGACAGGATAAGAGCTATATATTGTCCTCCCTTGCAAATTGTGCTGTCCCATACTTGTCCCAGTAAAAGATAATGTGTAACAGCTATCCTCCTATAACTGTCAAACTCCTGGGCTCATTGGTCCACTTCAAAATACAAGTCTTGAAAATATCAAATATCAAACTATCAAGTTCATTTAAGAAATTCAAACACACCCTCCTTCTATAAAATTGCTCCACTGGCTAATGATTAATTGCCATTATGCGATGACCAAGTCATACTGTCCAGGCAAAACTCTGTTCTAATGACTTCTGTAACTCAGTGCAATCATTCATTCAACACTCATTACTTTGTGAGCACAGAAAAAAAAACTACAGCTTCCATGAAACTTTTCAGGACAGTGCAGATACTCATGTGACAGTAGACCGTAGTGTCTAAAAACTACCGCATTCACATTTCTCTGTCCTGCTGTTACATGTGACATGTCTGAACTAACGGCTACCTCTTTTGCAACGCTGTATTTTTAGCCTGAATGTGAATTTTCTTGCCCAGTTGAGGATGAGTCATAAATATTACATCATTTTGTTTTACAGGAAGAGAAAATGAGAAGGATTTTGAAAAAAAAAATCTCAAAAAAATGTAACATATTTAACAGTTAACAACAGTTAAATGAACAAACAGCATTAACGAGACAAAGGAATAGAAGTTGGGAAATTTAGTTTTTACATTTCACTGTGTGGACAGGTCAAATTAATGAGCTTTAAACTAAAGTGGGTCAGGCAAGAATTCAAAATTATAACTGCTTGTATAAATTCAGCTAATTTTGTCTTTGAAGTATTTTTAATTCTAGCGTATCATGAGAGAGCAGCTTTAACACCTCTCAGCTCCGTGTGTTTACAAAGCCTGAACTCTTGAGATATTGGAGTATCAGGGGAGAGACTGGCAATGATTATTTATTACACTCATGAACCGATGCTGACGTGGTTATGGTCTTCAGGATGTTTGCAGAGATTCATCCATGGCTCTGTCTCACTGATCCTGGATTAGCTACTTTCAACTGATCTCTTGAACTTTTTCCCTTCTTGTTTAATTACTGCTTCCATTCTTTGAAGACTCTTCTGACTTGTGTGTTATACAGAAACATTTTTGAATAATATTTTATTTTTTATTATGACCAGCATCACCTGGATCTGGTGTGGGACCTGCAGCAAATTATAATTCGTGTCACTGATATATGACGTATGTGCAAACATCAGTCTTTTTTCCTAATACATGGATCGTGTCTTGTAAATGTACAGTAAGCTTATACATGCCAAAGAAAAATATTTTGATTTGTCAAAAAAAAAAATTGTCAGCCATTCTAGCTCAGAATAGTCAGTCACAATGTCAACCCAGCACTTTGGTTCAGATTTGAAATAGCTCGCCAGTTACTGGATGGAATGCTATTTTACAGCCATTCTAACTCATCTACTTACTGGACAGCAACAAAGTTTGGTACAGAGAGTCGTGATGGCTGTCTGTCTGAGTAAGTGATATTTCTCTGTGTTAGCTATTATCCAACCACACATTAAAAAAAAGCCCAGAGGAAGCCTACACATCTCTAGTTTTCCTGCATCTGACAAGACTGAAATGCTCATTATCCATTACACTGAGCAGACACGACAACGCTAGACTTAATCTCAGGTAGCCAGACCAGTCAGGGATGACAGATAGCACGAACTGTGTTCCAAATTTGGACAAATTCAAATTATGACCCAAAGTTGGAGCTAGATGAAAAGTCAGATCATCAGTTCACTTCAACCGGGGGGTGAGTGTATGTCCCAAATTTCATGGCAAGCCCTAATAGCTAAGCTAACTTAGCTTCATCCTCAGAAAAGATGCAAAGAATAGTTTTGCGAAGTGTGACTGTGATATTCAATGAGTTTGTGCACAATCTTCAGTAGCAGATTTATGAAGATAGTATCCCATTACAGAGTCAACTCTTTGATTGATCCTGGTTCTGTAGGAGAGCTCATAGGAGCGGTTTGCTATTTCTCTAGAACGTCTTAACAGTATATCTAGTTTATCTTCGTGGCTGCTGAGGTAGATTTGCTGCATGTTTCTGCGTGTTTCTTCTCTTCACCGCATCCTTCCTCGTGGCTCTTATAAATCCAATTTGTGCTATTTTTACACCTGCCCCCCAGAGGCAGAGAAAATTTCTGCAAGACTGACAATCATAAATTGCATGACCTTAGTAAATCCAGTGGAATATATAATTTACCTTTGTCTCCTATTATTTGCTTGATCCTCCCTGACATGCACATACAACAATGTGTTCAGGGCAGAATGTGTCGCCTGAAAAACAGGTGCAAAAAACCTGAGTAACTCTGGTGTTGTCTTGTTCAGGGACTAAAGGTCAAAGGACACATTTATGGGTAAAGCGATCACTGCACAAAGTCTACCAACACATGCAAACCAACGCATAGATCTTTTACCAGATCTTGTGCCATTTCCCAGACTCTGTGGTCTTTTTCAGATCCCCATCATTAGCTTCTTTGTTATCCTCGGTTTCTGCTGTTTCTTTGGAACACTCTGACCTCTGGACAACACTTCTTCAATCACATCTAGCAGCTCTTTAACCTGACCAGTAACTGACCTGTCAGTATTACTCAGCTCTTTTGCCTTAAAGTTGAACACTAAGAACTTCCAAAAATCACCCCAAAAGGCAGATGATAGTATCCTCTTTTCTCTAAATGTGCTGCTCAATGTAGTACTCCCAACCAATGAAATCTGTTGAAGAACGTTTTTGCCTCGACTGTCTCATTTAAAAGTTCATACAATCTTCTATCATCTTCCTCTGTTTATCAGTAAAGTTCTCACAGCGATTGTTAAGAGGAAAGTACACCAAGAGGAAAATTGGTCTTCTAGGTTTTCCATAGCAGATTGGCAAGTTCTTGCTTGGTACTGATCAATAACCTTCATCATAACTTGATGGCACTTGGTAGAGAAGAATTTCCTTCATGGAAATTCTTTCACAGTTTTCCCCAGGATTCTTCTCTGTCTATTCCAAAGATTTTTCTCTTTTTTCCCTCACCTTTTCATCCTATAGTGCATACTTGTAGGTGTCAGTTTTAAGGGTCTATGGTCAAACATGAGTCTGAAACATATTAGGTTTAAAGTTGGTATATATATACAGATCTTTTCTCCATCATAAAATGCAATTCTAAAAGTGTTCCTTTCATCTGGAGAAAGTTGATAGGCATGTAAAAGGGTAGATGGGTGAGTAAGTCGTCATTAAGTATGAGTCACACGGTCACACTCCTCTACCTTTACTCCAGCTTTCCATAAAAGTCTGATTACATACCTGACACATGGGGCCTGGCTTCCCACTATAGAAACAGTTGCTGTGGCGACTGAGTGAGTCCTTTGAGTGGAAGAGGGTCTTGTGGTGAGAAACAGTGCTATACTGCTCCAGTTGAAGGCTGCTTTATGCTCTCTTAGAGATCCCTGCTATGCAGCATTTACCGAGCCTTCTGGAGGTTCTGTGTCTATATCAGTGACTCATGCTGTACATGATAGGGGAAGACAAGCCGATAGCTCCGGCCTGCACTCAAACACTCAGTGCGCTAACGCTAATGATAGGTGGCTGCAGTCAATGGGACGTAGCCTCTGGTACAGTATGGAGAATCTCTAATTTAAGTGTAGTCTGGTAAAGATTCAGGGAACATTATGATACACCCCATACACATATACCCCTCCACTTCTCATGTTAATGTTCAGCTTTACAAGTGTCCAAACAATAGTTACGTTAACAGTCATCATCTATCTTATCTCTCTTTACGACCAGTCAGTCAGAACTGAAGAAGCCTCTTGGACTCCAGTTGCCCCAGATATAACCCTTCTCTTAGAAAGTTGACCTGGATGACTGAGAACCTTCGAAATATAAAGGCTCAAAATAATAAAATAAAAATAATTACATAAATATAGGTAAAGTATTAAGTAGATATTTTTAATATAGGAAAAGTGAAAAATGTACACACAGTATGTCATGATATAATAAAATCACTTGTCTATTTGGACAAAGTTCATCATTTGAGGGAAGAACACAGTCGTACGTACACAGAGTCCGGGTGCGGGGGGAAGTGTAGATCCAACGGTACACTGGGATGGGTGAAACACTCTGCAGTCCATAGCATAGCATTTAGATTGACCTCTGCTGTGCTGTCGCCAGTGATGGAAAGCTAAGTGACTTAAGATAAGATAAGATATACTTGCCCCAAGGGGAAACTTGTCTTCGGCAATATAGCTAAAAACAGCAGCTGTGAACTAAAAGGTGGGAAGATGTTTTTTGGAGCATTTTTTTACCGTATTGCTTTAAAACCTCTTCACGACCCCATTGCAGCCAGTAAAATAGAAGGTTTGTCAAAAACACGAAATGTTTTAGTCCAAGTCTAGAGGGCGAAATCATGGGAAAACACCGTCCAATCACGTTGATGAGGCTGCGCATTATGATTGGATCCTGACCATCAAACTTCAGTCTGCTTCTCCCTCCCCCTCTGCGTGTTCACCCATTCGTGAACGAATAGAGACCCTTCATTAATTTGAAGGTGTGGTTTTGAGGGAAGGTCTGAAGAAAGGGCATGGGTGTGTATTCAAAATATAGCTTGCTGGAACCGTTTTCCCAACATCTCCTACCCCACCTTTAAGGCCGTTTGTTGGTATATGCGGAATATGCGGACACATAGGGCTCCACAGCCACCAGGGGGCACCAAAGCTGCAAGTTAAGCCTCAATACATTTTGGGAGAATTCAAAGTACCTGTCTTTATTTGTAGCCAGGCAAACCAACTAATTTCTATGCATATGCATTTCCATAGGTTAAAATCAAGTCAAAATCATCCTGTGTCTGAGCTGTCACGCCGTGAGTGCTGTCACGCCGTGAGATATGACAGAATGAGGGAGTTTGCCTGGCAACAAATAAAACCAGGTACTTTTAATTCTCCCAAAATGTGTTGAAAATATTAAAAAAAAAACTTGTGATTCTTCACACAATCAAACAAACAGATCCAAAATAGTGCTGAAGAGTTTGCAGTGTTACATACCAATGTTTCCTACTACCTGTAACATCAGTATTATTCTTTTTTACTGTTTTTGGATTGGGGAGAGTTTTTATGTCACCTTGTTTTCAAAGTTTATGTCATTTTCAACTGCTGTACTTGAAACTTGAAAGTGATAAAACTTCACAGAACAAAACTGCAAGATGCCATAGAGACAGCAACAGCAACAAAAATACCATGACTACCTTTGACACCAAACAACATTAAACAGCCTATACTTTATACTTTCACTTGTATACATTTATTTTTACCATAAAATATACATTCTTATAGATTAAAATAGCCAACCCCTAACCAGCATACCATGTTATTTAAAAAACTTCAGTTTAACAAGATTAAAATGCTGCTTACTTGCACACGTTAATGAATCAGTAATAATGTTTGACTAATAAAATAAAAAATCAGAATAGATTAAATTATTAGATCACAACAATCTCACAATGTCACATAATATTAATCTTCACATATGTACGTACTCTTGTTTAAGTATGATTTAAGATCTTTATCTGTTCTACTACGTCATGGTTTTGTCATTTTTAATTAATTTAATTTAAATTTTAATTTAAATTTTTAATTTAAATACTTTGTCCACTGCTGACTGAACAGAACACGCTCTTTCACACCCATTCAGCATCATGAAATCATAACATAAAAAGTTTCATATACATGTGAGGCTATGTGACTCCCTGTCACATGACTGACACATGATGTAATTCAGCTATAGAGGAAAAATATCTGTCCAAATCAAATTCAGCCTTTTTTTTTTAACCTACACCTACACCACCATCTAGTGTTCAATATTAGGTATCACGTTACATCAACAAGCCTGCTAATTCTGGAATTTATCATTTATCATATTTTATTTAAAACAATATGCAAATAAGAATGTGGCAAAAAACAAAATAACACAACCGCCATATTTCCCTCACATTCTTTCTACTTTTATATACACCCAAATAATGTCTATAGTAATAACGTATCATTACATGATACTCAGGACTGAAGAGCAGACGTGAAACAAAACTACCTTTGTTTCCAAAAGTATCTTCATGAGATCATATAAATAACCTCCTTCCTCATTCTTCTTTCTGCTTTTGCACAAACAAGTCCTACGTGGATGGAGGAACAGATAGACATCATATTTTTGTGTGATGGGAGACATGTGTTTGTTCACTTCCATAGCTTTTACTTCTGGTAGGGAGTCCCTGGAGGGCTGACCTGAACAGTCTTTTCAACAGAGACAGAGATAGGTGGGAAGAACGTGACAATAGCATACAAACTTAGATATAACTGTCAGCTATTTATTGGAACAAGGATAGACGTGTAGGTTTTATTTTCGAGCAGATATGTTTGGAACAAGACGCATAATTAGACAACAAAGACTGCCGAAAGACATCACAACATTCCTGAAACCGGTTTCCCTACAGCAAAAACATTCAAGCACATCCATCAGCAGGTACATCTGTTCATTAAAGCAGCTAGAATACAAGTGTGAAAAAAGTGCCTGTGATTCTGATACATTTACTTGTCTTTCTTACAGCTGATATCATCAGCATAGATCCAGATCTCATTGTGGTGTTGTAAAGAAAAAAAAGAATCATAACCAGCCCCGGTGTATGTCGGCAGATCGGTACAGTTTTCATCCATGGCATTCCAAAGCACGTTGGCATTGTCTTTACCACTCTGGATGCTTGGAGTACCACTGAAGACCCTTTAAGGAGGAAACAATGACAAAAGGCTTTCAGATTACATCGTACACTTCATCAAAGTGATTGTTCACTGTGAAATTGAAGCTGGGATGTGTCCCATTCATGGCTTGGTTTTCAGTTACATTCACTTTTCTTTCACCGTTTGGTTTTGCATGCATTAATTGTCTCAGGATAAGGAAGGAAATAAAAAATAACAAACACAAGTGTGCAGAAAGTTAGGTAAACAGATCCAAGCCCTGTAAAAATAAAACTGCAATATAACAACGATTTAAAAAAAAAAAGGAAAAAAAAAAAAGTTCTCCTCACCTGACATAGACAGTGGCTTCAGGTTTGCTTTGCAGTGTGACCGATGTGTCAGTGTTTTCAGGCATTCTTGTGCCAGGAGGGACGAACCAGGACATCGAGAAATCTTGACTTGGCGTGACAGTGATCAGCACTGGCCAGGTGTCATCAGGGATTGTATAACCTGGAAGAGAAAAAACATGGTACAAAACTGTAAGGAGCATAAGTTTCTAAAACAGAACAGCAACTAACAAAGGAGGCTTGCACATTCAAACATGTTAAAATTTACCATCCTTTGGGGAAAACAAGGGTTGAAAATTTGCATTGCTGCATTTCACATCTTTTCTGCTGTGATTTATAATAAGACTCTATTTTAGGTGTTTCCATTGTCCACCATTTCCTCGCCCAACTAATGAACTCTTGGCTTGATACATTTGAATGGCAAGCACTGTCAAGTGCTATTAGCTATTAGCATCAAAACACAAACCACTGTATGCGCTTGGCTCGTTTCAGAGCCTGACATACCTGCATCCTTCTGTCTTTTGATGTAGTCCTTCAGCTTTGAGTTTGCATTAATCACATCACTGTTCTCTGTGCTTTCTATCTTGGTGGTAATCCATTCAGTGGCGACATACAATCGCTTCTCAAAATCCTGTAGACAACAGAAACATGAAAGTGTTCAATATTCTCTGGACAAAGAACATGAGTCTCTGTGTGTGTGTATGAACTGCTCTGAAACCGACCTGGTTTTTCTCAATCACTGTGTAACGAGGACATGATTTCCCGTGGCAAAAGTTTGACCATTCATCTCCTTTGCAGAACGACAGCAAGACAAGCGAAGCAAACAGGACTAGAGGTTGCTCCATGCTCCCGGACTCTTCAGAGTAACAACACATATCGTGTCATGTGGACACACTCCTGCTGTTTTAACACAAACAGTGACGTCACATTTCGAGCTACCAGTTTATCAGGTTGCACAGACACTCCCACGCTGTTCAAGGCAGGCGGGACGTCTCTCCGCCACAGCCACTGCCTCGCTCTCAGAGTTGTAGAAAGACAACAGATCTTTGATATGAAATCTTTTCGGTTTGTTCATGCACATGAATCAGTTCTGTGAACTAGCTGTACTGTAGTAAGACGTACACCACAGGACATGATATGCCATGTGTCATCTGTCTTTTGTGTGTTAGCAACTTAAACCAGTGATGACATGACACTATTGAAATCTTATTGGTGATGGTGGTGTAAATGGTCCAGCTTTTCTTTTCAGCCATGTGTCCCCATCATCATCATCATCATCATCAATTTCCTTAATTTCACAAAAGCACATCACACTTAATGACATCTCCATCATCATCTCCAACAGCCTCATCAGTATTAGAAAATGTTAGCATGCTAACACACCAGTCTAAGACGAAGAGTACAGTGCTTTATACACTTGTTCAGTCTATTAAAGGTCACATATTATCCAAAATGCAGATTTCAACATAAATAAATGTCCATCAAAAAGACAAAATATGACATAAGATCATCCTCTCTCTTCTTCTCATGCTCGCCCTCTCAGAAATATATCCAAAAAGTCATATCTGCCGTCCTGTCTGACATTTTGGAGCTTATGTAATGTAGCACCACCTCCAGCTGTGACCATCACCGCTTACCGGAACGCTGGCTGAGTCCTCCTCACTCTAGCAGACTCTGTGCACACAAAAATGCAAAAGGTACAAGCAAAGCATGTACCTTTGGCTCTGTTGTTGGTGCTGAAGACCAACACAAAAGTCTTTGTATGACGTATTCCATCATCCGAGGATGTGAAAAAACAGTCCCTCAACAGAGACCCGGAGCAGGATGTGCTTCAAAACTGAAGCTCAAGGATGGATCAATACTCTCTGTGAGCCATATTCTGTTTTACTGTTTATAGGTCATCCTGTTGAATTATGCTATGTCACTGTTTTTTTCATGAGAACATTATAACGCAAGCACAGCTGGATTTATCGTTACACAAAACTGTTTTGGAAATAGTTCCTTTTCTTGCTGTAGTTTAAATTGTTGGAGCTTCTAAAAAAACAACGATTACGACTGCTTCTCGCCAGGATCTTCCTTAAACATCTTTACAGATGTCTCTCCCAGAAGCCACCCCACCAAGCAGCTCTCTCAGTGATGCCCTTCCACATGATTCCTCTGTCAGTGAAACACGGATGCTTTCAATGACTTCCAAAGTTCTCTTAAGTCTTGGTCTGCTCTTTTAAATGCTTTGGCATTGTCTGAGTAAATGATCTTACACAGCCCTCCTCTAGCAATAAATAAAAAGCCAAGAGAAGATTATCAGTAGTCTGATCTGACACTAAAAAACTCTAAATGCACTACTCTGTGACTCTGTCTCTGGGTAATGGAGCTGTCACTTGTTGGTGGTAGCTGGTTTCACCTTTAACCCCCTACAGATGTAACAACGTGATACCACCCGCTTAACTAGCTCTCCCTTTTAAAACCCAGTATCTCCCCCTCATCTGAACTAGAGTATCCCTGACTCCAGAATGTATAACCCTCTCATGGCAGTGCTGAACCACTATCTGTGGTTTGCAGGTAGCACATATGGGTGTTGCTCCCTGAAGCTGAAATCCTAGTGCTCTAACCTGCCACCTACACTAATGAGCTAAAAATGGCTTCCTGATGCTAGCTGACTGATTTCTTGGCTAAAACTCTGCTCCTGTGTCATCTTCACCCAGTACACTTCTGCTGCAGTGAACTTCCTATAAGCAACAAAGTCTTCATCTATCCTTGCTACTTCATGAGTTCTCAACAGTGAGGGAGGGAAATCATCAACGTAGAGAGACTCTCTCAGTGCCTCCACCACCCTGGGCTGCTGACTTCTATACTGTGTTTTCTTATGGTGCCAGCTAGCATGAATGGGCTGGGTGACACTCCAAATACTACTCTACTCATTCTCATAATGCACAACTCATCTTCACAGTTGTTGTTTGGAGGTCCATGAAGCCACAGGAATCTAACAGCATCTTTATCTTTCTCTGCTAGAGGTATCTGCAAGAAT
This sequence comes from Nibea albiflora, assembly GCA_014281875.1. NCBI lineage: Eukaryota > Metazoa > Chordata > Actinopteri > Sciaenidae > Nibea > Nibea albiflora. The sequence continues at coordinate 22,713,871 of CM024797.1, read as the reverse complement.
GCCTTAGTGATGTCTGCAGTGAAGGCTATCTGGTGTAATCTGAATTTGATTAGCACATCTAGCAGACTTGGATTAAGGTTTGGCCCGGTCAGTAAGTCATTTAGGGAGGGGCAACTTTCCTCATACGTGATGATGCATCAAACACTACTCTCAGTTTTGTTGTCACTTTGTCTTCTTGGAGAACAGCATGATGTGGCATGTAGTATTTCACAGTCTCTGGATGTTCTTTTGCTGAGGTGCTCTCAGACTTCCTCACAGATGCCTTGCTATAGATGATCTGTGATGACATCATTGTGTCTGGAGTACAAAGTTGCATCTATCTTTAGTCTCTTCTTGAGGCTTTCAAACCGTCTTTTTGCAACTCTGAAACTGACTGGGAGCACTGGTTTGTCATGTCACCATAGTAACTCAACTTGATAGTGACCTCTTTTGTAATTTACAGTCTGTTCAAAGTTCTGTAGAGCCTCGGCTTCTGCTGGGCTTTGGGTCTTTTCGTTGACAATGCCCAGTGACTCCACCTCCCAGAGGGATGTAACTGTTCTGAGATTTTTGTCTCCTCTTCTAGGCTGATGTGCATGCAAGAGGTGCCGGTTACACTGGATGACGAAATAGGCCCCCGCAGAGCCCACCCAAAGCTGCTTTCTATGGCCACAAGTGATTCTGAGATTCTCTGGACCTTGCCAGATACCACTTGCCAGTAATAGTCAGCTCCTATTAGCAGCTCCTATAGCAGCATTGTTAAGTCTGGTAAGTGTTGTTAAGTCTTGTTAAGTCAGTCTGTTGAGTCTTCTTACATCTTGGTATATCTTGTTAAGTCTGGTAAGCGTTGTTAAGTCTTGTTGATACAAAGCTGTAGCTTGTATTTTCATTTCAGCTGACTGAAGGTTTGAGTAGTCTTAGTTTGAGTTTCAGTTCAGTGAAATCACTGACAGTAGCTGCTTGTCAACATTCCTGTTGAATAAGGTCACAGAGTCAGCAACACAAACTGGAAGAACTCCTTCCGTGACAGAAGGGACACTGGATATATCTGTGAATATAAGACTATAAGACTTATGATGTTTTTGTACGTCATTAAATGTTTTACATTGTTACTTTATGCTTGTTGACCTGACAGCTCTACACTGAGCATCCTAATCAAGTTCATGTGTTGAGTAGACATTGAGCCGAAGTAAAGGACACAGACCACACAGAAGTGAAAAGCTGTTCATACATATGAACACTAGAATGTGAGTTTGGATGGATGTTTGCATGTGCCCTGAGATTATCTGGCAACTTGTCCAGGGTGTACCTGACCACTTGCTGGGATAGTACTCTGTGACCCTGATGAGGATAAGCAATTACAGATAATGGATACAAACACTAGATGAGGTAGGACAAGTATGCAAATGCCCAAGTAGTTGAGAAAGATGTGGTCTCTGTAGAAGGAGAAGAACTTTTCAGTGAAGTCCTTTAATGTGAACTCCCTTTTGTTCTATGTATGTTTCACTTGGTCACATCACCCCCTAACACAACATTCATTATCATTGTCCCTGTACCCACTCCTGACAAGAAGAGGTGTTCAGCAGTGGAGAATGGGACAGGTTTAAAGAGTAATGTACAGTTGCACACTGACAAGCTCCAACACCAGTTCTCAACCAATGCTTCTGTCTGGAAGACCCTCAGACAAGCCAAAAGCCCCCTGCCCCATTGACGATCTGTGACATGTCTACAACTGAACAAGTAATACTGCTGCTTTGAAAGACAAAGGGACAAGTCCTGAAACCCCCCACAGTCTGTCTACAGAGCCACCCGGTCTGTAGACTCGCAGTCAAAATAGTCTCCACTTGATCCACAGGACCTGGACTCCACAGGAACCTATGCCAGGATCCTGTTTGTGGACTTCAGCTCTGCCTTCAATACCATCGTCCTGGCTTTGTTACAAGCTCTCCCAGCTGAGTGTGTCTGACTCCACCTGTGGGTGAATCACATAATTACCCCCTGACAGGAAGAAGCACCTAAAGCTGGGGAAACATGTCTCATTTGTGAGACATTGTATAGTGGAAAATAAGAGTACTTCAATGTGCCATGTATTGTTGTATTTTAACATTTTACATTTTTTATCAGGTAAAAAATACCCAATGTGAATGATGGTGTTACTTATGGTGAGGTTAGTGTTCTAGGGTTAATTATTACACATTTGGACTTCAATCTATCTGTCAAAAGAATTTCATCCTGAAAAATTGAAACAACGGTGAGCACTCTCGTGGTGACTACGTTTCTTTATCCTTCAGTCCTTTAGTTAGCTCACACATTCAGTTAGAATTGAACCAAAGTTCCTCAGAGAATTTCCTGACTTTTGAGTTCAAACTTTTATCCTACTGCTGTTCATACAACACTGTATTTGCTTTTTCCTAGACGGTGACTGGAGACTCACCAGCCAAAAGTTCAAAGTAAAAGGCTAAGAAGCCTCAGCGGCCTCAGTGAGGTTCTACTGGCCGGAATACTGATCGTCAGGCTGCACAGATGGTTTGCTCTGTTCTGGCCTGTGGCTCACTCTGCGGGGAGGATGGTAAACTGAAAGGAGAAAAGTACTTTACTTTCAATTCATTGTTTCTATTTAACTTGAGGTGAATAAATTATTCATGACTGAAGATGTCTTGTTTGTATTTCATTTCAGCATTAGTATGAATGTAGTTCTATCAGTTGTATCAATTTTGATATGTGCAGCATAAAATGTCAATTATTCTGTATCGAAGGGTTCTTCTCAGCAGGTAGAAAGACAGAGCAGGGACCCCTGACTACACAGTCTATTGTATTAAATCTCCACTCTTCATACTTGCCTGTTCTTGAGCTTTTGGCAGTTGCACCATATATCTTAACCATTGTATTTATGTCAATAACATTTTGCAAATTTGCAATGCTGTACTTTATTTAGAGGAAGTACTCAAACTTTTGACATTTTACATGCTCACTGCATTATGAGCAGTTACTTTGCACTTTCAAGAATGTACATACTCAACAAATAAAATGACACACTGATAGTGTTAAACTACCCATTAGTATATAAAGGTAGGGTTCAGCAGCAGTGCTACTGACATACCTGGCCCTGTTTATCTTCTTGTTTTCTTGACCCAACACCCTTCCCTTCATCCATTCACATCCCTACATCATGCTTACCCACTTCCCCACCTTCATCCTCTCTTCCTTCATCCCTTCCTGTTCTATCTGGTGTATTACATTCTACTGTAGGTATTGTCTGGGGCCTGTAAGGAGCTTGAGTGGAACTCACCTGAGACTGAACCCCCACTCTGAGTCTCCCTCTGCCTGGCCTTCAGCACATTCTCCCATATCAGCCTAACAGATGACATTCATCCTCTTTATCTCTTCACCTTAACAAGACCTCACAGATTTTCATTAAACCTTTAAATGATATCTTATTATGGTCCTTGCTCGTGAACTCCTCCCTCCTTCTTCAGCTGAAACATTTAAACGCTGCTTTCAGTAGATGTCAGAATGAATGAATTGCAACACAGCATGTAGAATATCCAAAGTGAGCATACATGACGACACATATCACTGAACAGTTAAACATGAGAACGGACTTCTTCCTCTACTAGTGTTTGTGTTTCTTAATAAATATCATATCTGCCAACACTGCTCTCATTATAAACCAAATTAAACTAAGCGTCACCTTGAGCAGTCACTGTGCAGCAGTGGTCTGATACCTCACAGCTACAGCAGATGGCGCAACAAGACAAAGAGGCATCAGGAGAGAGAGAGAGAGAGAGGACGAAGGAGCGAGAGCAGAGAGTCTGTTCTCCTCACTAACGCACCTTCCATCCTGGCTCTCTGGTTATGCACCTGCAACCTCTCCTTGCAGTCCTCTTCCTCCTCCTCCTTCTGTCCTCCACACCATTGGTCGGACAGCGGTATAGCGCGCACTGAGCAGCGGGAGTGCGCAAGGCGGCTGGCAGGCATGCACCTGGAGAGAAACCGCCCCGCCAAGCCGTCCAAGGGCTCAGCCGGAGACACAGCAGCATGCAGAACGATGCTCTAACAGCAGGGATAAAGCAGCAGAGCACCGGGCGGATATCAGAGCTGCAGCATGGGCGTGGGAGAGAGGCACAGCCTATATGAGAGCGATGTGATTCCGCGGACATAAGAAGGGTGGGTGGGGGGAACCTAAGTAGCGTTTGGATCAGAGTTGTCCGGGGTGTATTTTTTGGAGGTTTGGTTTTCTTGTCTTGTTCATTGAAATTCGCCAAACACAGTACTTTTTTCTGTCAACCTCCACTGGAGATTTAAAGGATGGAGAAAGGCGCACAGCAGCAGCACCCGCAGCTGTCCAAAAGCGCAGAGTGTCCGGCGGAGGACATCTCCAAAATAAACGATGAGGAGCTGCTGAAGTGGGGCAAAGAGGAGCTGGTGCGGCGGCTGCGGAGGTCAGAGGCAGAGAAGAGGGGCGTCATCGTGGAGCATGGCAATCTGATGCGGGAGGTGAACCGGAGACTCCAGCAGCACCTGAACGAAATACGGAGTTTGAAGGTGAGGTAGGGCCCCGGAGTGCCAGTTGGCACCAAGAGCCCTGGGTTAGGTTCTGCCCAGGTTCTGTAAGACACGGACAGACTGTCAGTTAATGTCACAAAATAATCAAAGATAGAAACGACTCAAACCTGTTGCATTTTGGACAGACAGAACGCAGAATGATGGATGTGACTGTAAATGAATGTTCAGTATATTCACCACACACAAAATGTCATCTGGAAGTCATTTTTGTAATAACACTGTAATAAAATGATGAAATATGAGCACTGTCAGGACCACATGAATGCATGAAAAACTGATTGTAATGAACATTCCAGTTGTGTGGCATCATTTTGTCACAGCTGCAACTGGAGATCATTTCATTTAGAGCTGAAGTCATTAGTAACAGAAAATGAATCAGCAGTAATTAAAATAGTCAATTCATCTTTACAGCACAAAGCAAAAATGACAGATGTTCTCTGGTTAAGTCATGCTTTCCTGTTTCATACCATGCATTATATCTATATATACAGTTGAGCTGATTTGATGATTCTGATCATTTTGCATAGTGCAAAAGGCCCATTGCCACTTTCTGCAGCTCACTATGACATTTTGTTTTGACCCTTCAATCCAAACCCTAAAATATTCAGTTCACTCTCATATTAGACGCAGCAAATCCTCACTTTTAGAAACTGGACCCAGAGAGGGTTTTTGGACTTAAAAAGTAATTCAGATAGTCCAAATAGTCGCAGATAAATTTTCTGTTGATCAATTTTTCATTTCACGTGTACAAGAGACACAGCTGCATGATGGGAACATCCTTGTCCCTCATCAAATGATCAGTCCCAGCAGGAATGTGCATGTAATCCCTCACTGCTGCTCTGTGCGTGTGTGCCTCTGTTCCTCTGCGTGCATGTGTCTATGTAAACCAGGACGTGAACCAGAAACTGCAGGAGGACAACCAGGAGCTGCGGGATTTATGCTGCTTCCTGGACGACGACCGGCAGAAGGGGAAGCGGGTGTCACGGGAGTGGCAGCGCCTTGGTCGCTACAGCGCTGGTCTGATGAGGAAGGAGGTGGCCATATACCTGCAGAAGCTGAAGGAGCTAGAGCAGCGGCAGGTGGAGGTTATCCGTGAGAACCTGGAGCTCAAAGAGGTGTGCCTCATGCTGGAGGAGGAGAGGGCTGTGGCTGTCGGGGGAGGAGGTGGAGGTGTGGGTGGGCAGGGAGGGCCTGGCCGCAGGAGCTCTGTCGACAGTCAGAGCAGCTTGTCTCAGCTGGGTGGAGGTGTCCCAGCACCGGGCTTGCTGCGGGACGTTGGTGATGGGAGCAGCACCTCCAGTGCAGGGAGTACGGATAGCCCCGATAACCCCCACCTCAAAGCCCCTCCCGTGGGCTCCAACGCCAGCCCTGGATCTGGGTCAAGACCAGGAAATGTGTGTGAATCAACTGGGAGAAGACACAGCTCCACACCAGAGTACCACACATTCCCCCAGTCCTGCCGCCCCCGTGGGGGGTCCCTCACAAATCTGGACCCTCGTGGCCTTCGGGGACACAGCCCAGAGAAACACAGCAAGTCTCCCACCAGGTTACCATGTGACTCCCATCCAAAACCCTGCAGCTCTGACCTACTAGCCCAGAAACAGCTATTGATGTCAGGTCAGGCATCACCAGGCTGTGGGAAGGGTTCTGCCAAGTCCAGCCCAGAGCTGAGTCAGAGACACCGGGCCATTCACAATGCGGGTCCAGGCTGTGGGAGTCCTGAGGCAAAGCAGGCTGTGATGGGGACACCTGAGCACCTGAGGAAAGGCAGGGTGATCGTGGGTAGTCCAGAGTCTATACGGCGCCACCATCACTATCAACACGGGGTGGAGCACGGCAAAGGGAGGTATAGCAGTGGCTCTCCTGGCAGGGATGGGAGTCCGAGGAGGACAGCTGGCGAGGAGATGTCCCCCCACCATCAGAGTCTGTACAACGGTAGGCACAGGGTAACTCTTATCTTATATTTCAATTCATAACCCATTCATTACTCATGAAAAAGAACATTATTGAATTAGAGAAAATTAGACCAAAATGGAAAGAGAGTTTATTGCTTTATTCAAGGTCTTTAGGCTGCTGATTTTACCCCCAAAAAATCACTGACATACCGTCATAATACCTAAAAATGCAGGTACTGCACTATGCCTTTGGATCATCTTCACAGAATACTCTGCAGTGTCCACCAACAAAATGTGTCCTTGCAGCTGTGTCATCAATTTTTACTGGTTTCTCCAAGAAAATGAACTAGTACATAAAGATATACATACACAAGATTATGATGTAAAGGTAGTTTAAAGGTGGAGTACGTGACTCCAGATGATGCAAGTGTTATCCAACACACACAAATACCTCCTCACTGTCTGCTACCTTTACGCTTTGAGCTTGTCATTCTAGCCAGGTCTGTTCTAGTATGCTGACACTCGTTGTGTTACCCATAGTCGCTGGCGCTGGTCTGCTGGCTGAAGTAAACCCAAGAGGCAACGTCTGTGGCTGGGAAATGTAATTCCTCAAGCGTCCACTTGAGGCTGGATACAGAACATTTCAATCTCCATAAGTCCCCATCTTCAAATGTCCAACTTCACACAGCAGAAATAAACATGTTTACAGCCTGGTACAAAAAACAGTTTTGGTCTCTATAGCTAATTTCCCCCTTCATGACAACTGTACTGAGGGTAAATTTATATATAGCTCACCAGTTCAAATGATATTAAGACTTAAAGTTATGTAGAATTAAGAACATGGTCGCTTTGATTGACAGGTGGGTGCTGTTACAGATAGCTTGTTTGAGCACCCAGACATCATTTGGCCCACCTCACGTCTGCTGATGATCCACGTCTTTGCTGATTTGTAGATTTGCCGGGAGGTAGAAGGGGCAGGACAGCCAACATGGTGGTGGCCAGCGCTGCATATTCTGAGCTACAAATCTATATGTGGGATGTCATGCATACACTGTCCATTCTTTATACTGTCATTGGCTAGACCATTTTGTTTTCTCTGCATGTTAATGACTGAGTTTGCAAAGCCACAACACAGCTAACATTAGTTATATGACTAGCCATATTGTTGTTTGCATTATATTATGGTATTTGTCATGGTAATGGAATTTCTACTGATCTAAATGTTATGAAATTCAAAGGGTGGTGTTTAGCTCAGTTGGTAGAGCAGCCACCCCATGTACGAAGGTCCTTGCTGCGGAAGCCCAGGGTTTGAATCTGAGCTGTGGCTCTTTCCTGCACGTCTTTCCCAAGTGACATTCCTGTCACTCTTCAACTGTCTCTGTCAAATAAAGACCAAAAAAAAAAATCTTTAAATATTATGAAATTCAAAAAAAGATATGGCAGCTAACGACATACGCTAAGATAGCTAGCGTAAGCAGGAGTTCAGTGGCATTCTGGTGGTGGCACTCTGTCGCTCTTTGAAATTGGGCATTGACACAAAACACACATTGATGAAAATCACAAGTTGTTGTTTCTATACTTCTTTATGGATTAAAGAAACAAGATGTAAAATGTTAATTAAAGCTTCAGAGGTGCTGCTACGTGAACAAGCTAAGCTAGTAACCCATTTCTAAAATAACAAATCTAAAATACTGAGCATGAAAGATTTACTAGCTTTTTATAGTTCTTAGATGACCTTGGTTTAATGTGTGGGAGGAAACAACAAACTGAAGTTCACCCACACAAATAGTCTCAAGAGCTCAACTAAGTTTAGACCCAGCTCAGGCGCCAGGCTCACACATACATACCCACATATATGTGTCACATGCGACTCATGTGGATTCACCGGCTGTGGCAATAGTTGTAAGAGCGTGATCTGACGTCACCTGTTTTGTAAGCACGGTGATGCAACCTGGTCTCCGGGGTGTGTATGGTTTACATAGGTACAGCAGAGGTGTTCAGGGCCAAGGCGCACACACACATAACACACAGACATCCACTCCTTTGAGAAACGGAAGTGAGAGAGACAGTATTCAAAAACACACAAGATGTATTTTCACGTACGTGCATATATGTGGACATGTAGAGTGTGTGTGTGTTTGTGTGTGTGAGAGCTGTCTCCACTCGTTTTAATTAGCTCACATTTGACAACTCTTCAGAAACGTTCACACCGATTTTTCCCGCATGCACGCTTTTAAAGGCTGCTATTTGGTGGCAGAGGACACATGTTGGGCTTTGAAACGACGAAATGAAACAAGGACACTTGAAATACTCTCCTTAGCTTTTAAGCCTGGCTTCATTTTGCTGTCATTAACCATTCCAAAGCGCTCCCTTGTGGCGTCTGTGGTATAGTTTTTTCTCTGTGTTTGTGTGTTTCAGAGCGTTTACTTTGAGTGTGACGAGTGTGACTGAATTAATGTGTTGTGTGTTCAGGGACCGCCTCAACTCCCTTCAACCATCTTTTGAGCTGTGGAGTACAATTTAATCTAGGACTCTTTTTATCACACAAGAGGCTGGTTTGAAAAAGCCTGTTAGTGTATAAGGTATTTGGGAGCAGCACTTACCTCTGTAAGTGCCAGGCTCTTTGTATTTCTTTCCTCATGCAGCGTTTTTTTGGGTGTGTGTGTGATCATTGGTTGTTCATGTGTAATGCTTTTTGCAGCATGCGGTGCTTAGAGGAAATATTACACAGCAGAGCCCCACAGCCCTCCATGAGGGAAATACAGCGTGCACTCATACACCAGTAGGAGTCGAGCATACATCAACCGGCTGCTGGCTGTACTACAGCACACAGTACATTCACATAACAGGAAGAGTTCAGTCATTGTAATATTGCGATGTATTGTGTGGGTTACAAATGAAAGAAGGAACCAATGCGCATGCGTTCGACCAAGCAGCAACCTCTGTGACTTTGGAAATGGAGCCAATGCGGAAGTGCCAAAAACTGTAGTTCCTCAAGTGTCCACTTGAGTCTGGCTACAGAACATTTCAGTCTCCATAAGTCCCCATGTTCAAATGTCCAACTTCACAGCAGAAATAAACATGTTTACAGCCTGATACAAAAAATTGTTTTGGTCTCTATAGCTAATTTCCTCGTTCATGACAACTGTACTGAGGGTGAATTTATATACAACTCACCTGTTCAAATCATATTAAGGCTTAAAGTTATGCAGAATTAACAGCATGGTGGCAGAACTATGCTAGCTGTTTTCTCCAGTTTATATGCTAAGCTAAGCTAACTTTCATCTAGCTGTGGCTTATATCAAACACACAGACAGATATGTTACCCTTTACAGGATTTTCTTCTTTATTATTATCACCCCTTTTTACCCCTTTTTTTCTGGGAAACGCTAATACAAACTTTAGATAAAGCATATCTATAAGCTATAATTATCTATAATTATCTATAAGCATAGATAATCTTGTATATTTTAATTTTCTGAATCTCACATCAATAGTGACCTTGGAGGATACTTTACTACTTGGTCCTGCTTTTGGATGCTACAACAAAATCAGGGAACTTTAAAATCATCAACTTGCAGAACGATGCTCTTTGCATCCTTGAAACTTGCAACTGTTGGAGGTTATAGTCGAGTCGTCTTTATATTTCCCGCTGCATCGCAGACTGATGCTGCTTGCTGAAACGTGAGCTCGTCGCTGTACTGTGGTAGTCCAGCAGCAGTAATGATTTATATAGTGCTGAGTGGAAGCACTCTATATTACAGCTGAGGCCATGGGAAATAGCTTTGTACCTTTCGGGATCCCTGACTCAGCTGTTACCTGAAACAATAGTGGCTGGATGTACTGTACCGTAAACTGAGATGATGCATACATATACATCTTAATACCATTTTCAACATATATGCTTTCAATAGAAGTTTAGGTTTGGTCAGTCCTTTGCCCTCATCAGGTTTTCAGTGGGAAGAGAACACTGTGCCCAGTTTAGATCCATGGATCAGTGAATGATTGGTACTGACGAGGAGAACAATTAGATTTTAATGGTTTCATTCAGAAGTTTGACATCACAGGAACACTGCGGGTGACATGAAACTTAGTTTAGTTTAATAAGACATGTCAGGCACCATAACTTCAACCCTCAATCCAGATTTAATAATCAGTTCTTGATATTATAATGAAGCAAATATGTCCAGCAAGCTCTTTAGAAGCTGTCCAGGTTGGAACAGTTTAGTTACAGACGAAGGGTTTGCTTATATCTGAGGGTTTAGTGATCTGATGCTGCTGACGTTTGTCTCTCCCTCCTTCTGTTACTCAATAGAAAACTAATTTCAGTCAGTCTCTTCCTTGCTCACTTTTCCACTGCCTTCAGAGCGGAAAATGAATTACCTTCATTTAGCTGACGCTTGTAACCAAAGCGACTTACAATAAGTGCATTCAACCATGAGGATAACCCAAAAACTGCAAGGAGGATTCTGCTGTCCTAATGTCAATGGGAAGCTTGTTTTGCAATTGTGAATCCTGGACAGCAAACGGAGGTGATTTGTAAGCTGGGCCCTCTCGTATTGAGCGAGTAACAAGCTGATTGGCAGCCACGGAGCAACATGCACCATTTTCTGTGTGAGGAATGGACGTGCTTCCTGATGTTGTGGAGAATGAATGTACAGTAGCAGGTTGCTGCAGTGATGTTTGGACAGCTGCTCATCCAGTGTATACCTCTGAGTTCTTTACGGTAGTGTAAGTAGTGCCTTTGTCGATATAAGAGCAGCTCAGTCTTGACAAAACAGTGGTTGAAACAAAGATCTCACTTATTTTCTTGGAGAGAATGAACAAAAGCTTCCCAGTCCTATTTAACCCTCATCTCGGATCTGTCAGTCTTAGTTTGTCTTTCACCAACTCAGAAAGACAAGTTCAGATTGAGTCAATCTTCTCATGTGTGAGCTCTTACTGGTCTCCTGTGCTGAATAGTTGCGTCTTATCAAGCTGCTGGCAGTCCATTTCCTGACCTCTCTCATCACCGCAGCTTCTTGTGCTATCCTTGACCGTCCGTGATCCAGAGTGCTACCTCATCCGAGGGACATGTAAGGTGTTGGTATGTGTTGCATTTTATTGTAGAGCAACATACATAATCACACTGTACAGTGTAAATCCAAGTATTTTTTGTCCTCACAAATTCAGCTTGTGTTTAAGAAGTGTTCACTTCTACAGTTACTGTTGTGCTGAATGTACCATCTGTGACGCAAGCCAGCGTCCAGGTTTGAGATGTTACGTTTGGGCATCTCTTCACTCATGTAGCATGTACACAGCCTGAAGTGTGTGTTCATTTATTTCAATGAATCTCAAAATGATTTGTTAGTTATTATTCATCAGAATATTTATTATAATTAGCATGGGAGAATACCAGACAGAGTCTAGCTTCCCAAATGTGCAGTTTGATGATTCTTAAAATGTATTAAAAGGTTCTGAGCTGTTGGTCAGACAAAGGAGGCTGTCACTGTCGGATTTTAAGAGCCTGTAATGGGCAGTTTGGACAAAAGCTGAATCAAAATATTGATAGATCTCTACCTCTTGTTGCTGCGCCCTACACGGCCAGTGTAAATTCATTAATTTGTTAAGCCTCCATCAAGGCCAGCACTTTACAAATTGAGTTCATTAACTTCGCTCTGCACAGCTGCCTTAGTGCACTGAATAATTGAAAAGGCCCAGTGTGATTTTCCGCTTTTGCTGCGAGTATCAGCACATGCTGTGTCTAAAACTAATGCAACAGTCAGAGTGTCTGACGGGCTTTTACCAGGTTTGAGTTGAAGGTTGTCCTTTCACAAGATCCCTGTGCATCATCACATGTGAGATGTGCAGCGTAGTGCACAGCAGAGGGATGATGGCGCTGTGCTGTGCATTGGTCACAGAGCTATGTTTTCTACAATGGCCCATGCACTGTGCCATATGAGTTCCTGTACACAGCAGTCTGTTGTATGCAGTCAACATTTTCAAGAAGTGCTGTGACTGCTGTGTTTCCATGCCAATTGGGAACCATTGCAGTCAAAAGTACTGGCATCAGCATGTGAAGGATGGACCTCGGAGTAGTGATGATCTCTGACTATATACAGAATTTGTAGGTAAGGGACATGTTCTGGCTTCTGTTTGGAGTGTTTAAGTTTGAGTTCCAGTCAACAGGCTTTGGTTGCATGCAGCTTTACCGTCCATGAGGAGAGGAAACCAGACGGAAATCAGTGGATGAAACACAAACCCAGAACCCACCACTGATCATCTGATGATGTTTCTGCTTTACTTTAAAAAAATAAATTGATCAGCATTCATGTATTTAAATCTTTATAGAGATGATCTAAAATGCATGTCTCAAGGTGACTGTATGAACAATACATCTTTATTTAGATATCTGTTCTGCATATGTGTGGCTACACCAAGATCATTGTTGGTGGTAGTGGTGACAGAACAGGCTGATATATCCATTGAATCAAGTTACTACAACATACACAAACGGCTTCAGTTTGTAAGTACTTGCCACAGAAACTCCAGATTAGTGTTTGGTGACTTTTAAGCCACTAAAAGCAACTTTTTTTTTTCTCAGAAAGTTCTGTAAGAGAAGGTGCTCTCATGTTGCTGTGAGCCTCTGGATAATGAGTTTCTGAGAGAGTACCAGCATGCTCAATCGACCAGTCAGCACCCACAGACTGGAATGTGAATGAGCTAGTAATGTGTGTATCGACCAATCACAGATCCACCTTCTTTTTTCCAGAAAGCTCATTCACCTCACAACAAGACGGTTCCTGGTTTGAACCTCGGCTGGGGCCTTTCCCTGTGGAGTTTGCATGTTCTCCCCATGTCTGCGTGACAAGATGATAGCAGCTTGAAAAATCATTCACATTCAGTTCATTCAATAACACAACACACTGTTAGAGTCAGTCATGTTTAGCTTGACTTTTGAACATTTGCATGAATATTTTTGGAATAATTTACAGACATCTAGCAACTTTTCAGCTAAAATAGTAAGTAACAGAGCTACAGGTTGATTATAAAGTAGTGAGGATTGTATCTACTTGAGTTGCATCATCTCTAGTCATTAGAGGTGAAGGGGGTTAACCGAACAGTGAAGACACTGGACACACTATTTTGGTTCTCTTTGTGATGAAGCTGTTCTCTTGAGCCCAGCTGCTGTTGTTTCCAGCCCTGGGTGGATGTGTGCTGAATCAGATGGGAAGAATTAGCAGGCAAAACTCATTAGGCTCCAGTATGAAGCAGTAAGTCTGCACACACACACACACACACACACACACACACACACACACACACACACACACACACACACACACACACACACACACACACACACACAGATACACACATTCACATGTTAACATGTACAGTCACATACACCCCATAAACATTAAGCACTCACACACACAAGCACATGCTCACACTTCCAGGCGAGTGTACACACACTCCTACGCTGGTGAACTTAACAGCAGCATGCACACACTCACTCACACACTCTAACATTATAGTATTCCTCGGGGGGGAAAGCACCATTCCAAACTGCTCATTAGATGGGTGAGGATGTGATAGGTTGTGACTCACTCTGACTGTTCATCCCATGTCAGGCCAGTGGAGCCTGGTGAGTGACCCGACTGTGTCCACTGCTGTTAGGCTTTTTTCTCTATCTCTGTCACCGCTGTGAGACTGCTGAGAGCTGCTGCGTAGTGACCGGTTAACACATTTTTAGTAGAGTAAAGTGATGTCATGAGATTCCTCACATGCATACAGTATGTTCTGTTCAGGAAAGAAGTTGATGTGTCTTTTTGGACTCAAATTAACCCATAGAAGTTCATAGCAGTGGAATAACGTGAGAGATTGTGGTGATGACTGTAATGAGTTCAACCCCACATGACCAGACCTTACAAGCCTAATGTTTCCTGAAAAAAACGTATTAAACTAATTATATAAACTAACTATATAAAAACTACAGGTTTATTTTGAAGCAACATTTTATAGAAATGGATATTTTTGTGATTTATCATCCCCAGTTTAGGAGAGTAATCCCTCTGTGTAAATATGGAAAGCTGTACTCGAGTATTTGTTCTGATTACATTACTTGTGAGCAAGAACTAGCCAGTTGACAACTTTGCTAACAGCCAAACACCAACAAGGTCACCAACAGCAGACACAGCAGCCAGCTAATATTACTGACTAGTCCAGCAGCAGTCTGCCCAGCTCGGCGTCTGTCTTTCAGCCTTTTATTTCACCAAGCTCTCACCAACCACTAAAAGTCAGTCCCACATTTACACTTGTTTGGGGGCTCCATGCTTGGTCACTTCTTATTCAGCAGTGACTAGGCACCTCTCCAGCTACCAGTCCACACTCCATACTTTGGTCCATGCTCAGCATGAACCAACCATCCTCTGGTTCCCAATCCAAGTCCTCTACGAACTGAGCTACTGTCGGACCCCTTTTCTCCTGGTAGCTTCCTTTGTCAACGTCCCCTTCTGTCCCAGCTCTGGTTCTGGCATGACACAGGCCTCTGTTCCATATTAGCATTCCCCAGTTCCCTGGCCCTGGCCCAGTGGTCCAAATTCCCTTTGGTACAAACACCCCCCCAGAAAAAGTTGCCAGAAAAAGTTCAATTGACAGGAGGAAAGCAATGCACGAAATGTACGCCACTGTAGCATCATCCATCTCATCCTAAGCCATCTTCATTTGAATGCTGTTAGATAGTTTGTTGTTGCTGATAAGTAGAGGTCAACTGGAACTGGCGCTTGGTTGAGAGGGCTACAGCGCCACATAGCGTAACAGAGACAGCCATGCTCTCACGTTTATCTGATTCTCTGAACGGCATGTATACTCAGACAACTGAACCGGTCGTTATCTGATATGATCAGAAATTTGAATTTTTTGCTGCATGTAAACGTGTGTCGGTCAGAACCTGTGAAATGCAGGCAATACAAGAAACTTTATATTGCATAAAACCTTTCCATAAAATGGCAAATATGGCAGACAAAGCTGAAGCCTGCAAACCTCGAGTTTTCCACATGTAGATCTGAAGTTAACAACACTGTAGGACCTTTGAGCATCTTAATGGAAATGAATCCTGCATCTGTAACCACAGCAGCACCACAGCAACACAACAGCTGCACCACAATTGCACCACAGTTGCACCACAGCTGCTTGGTAAACAAAGCCTTAATCCTGCCATGAAAGCTTCAGTCAGGTAGCTGTGATGTGTAAATGGAGTCATTCTCATTCATGGTTTCCTGTTGGCATTGGAGATCTGCAGCATGCCCTCATGCCAGTTCAAGTTCTGTGGTTTTATGCTCTCTCTCTCTCTCTCTCTCTCTTTCTCTCTCTCTCTCTCTCTCTCCTCTCTCTCTCTCTCTCTCACACACACACACACACACACACACACACACACACACACACACACACACACACACACACACACACACACACACACACACACACACACAAGGCTTAAGGGCTCCATGTAACAAGCTCCCACTGTTCAGATAAGCCCATTTAGGCAGCACTGGTCTAATTGAATTTGTCTGCTCCAGACTGAAATGAGTGTGATTTGTGAGGTGTGTGTGCATGTTTCTGTGTGTGTGTGTGTGTGTGTGTGTGTGTCGGTGCATAATGTGAACCTCAGCTGCTTCAGTGTCAAACTGGAATGTAATTTGTGCCCTCCAGAGATCCTGACTATAGGAGGGAGAGATGGAGCTGGCAGCGAGGCGCAGTGTTCGTCCTTCTCCATCCACCATTCACTGATTCTTCTGACTGCTCCTGTCATTTCACTCCCTCCATTTCCCCCTTTACTCTTTATGGAGGTTTATCTTATTCTCCTTCTTTCATCACTTCAATCAATCAACAGTTTTTACTGTAATATATCCTGTGGAGTAGGTTGTGTAGTGTACACACAGTTTTGTCAAATCTAACATACCGCCGTGTGAAGACAGTGGATTGCAGAGAGAATGGGTTGGGGCAACCAAAGCGCTCCATTTGCTTCCACATGTATGTAAAACTAAAAGATCATGAAATCACATGATCACATAAGAATCCATCTTACCAGGCTTCAAGCTATGCACAATGTGCTCGTATCACTTAAAGTGTT
The DNA here is from genome assembly GCA_014281875.1 of Nibea albiflora. Lineage (NCBI taxonomy): Eukaryota > Metazoa > Chordata > Actinopteri > Sciaenidae > Nibea > Nibea albiflora. The sequence goes on along the minus strand of CM024797.1, from coordinate 22,697,317 downwards.
GACAGTTGGAAAATAAGAAGTGTGTATTTGCTTTCTTGCAGAGAGTTAGATGATGATTAACACCACTCTCATGTCCATGCCCAATATGAAGCTAGAACCAGTACCTGGTTACCTGCTAGCTTAGCTTAGCATAAAGACAGAAATTGAAAATAATACTGCTGTAGTGCCCAAGGTCGGTCAGTTTTTCAAGGTCTTGGCCTTGTCGTGTGAATCGGTTGCAGTCTTGAGTTCAAGACTGGTCAAGATCACACCTGCACGGATATCACTTATGTTCCTACAGTAGCCCAAAAAAGACAAGCTAAACACTGGCTCTCAGGCCTTTTACGTGTCATTTATACCTAATGCTATGAAGGAGAGGGTGAGGCGAGGGTGTTGCCAACATCAACTAAATTATAATTCCAAATGGACTCTACTTATAAAATGCCTTTCTAGTCAACTACACGGCTAAGTGCCATTACATTATTTACACACTGGGCCTGTAATACAGAGGACTGTGTGTGTGTGTTTTTTTCTTCCCTGCAGCATTAATCATCTCATGACCTTTCTGATTTATCTTGACCCTTCGGAGGAACCACAGGCCTAAACATCCTGACTGTATAAGGTAGATAAACTAGCAGACCCTGGATCAGCTTGACATTAAAATGCTGCTTACACATTGTTGCATCACTAACAATCTAATCTGGGACAGAAGAAGACCTCAGACACGGGGGCCATTTTACTGCAGAACAAGTGTTTTTATTTCAATTCTTTCAGCACATTTTGCTGATCTGCACTTTTGACTGTCTGGAAGTAGCCACATGTACCACAGAGCCTGACTACACCTTAACCTCACTGCAGAGAGGTGAGGAGTGACGCTTTAACCCGGTGTCAAGATGCTCTTTAAATTTAAGAACGTTTTTGCCCCATGAGATCAGTTCAGCATCACTGACAAGTCTTCAAATCATCATCATCATCATAAACAGCAGGATGTAATGCTTTAACAAGGTATTATAATGATATATAGTTTTTCTGCTTCATCCCCATTCTCACCCCTGCTCATCACTCATGTCATCACACACCTCCCTCAGCTCTCCCTGTTACTGCCATCATTACGGCTTCCTGGAAACTTCAATAAGTCAAAGTAAGCAGAAGTCCCAATTTCCGTAGTCATCCGTACAACACTTATGAAATCCCAGCTCTTGAAAACATTTCAGTAATTTATTCTCTGCAGCTTTCTCCCTCTGTCGCTGCTTTGATCCCTCTCTCTTATCCACAGATGCTTTGAAGCTGCATACCTCTTAGCCTGAGTCAGGAGGTGAAGTTAGGTCACCAAAAGGTCCCGATTTATCAAGAAATGTTGCTCATTTCATTACATCCTTTCCTATCTAAAATTCCAGCAAACGGCTTAGAGGATTTACGCCTCTTACATCACACCCGGCAGTATCAGTTTGACAGCCGATTTAGGAAATGAGAAAGGCCTCTTTTGTTGTCATTCATCTGCTAATGGATCCAGAGTTAAACAGGCCCCTTCTCTACAATGGCCCATCTTGATTACCTTTACTGCCCCACACAACTTAACAGATTCTATTCACACACACAGTTGCAAAACGTCCTTCCTTAATTATTCTTGTGTGTGTGTGTGTAGAGAAGGAGGTGTCTGTGTGTGTTCTTGGTATGCTGTTGTTTTCTTTTTCGTGGGTCAGGTTTGGTGTTGACTGCAACAGATGGCCTACCTGCGTGTTTGTGTGAACACAGCAGTTTTTGTTGGGCTCAGCTGGTCTGAGTTCACATTACTGTGCATGGGCAGAAAGTGTCTTCACATACGTGCACACACACGTACACACACAGTCAATCATGTCAGGGGAACACATAATGTATTACACTGTTGCTGCTATTAATAAACTAAAGTCACATAGCTTTGGACTGTCACTAAAACAAACCTGAGCACAAACACATTAATACTTTACTTTAGCTCTTTGCCCACTTACGAAGATCTTACCAAGTATTTAAAATGTCATATGCACCATTATAACATTACAGAGTCATTTCCATATTCAGCTGGAGACATTAGCAGGCAGCCTGTACACGTTGTGCACTATTTTAATAAGACAAACTGACTCTTTAGGCTGTAAAGGCTCAGTTAACACAAATCATAAAGAAAAGAGAAATGTTCCCACTAAAGGAGGGTATGTGGTTTTACTTTAAAAGTCCAGTGTGGAGGATTTAGTGGCATCCAGGATTGCAACCAACCATTGCACTCCCCCACACCCCTGGAAAAAAAAGGTCCTCTGTAGAGCCAGTCCGGTCTTATTTTCAGATTTTCAGATGCTTTTGATTCTTATTTTCATGTTATTGTATGCAAAACATATTTATGTTTTGTATATGTTATATTTTTGATGCCCTGTGGAGACTGCATCAGCTTTGGATGCAGTTGGAGATTTCTAACTATCAAAGACATTTCCACTTCAGCCTGCTGAAAATAGCTGCTACTCTGAATGAACCTGTGTAACAGTATGGCAGCGTCTGTTCACTCTTTAGAGAAGGCAAAGCATCCCATAGTGACTGTTCAATACAATGTGAATGAAGGAATGCAAACACAGTTACTGTGCGGTAAACTTGAGCCGTGGTTTGACTTCATGGCTGCTTCTTGCGTGATCTCAGTGCACGTAGTGTTGAAGGCACACACACAGAAAACACTTTATAGTATTGATGCCATAGATCGATGAGTTAGTAATGAAGGCTTTTCATCTGGTATCTTCTGTTTGGACTGATGATGTCATCAAGCCACAAATACTGCATGTGTGGCAGATCTGCTGCTAACATTTTGTTGTTCGGTTGTTTAAACAGTAGTAAAAGTAATTCTCTGATCAACAATACAAAAGCTGTTTTCTCTCGTGTTTCCTCATCTGCCAGCTGCTATAAAGTACATTTAGTGAATTTCACTGCTTAATGCTGAAGTTTTCACTTTGTGGTCTCCTGAGTTTCTACAAGTTATTCCATCTTGTTATGTATTTATATTTATCTGGTACACAGTGATCTTCATTCATTTATCAACCAGTCATCACTGTATCCAGTGCATTTATTAAGAAAAAAAAACTCTTTGCTGGAACTTTGGTGGCAAGATTCCATTTTTTGTGAGCATGGCCACAGAGTGCATTTTGGGAACATCACCTGCTGGAGTACAGCACAAGCTGTTACACTTACTGGTTAATTCATTGCTGAAGAACTGATACATGTACATGTACATGTACATTCTGTGCACATATGTGAATGATAATTGGTAAGTTTATTTTTTTTATTTGGCACCTTTCATACACGAGAGCAGTTCAGGTGCTTTAGACAATGTGTTCAAAACATTAAGGAAGAAAAGAGCATCAAAACATGAAATAGAAGCTGTTTTAAAAGACGTTTGAAAAGTTAAGAACAGAAACCATAATACAGAATTTGAGGGCAAAATAGTTTATGATGAGTATTTAAGATTCCGGCAAAGGCAGTGAGAACATTAAGCAGCGGCGATGACCTGACAGGACCAGAGGGTTCATATGATAGAAGACAAATCACATGTATTTTAGTCACTGAGCCACTTTGAGATTTAACAAGCAACGAATCCTGTAATAAAAATAGGCTTCCTGTTCTGCAGTTTCATTAACATGATAACTGTTATATGTGATATAACACTGAAACAAGAGGCTCAGTCTCTCTTTTTAATTAGTCTATCTTTGCCAACACACCGACTCCCATTGTAACCTGCCTCCCACTGCACCTCTGTCTTTCACAACTACTGTTTTTATGCTCTGCTTTTATTTTTATTGTTTAAATGCACAGCCCCATGTAGTGTGTGCAGAATTTAATAATAATATCTCATAGTGGAAAAACAGCTCCATAGTATCACTTGTTTTGGGCCAGAGGAAGAATCCCTTAAAGAGATCAAAATGAATTGCCAGTAAAATGACACTGTTGCTGACCTTCCTCCCATAATGCATCCCTGTCTCGACAGGGTCAGGTTTTATCTGTACGATGAGCCCCCATCAATAAGGCGGTGGTCTCCATGAGTCACAAAATAAATCCCTCAATAATCAAATGATCCTAATTCACCAGTGACAGGAGATTACTTAAAGTGCATCTGAGACAGCATGTCCCCTTTGCCATCATAAAAACCATTTCTCTGAATCATGTTGTAATGACAGACAACGACCGACAGACAGGAAGCAATTTTTGAACAATACATCAAACAACTTTGCTCATTCACAGATGAGCATGCGTTGGGGAGGAGGCTCACTCCAACCTTTAGGTTATCCAACATACCCACCTTTGTGAGCGTGTAGCAACATTCCATAAAGTCCCCAAGACCCTTCATGATTAGAGGGTGTAGAAAGTGACTCATCACTCTAATTCTCTAAGTACTGACAAGTCATTTTCTTTCTTCTAAATGCTGCATGGCCAACTTTCATTGTGTGGTGACAACCTGATAAAGTCTACCATGATGGTAGGTAAATGTTCTCACCAACTCGTCAAATTCGTCAGCTTTGGCAGTGGAGCTGTGTGTCAAAGAGGGATGCCCTGCGACACCCGCTGCTGTCAGTTTTGCACATGCAGTGCGATAATTGTTACAAGTTTTTGACATGCAGAACAGGATGAAGTCAGGTGAACTTGCACAAACGTATAGTTTTAGGAGAAGATCATGACTTGGCACAAAATAAGTTTGCAAGTCACAAAAGTTCAGTTAAAAAGAAGTCAGTGTCAAAATCACAAGGTGCTGGGCCTCACTCTTCTCACATCAAGGTTTTATTTAGTTTGTGTTTTGGATTTTCATGTGTGACCAGCAGCTTATTGTGGTTTATGTCTGCAGATTTATAGCAGATGTTGCTGCAGTTTGCTGTCTCTATTCTCATTTTGTGTCATAGTGACACTTCATTTATCATTTACCATCATCCTTGTATTACCAATGCAGCTGCTTTTGAATAAAAAATAATGAAAGTTACACTGACTCTCTTTCAAGACTCACTGGCAGCAATAGCCGGCACAAATAAATTCAGGCCAGCCTCAGTCAAGAATATTGACGACAGGGGAATAATACTTCTACTAGTGCTTCTTCTGTCTTATGATACATTCAATGTGATGCACATTTCCACATTAAAAATAGTATTGTATATATGTTAGTACAATGACAATGAGTCATGTCACACTCAAAAATTTGCTGTAGTAAGTTTCAGATTTAGTGCAAATACTGTCTTCAGTATTTCTCCAACTCCAATATATCTTAATATAGTGTGGTGACGTGAAACTCAACATTTGCTTCAGATGTTTCAAATTAAAAGCCTACTAGATATGTGAGGGATTATGCCTTCTAATCCATGGAATGGCTTTTATTGTGAAACTTCTGTGCAAAAGTGTTTACAGTGTTAACATCTAATGACATCTAACTGCAAAACAAAAGTAAATGGGAATAAATGATGAATGAGTATTTGAGTTTCTTAGTGAAGAGCAACACAGTGACGAGTACTACCTGACTTTGTTACTGTACTGATGACAGTAGTGGTAGCCGTGGAAATGTACTTCCCACTGAACTGACAATAACATATCAGAAACCAGAAGCAGATCAGAGTCTTCTCACAAAAACACAAGGAAACATTCAAACAAGCAGAGGAAATTAGAAATAAAGTTTTTCTTCTCTCTGCAGTTGAGGTTAATAAATGCTCTAGCCAATATTTGAGAATTGACATTATGTTTCTGATGAGTATAGCAGCAGCCTGAACTGTGACTGAACAGAAGATGATTTGTTGTTCTGACATCATCCGCCCTCCAAAATGACTTTTGTGCAAAACGAATGAAGCAATAATGTTCAGTTAGCTTCAGGAGCTTTAGTTGTGTTGTTATTGTCTGCGAAGACAAGTATTTGAATCACACCAGTTAAATCCAGTCATCGTAAAGCAATGCTTTAACTGGACGCACTTGCATGGTAATTGAGTTGTGTCGGTTGTGTACCATTCAGCAGGAAAAAGGGGCCGATGCTGATCTGATATTACAGTCATTCTGGTTCTAAACATATTCAATTCTCTCGCTTTGTTTATCTGTTCCTATGCTGATTTTTTAATTTCACTTTAAACCTGCTGCTGCCGTGATGAAATTTCCCCACGGGCATCATTAAACTTACATCTGATCTCATCTCATCTCCGCCATGTGGGTGTGTGTTTGCTCAGCCAGCAGTGGTCTGTTAGGATGAACGTCCAGCAAAGCCGAACAAAGGGAGACTTCACTGGCTCTCATCTCACTTTGAATTCCCTGTGGGGGGGGGAGAGATGTTCATGACCCTCAATGGCAGCTAAGTCCCTGCAATCTGTTCCCACAGCCTCACTGCTAATAATGACCAGGATTTCACAGTCAGCTACTGTAATGACACTTCGGCAATGCATGATGGGAAATTATTCGAATATTACAGACAAGAAGTAATTACTTGTTGTACGGCACAACACTGTAATTTAGCACCACTGTTTTACCATATCAACACAGCGCATTGCTGTGTTGTTACTGTAAACTTACGTGCTTAATATGATATTATGTTGTAATTCCTACAGTAACAATGTGTCTGGTTACTGTAGAAACACAGTATAATACTGTGATTCTCACCTGTATTACTTCAATTATTAGCGTTAGTAATTGACTGTACAGTACAAGTATATGTAACGGTGGCATGATAGAAAAGAACAACTCAAATTTGCTGAAAATATGTGTCAGTATTGTACAATACATGTGTGTCAAGGCTTTGAAGCCCAGTTGACACAGTGGACAAACTATGTAATGGAGTATCATCATCAAGTTTCTGGTGCATGTGCTCTATGTGCCACACTGCGGAAGAATTCTGCGGAAAACTTTATTGGTTTGAAGTGCCACTGAGCAGCTTCTGTAAGGATGATCAGGGCCCTGACCCCAGTGCTGTATCCACTTCTCTTTATATATCCACGCTGTGTATGGGGGCAGAATGAACTTCCTTTAACAGCAGAGGCATGAATATGTTGTGTACCACCCCTGAGACTTTTGAATTGATCAGAAGTGAATAGAGGACTGTGGGACGATTAACAATGTGTATGACGCACGCTGACAGGCTGACGCAGGTTGTGAGTGTGTGCCTTTGAAGAACACTAAGTATTTACCTTGGTGATGTGTCATAACAGCAATGTGCCAGCTGAAGGTCGCTGCGTCTTTCAGGATCACTGTGAATAATTCTTCGTGCACGCACATCCTTGCCTCTGTCTTTTCTCTCTCCTCATCCTCGGCCCACTTCATTTGGCTTTTTTCCAACTGAAACTTCAGTTTCTGACCATCAAAACTTTACCCACACATTAAAGACCATAAGAAAGCATCTGAAAAATAATGATCAGTTTTCCGTGGATTTTCAAAAGTTTTTAGTCATTTGACCTTTCCTCCATCCTACATTGAAATATCAAACCAACAGATGACTCTAAAATTTACTGAACTAAGTTCAATACATGCACCTTCAAAAAAGCATACAACTAATTTGTCAAGCCTGAAAATTCATTCTAACTCGAGGTCTGCAGCCACAGTAGCCACACGACAGGTATGAAATATTGGTTCATTATTACAACAGTGTAACAGCAAAAGCAGGGGAGACATGTCTGGTTAACAAACAAACTGTCTATTATCTTCCACTATCTATAATGTCTATTATCCTAATGTCATATCAGTAATCTAAAAATGCAATTTCATTTATGTGACTGTGTCTGAATGACAGTCTATTAATCCTTCTTCTTTGTTCTCCATCATAATGAATCTGAATTATACACACCGACTCACTCTTACTTCATCTTCCCTACGCAGTTAACAACCATGGCACATAGTGAGGGCACACACTCTTTAATGATAGATGACTTCAACAGACCTACACCCTTAAACGCAACCTAACCCTAACATTTTTTTAGTAAGTATTTTTTTAAAGAATTTTTTCACCCTAGGTGGGTGAGTGACCGTATATGGTAACTTCTTTGACTTTGCAGCCTAAAACTGAAACTTTTTTACAATGTCTTCTTATATCCACCAATAAACCACCACACGCTTTTACATGCAAGTGTTTCAATGAGTGACCTGTAAAGGGTTAAACTGCTCAAAAAGGATTCTTAAGGACAAAAAAGGTTCTCCAGAGAACTCAAAGTGCTCCAGAGCACTTATCAAGAAGCAGCTCGTCTTCTAGTTCAGGTATGTCACAATTTAAAGAAGCAATTCACATGATTATTTTACAATGCTACAATAAGGCTACCTTTATATGTAGAATTTTGAATATACTTTGATTTGGAGCAACTTTTATATTTTCCTTCCTTATTCCAGTAACTCCTCTATTGTTGAAACCGTCTGTTGACAGAGGGTGTTATGAGCAAATGTAGTAGTGGATTATGTTAATGACAATGCCTGCAGTATGATCAGTATCCATCCTTTGGATATAAATGCACTGGAACACGATGTATCTGTCTTTCCCTTGACATCAAAAAGTTGAAAACACCTTCATCTGCTCCTGTGCTGCATCAGATGGAGACACATACAGAGTGTGTATGTGTGTGTGACTGACAGGCAGAGACTGTGTATGACTCTGTGTGTGTGTGTGTGTACAGCGTCTGTGAGTGTGTGTGTTGTGTAGTCTACTCTCCAGGGTTTCAGACACTGCATTGTGTCAGGATATTTCTGAGGTTTTGATTGGAGCCTGGCTGAAGCGGCAAAGCTGTGAAACAGGGTGTGTTAGGGATCGGCCCACGCACCTTTCATTTCCTGTTCTCACTGTCAGTCATCTCTTGTTGTAGGCGTGTCAGTGCAGCAATGCAGAGCACAGATGGCAGAGCTAAATTCAACTTTAACACACATGTATGTAATTATAGCTTCACTCAGGTGCAACCACTAGGATACACTCTGCAAGTCATTCTTCTGAGCTGAGCTTACACAGTCTCTTACCATTAGGAAAAACAAACATGTTAAGGGCCCAAACACAGGGCACAGCAAGAAAGCAAGAGCAGAAGCCAAGTATCCTTTTGCTGTTGCTAGGCAACAGCAAAAATCAGATGTCCAACATGTGTTCCTACGGTCCCTGTTTACTTACAGGCTAAAATGTTACACCCTCCCAGTGTCATAATGGTTTGTTAACCTCATTGAGGACCCTCGAATTTGAATGATTTTATGACTATATTATAATTAAAGCTGCAATAATCAATTGTTTTATATTAAAAATAATGATAATGTGTAAGGTGGTTCTTGTACTGGTGAATGCACAGAGAATTACAATCAGACTGTGCAGTCCCTTTCAGCTCTACGGAGCATCTTTTAGCTCATTGTTTCAGTTTTACGACCCACAACTTTAATGTTTTGGCTCGGTCTCACAGCTCCCATCAAACCCTTTTTATAGCCGCATCTGTTTTCAGTGAAACAGCTCTGATAAACCGTTGAACACCACCTGCCAAGCATCAAACAGCAGACAAACTTAGCAACTAGCCGGTGAACATGTTAGAGCATTTAGCAGTTAAAGAGACAGATTGTTTTCCCAAAAGTTGGTGGAGACTGAACTTAAAGACAATAGCTGTTGGACTTTTACATCCCCGCCGACACATTACTAATGTTACTCTGTGTCTGCTTGGCAATTTCTAAAAAGACGATCAGCTATCTTTGTGTAGCTACAACAGCTAGCACCAGCATGTTCCCCACTAACTAGCCTGATGTTTAACTTGTGGTTTGTCACCCATTTCACTCAGATGAAGTTATGCTGTATATTACTTTCTGGTAAGAGCAGGGCTTTACAGTGTGGCACATCTCCACACAATGCTGGCATGATCGAGTACATTCTTTAGCTGAAAACATTCATCGCACAAAGGAAAGAATAATTTGATTTCATTTCTTGTCACAGTGTGATAACCACAACAAAAAACGCGCCACAGCGAAGATGTAGCTGTGAAATGTACTCTACTGAGTGCAAATTAAATGGCAAATGCAAATAAAATCCATTCAGCGTATTCGGCATTTACAAGTCAGACAGAATAACATTAAATGTCTTCTGTGATTATTGATCCATTCCACATCAATCCCATGATGCATAATGTTGAGTGTGTGTGGGCATGTGTGTGTGTGCAGCTGTGTTATCAAAAGCACTGCTCAATGGAATAACATAAAATTGAGCCCATTCCCCCATCAACATCCATAGAGGGAATTAATAGAGCACTGGTCACTAATAGGCAGACTGTGGTCTGGGGCCGGAGCCATTCTCTGTCCTGTCTGGACCTGGAGCCAGAAACACACATCACTGAGTTTTATTCAGTTTTGGTGATTACATTTTGACCAGCGACTCTTTTTTCTGACAGTGTTTCTACACCACTACTCAGAGAAAGGGACATCCTACCTCTCTCTGAGTGGCCGGTACTCGTTGCCTTCATAGGTTTAGGGGTTTAGTCATGAGGAGGTGAGGGCAAGAAGTTTGAAGGAAGGAAGTTTTCTCTATTCAGACCTCCTGAAATCAGAATTGACTCCCCCTGTAATAGAGCATTGTTACTTGTGACTTTTAAAATCAAATTTTAAAGACGGAATCAAAAATGTAATGAATGTAACTATAATCCAATTACTGAAATGTAAGCCAAGCTGATAGTAGTTGCTTATTTTTGGCAATTTTAGGTCACTACCTAACACAAGGAAGTCAGATTCTTTGTTACAGTCTGTACACAGCCTCATATAAATACACAGGTATACTGTATAACACGGACATCACATTTCTACACACATCCCACAGGGATTAACCAAGGTGTTTTGTTAAGTGATGCTGTGGCAGAGGTGACAAAACTCCAGTCTGCCACACCAGGGATCTGTATCTGTGACCGGGTACAAGCTGTGTGAAGAATGGGCTGAGGGGGTGCCTGGGGTCATGTGATCTGCTGTGTGCTCTGCGTGTAATCAATACTGTGGAATAGCAACACAAAGAGCACCATCAATAACATCACTCCTGCAAGATTCTCCATGCACGGCTAGGTGTGTTTGCTTTAACACCTGGCTACTGCTCACTGTCCAACTCTCTGTCCTGCAGCACTGTGTTCTGTGTGCTGTGTTGCTAATGGACGAGAATGTCTCCTGGCATCAATGTAAGAGAAAGAGAGATGTAGTGAGAGCAGTGTGTGGGTATACGATAGTGACTAGTGATAGTATCGACACTCTTTGCAGCTAGAGATTCACACTGTGTATGTGTGTGTGTGTGTGTGTGGCATACAGTAGTTTATTTTCTGCTGATACTTTACCTCAGTCCAAAGAAGCCTATTTGTAGCTCTTATTTGTAGCACTTACCACACAAAGTGAAAAAGGAGACAGGAGATAGTTTGTCAGGAGCAGTTTATATTCAGGAAAGACAGATTAATAAGGGAAGGAGAGAGAGAGAGAGAGAGAGAGAGAGAGAGAGAGAGAGGAGCTGGTGTTCAGTATCCTCTGTGGACTTAAGCATTCTCTTCCATGCATATTCTCAAACTCCAGCACAAAATGTAGGCTACCTTTAAGCACACGTCAGCAACTCTGCGTGAAGGTTCACATAGGAGTGAAGTTTGGTTTGGACCAATTCGACCTGCTTGTATGACGTCCTCTGTCAGTGTTACGTTATATGTATATCTGAGGACTTCATTACCCAGAAATCACATCAAGTGTCCGCCATCCAGATTTAGCTCACCTGTGGTTTGATGTGTAGATTTGATTTGTCACGTCCTATGCGTGACTGCCTGACACCAGAATGAATGAGGCCCAGCAGAGGGACTGGAATGGGACCCTTTTCTCTTTTACAGCCTCATGTTCATGCTGCCTGATACAATGAATGATTTCATGCATAAAAATGCTTTACTGTACATGACTTGTAATACAGAGCCTCTTCTTTTACGATGAGGTGGGTCAGGAAGGTGACGGCGCTTTGGAACATTTGGCAGAAAAGTCATTAAATGTTGACCTGAGGGCCCGGTGGATTATGGGATGCAACAGTACAGTGAAACGAGACACACACAAACACACACAGGCCCAGATGAACAAATGCAAGCACACAACATGCATAATAACACACACATGTGCGATCAGGGCGGTCAGCGAAAGTCTCTCACAAAGTTTGGCTGAAGTTTGCAGCTTGTGTGGACCCATTCATATACTGGTTGTGTGTGTGTCAATGTGTGTGAGCATGCGTGAGCTTGTGTAATGTGTGGCTGTGTGTGTGTGTTTGATCAGAGGTCCTGTGTTAAGGACAGGCCGGCAAACTAGGCCAACAGCTGCTTCCCTGGCAATTCATCTTTGAAGCCTTTTTTCCCCTATTATTTCAACACAGGAATACTTTGCATATTAATGGGGCTAATATTGGCACACACTGACCATCTCTCACACCACATGCACACATCACAAAAACATGTACACACACTTATTTGAAATCCCTTTGTAAGCGGCCATATAAAGATTTACAAGTGTCTAGGTGTCGGCTCCAATCCTTTTCTATGTGTTATATATTCAAATGGATGCAGCATATTCTCCTTCTGTGTGTGTGTGTGTGTGTGTGTGTGTGTGTGTGTGTGTGTTTGGCCTTTGATGGTGGACAGAAGGCCAGTTCTCCCATTCAAAGAGCTCCTCGGCTTCTGTTCTCTCTCTATTGTCAATTTCCTCAACAAAGAAGACTGAAACACATGCACACACACACACACACACACACACACACACACACACACACACACACACACACACACACACACACAGATGCATGCATCCACACTGACACACCCACACACATATATACACACTATATATGTGTCTGACACACGCTCATCTCTCCATCCCTTCCTTCCTTCCTTCCTTCCTTCCTTCCTTCCTTCCTTCCTTCCTTCCTTCCTTCCTTCCTTCCTTCCTCCTGTCCGTCACTCTCTCTGACACAAAGAGTGAAGTGCAGTGAAGCGAAGCAGAGCACACAGCTGTGAACCAGCCCACAGGCCAGTGTATGTGCAGTATGTGTGTGTGTGTGTGTGTGTGTGTGTGTGTGTGTGTGTGTGTGTGTGTGTGTGTGTGTGTGTCTGACAGTCTGGACACAACCGGACTAAGCAGGTCAACATGAGAATGAGGGCAGTGTGAATGTGTGAGAAAGAAAGAGAGAGAGAGGGAGAGATACAGAGTAACACGGGTTGATCCAAAGATCTGTCAGCTCTTTAATTAGAATATTCATAATGTGAACACACACACATGTGCACGCACACACATGTACTGTACTGACTGGTTAAGCTGATAAATGACCACAGTTAGTGGTCAGCCTCTCTTCCTCTCCACAGCTGCTCTGCCACATGCTCACATACAACATGTACCGCAGGCCTCCAGCCTCACCGTGGTAAACTGGTGGATACGGCTGGTTATGCAGCAGCAGTGTGTGTGTGTGTGTGTGTGTGTGTGTGTGTTCGCTGCATTCTAAACACAATCTCTCCTCTGCGCTGGTACACACTGACATGCTGGGCTTGGGTGTGTTGAATATGAATATTCCACCTACTGTTTGAATGGCAGACGTTCACCAGGACAACCTCTGTGAGAATATTCTGACATCACTGTAAGACAACAGCAGAACATACTGTGTGTCAGTGAGTGATTTGGCATAAAGTAACAAATAAACAGAGATACATCATAAATGAACAAAAAAAACCAACAAAGATGAACATTTTAATGCACAGAGTCACATCATATCACTGCAGCTCAGAATAACAAGTAGACTTTGAAATAACAAGGAGACCCTCGATGGGCATAAATCATCAAACATACATAATAGAGAATTTTTGGATTACTGTACTGTGTGTGACCATATATATGGCAATATGCTTGAATTAGTATATGCGTATTGCTATGTAAGGACAGGTATGGAAGTGTTCGATGTAAATGTATCTTGTAAAACAAACAAACTTGTCTTTTACAGGAAAATTATCTACAGTGTTCAGCATTTCCTGTGATAAATGCAACATTGCAATTTTTGATCAGATTGACCTCATCAGATGTCTTTCCTCCTCCTCTACTCTCCTCTCTGCTTTGGCAGCAGAAACAGTACGACTTTAATTTCTATCATTTGTTTCATCATTAGACAAAAAAAAGGTACTCACTCTATAATAAAGACATATGAAATAATCCACAAACACGTATAGCCTTGAAATCTTTCTTTTAATATTTGGAAATGATTTCTAGTGTTTCTTACATGATGATCTGGTTTATGTGTCACCTCGTGGACTCACTTTCTGCTGTCGTTATAACACCAAGTTCCCCTCGCAGCACTCATTTCACATCATAAACATGCTCTTAGAGGGATTTGAACCAGCTGATAACCAGCTGCATGATCCACTGAGTCTAAGCTGAACTCACCTTGTGATATGTTAGAATTCACCTGCTCCCTTTCTGCACTGAGTCGTGGTGCTCAGCTGTTTCATGCATGCATTAACCCATTTAATACTTGTAGTGGAAAAGGTCCGTTGCCGTCTGCTGTAATCGTGCACAGCTGACTTGAACTGTGGGAACTTTGCCACAAGCAGATACTGTAAAGGAAAAACATGAAAGACTTCACATTAACATTTTGGGGAAATATTAAACACTTCATCATCAAAAACATCTTATGGAGAGCAGATGTACATGAACGTCATTTTGTATCTCAGAGGTTGTCTGGGTACTTAAATATGAGTGAAGCTAAATTACCCACCTCTGCCTGTGTGTTTTCTTTACGAGTCCTGGTGCCAGCTTGAGTTTATTAAGACTTCATCTGATTAGCTCCAAAAAACAAAACAAAAACACTTGCTCAGGTCTCAGTTATTTGAGACAGTCTCTTCATTTCTCACAGTCCTGCAGTGTTTCTCTCTGCAGTACCTTTGCTGTTTTTTTTTTGTTTTTTTTGACAGCCAACTGCCAACATCCTCAGAAAGTTGCAACCACTGGTGATCTGATACTGTAACTAAAGCCAATCCCATCTGTGGACAAGACAAAAAAGGCTTATTCATATCTAGGCCCTGAGAAACAGCATAATTCTGTCTGTTCAACATTCATCTTCAGCACGTGGACAGTGTGAAATGTGTTTGTGTTATTTGCAAAACGCAGACCAGTTTGTTGAACAGATAATGAGACGTTATCTCACCACATCAAACCGAGCTGACGTCCTCGTCACCAACACACAAAGAGCTGCTGGCAGAATTCGCATCGCAGCTTCTTTTTCTTATGATCAGTGTAATTATGTGGCAGACAGACACGGTGACAAACATTTGGTGTGGCTGGCTCCGTTCTTATTGACTGTCACGTCATTCAGCTGCGAGCGTGCTGCTGAGATACAGGAATGGTCGCCACTGGAGGAAGGGAAGACAAGCGTCCGCTTCTCCTTGTCAACGCAGTCCATAAACACTTTCCCTGCTACAGTTCAGTTTTATAATCGTGCATAGTCGAGCCTATCAGGCTAACTCCTCCTTACCTGAACGCATCAGAATTTTAAAAGACGCTGTGCAGCCAGAAGAGATTCAGATGGACTGATGTATCTGTGGTGGCTGTCACAAAGAGAAAGGACAGGAAGTGCTGCCAGTGGCTGCCCAACCATGACAGAAAGAGTCTGTCTATCTGTCATGCAGTCAGTGAAGCACTTCAGCATGAGGAGATACACCTTTCACTGTGTGTGTGTGTGTGTGTGTGTGTGTGTGTGTGTGTGTGTGTGTGTGTGTGTGTGTGTGTGTGTTGAACATTATCAGGAAATTGGCTTAGATAATGAAGCCACCAGCTGGTGGTTGAGAGTTACACACAAACACTCACACACACACACACGTTTGACTACTGCCATTGAATTGATTAATAATCATTTCTTATTGTTTCTTTTACAGCTCTGATCTCTGCTGGTTGCTGCACCAACTCCTGTAGGAATGTAAACCTTTGGGAGAGGTGAGTCACATCTACACACTCACACATGCGCAAACAAACACACATACTATTATAAAGCTATAAATTGCCTGTTTGAGTGCACAGCCATGTCCAGAGATCAGTCTTGAAGAATCATCAGTGACACTGTACATTGGCAGATGTGTTGATGTGATGATCACAAACACAGGTTTGGACAGTTTTGAGTCAATGCTGAAGTGCCAAAAACTGTAATTCTTGAGCGTACACTTGAGGCTGGCTCCATTTCAACCTCCATAAGTCCCCATGTTGAAAGGTCCAACTTCACAGCAGAAATAAACATGTTTACAGCCTGGTACAAAAAACAGTTTTGGTCTCTTCATGACAACTGTACTGAGGGTCTTGAACAGTTCACTCATTCAAATTATATTGAATTAATCCTTAAATTACATTAAGGATTACAGTTATTCACAATTAATAGCACGGCTCCTTTGATTGACAGTTAGTGCGGTTACAGATGGCTTCAGCACTCAGGCATCATTCGGCCTATCTCATGATCCACATTTTTGCAGATTTTTTGATTAGCCAAGGGGTGTAAGAGGCAGGACAGCTAACATGGCGGCAGTCATCGCCACAGATTTTGAGCTTCATGATGGTGTTTCAGAAACCTGTGGGTGACTGGGTCATTACTACTTGGAGTACAAATGGACACCAGATGGATTACGGTGCCATATTCTTGGTCCCTAGGTCCCCAGATTGATTCTGTATTCATAACAGATATACCGTATAAAGATTAACCAGCTAATTGATTCATCATGGATCTGTGGCACTCACCCCCATTCCTATGAAGGGTTGGAGAAACTGGTTCTTCAGCACATCATAAATGATTAACGAACTTAGAAGTCTCGGATTGATGACCACCCTCTGCTGCTATTTATTGGACTTCCTCACAAACCTTAGACAATTTAGATGGTGATATATTGCTCAACACCAGAGTCCCCGCGGGGTGTCTACTCAGCCCCCTCCCATTCACGCTCTACACACAGGAATTGCAACCCCCAACATAGAAACTTAAGAAAGCAAATTCACATTCAGCTTTTACAGGATGGATAGAGGGCGTCCTGACTGGAAACATCACAAACTAAAATAGAACAGCAAAGCCAGGAACCACCTAGGACATTGTTGGTACCTATTTACTAAGCTTCACTGATATTATTGAGGGGAAGTGCCTATATAGATATATATATATATACAATAACTGGCATTTCATTGTGCAGATTTGTGCTGTAGAATGACAAATGCATGAACCTTGAACTAGCAAATAGTTGCCTATGTACACATCCAGCAGATACGGTGCAATGTTCGCATTCATTCAGGATCATGTTTGTCCATCTGATGAATGAAAATCCAATATGCAGTCTTCTCTTAGCTCCGTTTTGGTCTCCACCATCTCCACATCTGGCCTTTTAGCTGCTAAATGCTACATTGTGCTCAACAACTAGTTGCTAACTTTGTCTGCTGGGCAGTGTTGTATAATGGGTTTATCAAAGCTTTATTAGCAGAGACCAGCTACCTGAAAGACAGTAAACGGTCCTTTAAACAGGTTGTTAAATCACATTAAAACCTCCAGATTCCCAGAAGCCACTGAGAGTATGATCTCAGTGCCCTCAGTGATAAGCTGAGCCCTGACACATGGAGTTATCTCTGATAAAGGTGGCTGTCTGTATAGGAAAAAGGCAAATTGCATGTGTTTTTGTGTGTGTGCATGTGTATGAGTATGAGGTCACCCTGGTATGACCCCTTCTTTAATGCACTGGCTGCAGGGTGAGTGATGGCGCTGGGTTAATATTTAATGATGAAGCAGTTCGTAATGGAGGAATAAATCAGGCTCCATCTTTACCTGGAGAGGAAGAATCCTTTCATTCTGCTGAGCACGGACTACACACACACACGCACACACACAGTAAATGCACTCTTTGCTTCTTGTCTTTCAGCTTTGATTCCTCTTGACCATGACATGCCTCTTGATCAGATGCTGCTGTGACAACACACAACCCCAGCGAGAGAAGAAGAAGGTTATTAGCTGGAGGGATTGATGAAAGGACAAGCGGATCGATGTATAACTGGATGGATAAATGAACGTGAAATTCAAAAATCAAGCAGTGAAAGGGCGAGGAAGCAGATGAGTGAAAGAAGGCAGCAAAGAGGCATAACACTGGAAACACTTGAACACTCTCTCTGCCCTGTCTGCTGCTGCTGCTGCTGCTGCTATGCATTTTTCCCGTGGACCACCAGAAAAGACTGAATGTCATTGTTGGGGTGAGCAGAGGCCCATCCCTGCGTTGCCAAAATGAAGAGAGGAAAATAAATAAGACAGCTGAGAATCTTTGTGTTGCCAACAAACTAGTCCTACCTCTTTGGAAAGACAGAGACCTTCTGGATGAAAGACAGAACTTTTCACACTAACACTGGAGGTTACAGCCCCTTCTCTTTACAATCACAATGCCAGTGATTGTTTTGAAACCTAACACCAACACCTGATGATGGTAACTACCTTTACAAAGTCATTGTGGACCTGGAATAAAGCACAAAAGGAGTTACTAGGTCATTTTAACTAAAAGGATGTTATTTAAAGATAATTCTGTTTTTTTACAACTTGTTTTTTTTTTGCTGTTGTTTTCTGTCATTTATGGTAACATTGTACTCACCAATGTAACTGCTGAGGTCTGGGAATATGGCGACATTGCTTTGACAAAGTCCAACAGGGCAAAAACAAAAGAGGTCGGACAATCAGACAGGACATAAAGGAGCCAGCTTAGCTCGATTATCTAAAAGGTCATGCTGAAAGTGAGTGCCCCCCAAAAGAATCTCTCACTGCACATGAAAACACACACAAGCATTAACCCACAAATGGTAGCAGGCAGACCAGAGCCAACCCATGATGGTCTCCAGCTGCTGAACATGTGGCTGTGCTAACTGAAATCTGTCTCTCTCAATATATATGTGCATAATTATATATGTATATAATTATGTTCGTCTAGAGCTGCAAGAATTTGATGATTCGTCAATGGACATAAATTGAATTGACTGGTTTCTTTATCTCATAATATTGTAATTTATATTTTAAAAAAAAACAATAATAAAATGAGAAAATGATTGACAGATTATTGATCATAAAAATGACCAGATGTTGCATCCCTACCTTCATTCATCAAATATCAACCTCATTACAGTTTACTGATCACAGATTTGTACTGCTGCTGCCTCACATCAAAGCTTTTCCATTCACCAGAAGGCTTTACTGTGAAACATTTTCGTAGATGCAATGCATTTATGAGCAAGATATGAACAATTTTGGCACTACTTTGTCAGCAGATCATGGATAGAAAACAAAACAGCTACACTGAGCTTAGTAAATGTCCAGATACAGAGGTTGTGCAAACTTCAACACATCATCAAGTTAAACAAGGCCTTTCACCTTGTCATCCTATCCTGCAGCTAAGCTTGTGTCACCACACCCACCAGCCTTTGAGCAGCAATTCAATTCACCTGATTAGAGCTGAAAGGATATGTTAAGTAGTAGATCGCGAATCAAAAGAAAAATAATCTGCAACTATTTTGATAATCCATTAACTGTTTCTTATCTAAAAATCATAAAAATGATGCAAACTCTCAGGTTCCTCATGTCACTCTCCGTCAAATTATTATTGATTGATTGGCATGTTAAACAGTCATGAAAATAAATATTAGCTAGAGCCCTGAACTTGATGAGTACAATGTTACTGTTACTGGTAGTAATTATACTCAAAATTACAGCACTAAAAGTCAGGTTGACAAATCATACTATAAAGAACTGTGTCAAACAAACATTATTTATTTCTTACAATCTGATTCTTAAAGTTTGACACAGCAGTTACCAGCACAGCTAGCTTTACCTCCAGTTGGATGAAAGTAAGTGGAGAAGCAAACAAATTCCATTTGCCATATTTGGAGATGTGCGCAGCTTCTGTGTGAAAATTTGTCCCTGTGTAGTTATGAGGCATTTAGCCGGGGGGTCGAACATGTAGGAGAGAGAACATATAGTATGTCTGTGTGTGTGTGCGCAAAGTTGAAATATGTTTGCTAATGTTCTGCTCCTCGTCCAGCTGTTTTGTCAGGGTCCGTTCCTATACCAACAGTGTTCTAGTATTCTAAACCTTGTGTCAGCGTTCAGTCATATATGGGGCTGTGTGTGTGCTCATTGTTTTCAACACGCCTGGGTATCTAGACATGGACAACATGCCTTGTGCAACATTTTATCACTGCATGTTAAAGGGATAGTGTGTTGTGGTTGTATGAGGCCTGCAGTTGATGGTGGTAGATCAGTTTGGAGAGGCAGACAGGAAGCTCAGTGTGGAAGCTAAGCGATGTACTGCTGTGGATTGGGACGACATCAAAACATATTCTGGCCGCATGATTGTGATCACCAGTCATTTTCACTTGTTACCCAGCTACTGGCTGTTGGTAGGTCTGCACACAGAGGGTTTTTCCTCTTCAGTGAAGACATTTGGCCCTCATGAGTACATTGACACACACAGGAATGCTAAATAATAGAATTAATGTTAATTAGCTCACATCACAGCTGAGTACATGAGAATCACTAACATCCGACAGTATTGTCAGTAGAATGAACAGCTTCCAGACTTTCAGAAACTTTGTAACCTTCTAGACCACAATAGAAAGAATGACATTGACAGAAATTGGGAAACAGTATTTTTTTTTCCTTTTCAGTTTTGAGTATGGATTAAACAAAGAAAACAAAACAAGTTTAAAAAGTGACCTTTAGAAGTGCTGCTATGTGTTTTTTTTTTTCCAGCCTTTTCTACTTTGAAAAAGGCCAGGCTAGATGTTTCCCTCTGCTTCCACTTTATGCTAGGCTAGGCTAATCATGTCCTGGCTCCAACTCCATCCAAAGGACTTGTAGATATTGATTACAACCATCTAATCTCAAAAACTTCAAAAGGAATTGTCAGTAAAATGAAAAGCTGCTGCAGTTTATTTAGACAATAATAACTATACTGTATTTAACCCTTTAGACCCCAGTTTGAATTCAAGTATGTCACAGAGAACAGCTCCAAAACTAGTTTTCATCTTAAGAAACAACTTCCTCCCTAAAATATGTGACATTTGTAGCTTTGAACTGAGTGTTCAACACATCACAAAGAAAAAAGACAAATAGCACTAAAACTAAAACATAGATCATAGATATTCCTTATCTGAACAAACAGACAAACAGTATAGCTACATTAGAAAATAAATATGGATATGTAGAAATATCAGCAGACTCTTCGGTGAACTGCGCCCCAGAAAACAGCTTGACAGCTGATTATGTGGATTTTAAGAAATAGATATAAAATAAGAGTATATGAAATAGATGAAAATGAGATATGCTGATGTATATTTCTGATATGTATTCAGGTAATTGATGACAATGTCCCATATTTTGATTCACTGAGAATGATTGTAAAATTACAGCCACTATTGTGAAGAATAGAGCAGGTGCTCTGGAATGCTCTGGTGTCTGGAGGGTCAAAATAACTTGCAGCTCTTACATTTTTAAAAACTCTTTCCTATCACAATTTGGACATGAAAATATTCAGCAATAGCTTCATTTAAACCACAGGTATAAATGTTCTCATACATACCTCTAAGTAGTCGAAGCATCTTTTGAGTTTATGACAAACTAAAGCTGTATTTACTGTGGGTTGGTGCGTGGAGACCTCGGATTTAATGAATAAATCCCACCCACGCACACACAAACACACACCTTTCAAAACGCAGTGTTTTGTGCTTTGCTTTCACAGAGGAAAACAAATTCACTGAAAGCGCCGATGCACCAAATCCAAGGTCAAGATTTAACAACTGACTAGCTGCTTAGTTTCAGCAGGATTAGCATGAAGGGACGTCTGTCCTCGCTATGATATGTGGCTAATTTATGCTAGGACGTTTTCACCACCGGATGAAATGATCAAGACGTGTTGTCCTCATAAAACCAGATGCCTGGGTGTGCAGAAAATGTGACATTTTACTTGGTGCACACACAGTGACTCACAATGATACACACACACACACACACACACACACACACACACACACACACACACACACACACTCACACACACACATGCATAGACATATACACATTTATCCTGAATCCATACTGTATAACCTCTTCACCCTGTGAGTTTTTTTTAGACTTGGTGACAGATGAAACAAGACAAGTACTATAATATATTATCAAAGACATTTATGTTTTTAAAAGTCAAGAGTAGTATATCTGCTTAGTTTTATAAATATATAACTACAGTTATTATTTTTGACTTCTTGGTATTATATAACTAATTATTATAACCAGAGATGTATGTATAAGCTAATAAAGTGTCTTTATGTAAAAACGACTCATTTGTACAAAGTGTTCATTGTATCTACGTGTTTTTAATGGTTACATACACTGACATATAGACTGTAAACTGTAGACTTGTTGACATGGAGAAAAAATTAGTTCATAAGTTCAAATATCTGATTATTTTCTAGAAGAGATGAAAAGCTTGACAAGGAAATATCATGTCAGTACTCGAGAGAGAGCATGGTTAGCCTACGTAGATTAGCATTAAGGCCAAAGTCACAGGGCAAACAGCATTTTGTATGGGTTAAACAAAGAAAACAAAACACGTTTAAAAAGGACCTTCAGAGATGCTACTTCATGGCTAGATGTTTCCCTCTGCTTCCACTTTATGCTAAGCTAGGCTAATCATGCCCTGGCTCCAACTCCATACAAAGGACCAGTGTGTAGTATTGCAACAGAATTTAACCATTAGAGTGTCTATAGATATAAAAGGCTCATTCTAAAATAACAAAAATGAATATGAATATCATATTCCATTTCGCGTAACTAGAGCACCTTAAATCGGACACACGGGACCTTTAACACACAGATATGACATTGTATCTTTTTATCTCACCCTCACTGAGCGTGGATGCAGAGCCATTAGCACTGCATGACATGGCAGCAAACCATTCCACCTTCACAAACCTTCCAGAGGTCTGCTGCCAATTTCTGATTCAGTGCAGGCTGAGGGAAATATTTCGTCTCATTCCACTGACAATGTGGAAGGTACAGCCATCATTTTTTAACGTACATCCTGTCATTCCCACATTCTATAGGCTATACAGCCTCCTTGTTATTTTTCCAGGAAGCATATTGCTGCCTGGACTTTCACTGGTAACTTTTTTTTTCCAGTCCAGAAAGTGTGACGTTCATGTACTATGCAGAAGTCACACGGAGGACATTGAGGTGAATGGTTGGGCATACAAATCCCAGGAGTGCAGGGCTGGCAGGGAACATTTTGCAGATATGTTTCCATATATACATTACCTTATGATGTTATTATATTCTATAGCATTATGCTTCTTAAAAATCATATCTGCTTATACAAATTAGATTTACATAAATGTAATATAAGGTTAACAGGGTTGGTGTCTGGGTGTAGTTGTTGCCTGCATAGATACTTTTCCATTCTGACAAACAGTATGGGGTAGCGTTTGAATATTTCATGGATGAAATCTGTCAGATTAAAATATCTGGATGATTTACACATAATATCATCCATACGTTCAGTCAAACGATGTAGAGAGTTGTGGTGACGGCTCCAGGGCACCATGGCAGTTCTTTATCAACAGCTCCTGACGAAACAAGTAATCAATTCAGGGCCCAACTGCTGCCATTTGCTATACGCTGCTTTATGATGATCGCTCTCAGCGCTCTGTGGCAGCGCACTTTGCTTATAGTGCACACGCTGCCGGCCCATCAATAACGTTACTTGCTATGTGTGTATGGTAAGCAGATCAGGCATTCTTTATTTATTTTATTCAATTACAGCAGTAGTATATGTGTATTTCTGTGTGTGTGTGTATGTGTGTGTACATGTGTGTGTGTGTACGGTGAACAGATGGCTGGCTGGCTGCCAGAGGAAATGGTCCCCTATTATTTATTAGCTGGGATGGCAAAGGATCAAACAAATTTGAATATGAGCCACCCACACAGCTCTCTCTCTCTCTCTCTCTCGCTCTCTCTGTCACACACACACACACACGCACACACAGCATAATATACCAAGGCTGCACTCCTACTGTATTTACCCCATCACTCTGCCTCTCTCTCTTTCACACACACACACAAACACGCATATACACACAGTAGATGAGGTGACTTGCTTATTAAGGTGTGTCACTGGAAGCGCTACAGACTATACAAACTCTCACTTCCTCCGTCACATACACACACAAACACATACACACACACACAGTACTCGGTGCTACACTCTGCAATGCAGCATTGTTGGGCTCCCGGTGTGTCTGTCAGTGTGGCAGCATGTTATATTCTAGTCAAGTTAAAAGGCTTCCTGGAGTTTTTCTTAGTCACTGAGAGAGTTGAGAGGAATCCCACATGACTGCTGTATAGCCAGATTCACTAACAAAGACCATGCCAATGTGGAGATTTTAAGTTAGTAGTAGTTTAGTATATATTATGGTGATGTACTGAAAGAGGGATGTGGATCGAGGAATAAGTGGAGAAGTTAGGGTTGTAAGTGGATGGATGGTATGGATTTGTAGATGGAACAGGGGGAACGAAGGAGCCATCTCTTCTTCAAAAGAGATGGAAGGGGAAAAAAAAGAAGAACTGTCAAAAAAACTGAGCCAAAGAAGTGATAAAACTCCATAAAAGAAGATACTGCTGTCTTCAAAAACCTTTGACAGATAGTGACAGGCATAAGATGTGAAGAGGTGATTTAAAGATATTTTTAAAAGACTGGTAGAAGTTTAACTGTGCCCAAGTAATCAGTTCAAAGCGTAGTTCTAGTAACATATATGTCTGTTAATTCAACTGATGTACATGTCAAGGTCCCTGCAAAAATGTATAGGCGACCTAATCTATGAATTTATATTTCTGTGTGCTTCTGAGAACAAAATGTTGTTTATTGTAAGCAAATGAATCCTGACAAATGACATAGCTAGCCTGTGCACATGTTCTGTCCATTCACCTCACCTCCATATGTACACTTTTGTTCTCTTTGTCACCTGACTTATATGGCACATCAAACCATTAAGCAACATGAGTGCGTTCAGTAGGAGGGCTCAAACTCATGATTTGATTAGATTAGATTGGAAATACTAATTAATCCCAAACTTAATTAACTTAATTAACTTACAATATCTGACCTGTAAAGAAGACTGAAATCTAATCCAGACAGTAGGTATGCCATATTGTGTTATATCCAAGCAGCAGCCTCTGTGTCTGAGAAATGAAGCCGAAAACCGGAAACCAAAGTTATGTTTGTACTTTGATTGACAGGTAGGTGCCATTACAGATGGCTTGTTTGAGCCCCCAGGCGTCATTTTGCCCACCTCGGGTCTGCACGTCTTTGCTAAGTTTTAGCCAGTTAGCCAGGAGGTGGAAGAAGCAGGGCAGCCAACATGGCGGCATTAGTGCTTCATATTTCGAGCTTCAAAATGGTGCTTTGTAAACCAATGGGTGATGTCACACACACTGTCCATTCTTTATACAGTCAATGGATATACCACAGTCCACCCACCCCCCTTCCATCCCCTGTTTTCTATGCTGGCACAGGTGTTGATTGTCAACCCCCAGTCTGGAAACCACTGATCCACAGTAAAGTCAAAGTGATAACACACTACACCATAAATCGTATATATAATTAATTATTTATCATCATGTCATTGTCGTGCAGTATCACATCCATTTGTGAGAGAAAAAGGGCATGACAGCCTGCAATAAAATTCAACATGATATACCACAAAACAGAATATAATTTCAGTCCTCTTATTGAGGTCTGTCAGAAAGGTCTTCATAGGCTCCAGGTTTGTATAGTATAGGACAATGTACTGTAAGATTGTAGTAAAAGAATATGGCCAAACTGACATGTTCTGTCAGTCAATACTATAAGAGTCATTATGATATAATATGATGATATGACATGCCGACTTAGATTTAAATCAGTTTTGTTTTACAGGCCAGATCAGTCACGACCAAGTTGCAAGCTTGGCCCATACTGCTGACCCTGAGGCTGATGGCTTATTTCAGGTTTTGTCCAAGCAGAAACCTCTGTGGCTGGAAAGCCAATGCAAAAGTGCTATAAACTGTAATTCCTCAAGTGTGTCAAGTGAGGCTGGCTACAGAACATTTCAATCTCCATAAGTCCCCATGTTAAAATGTCCAACTTCACAGCAGAAATAAACATGTTTACAGCCTGGTACAAAAAACAGTTTTGGTCTCTATAGCTAATTTCCCCGTTCATGACAACTGTACTGAGGGTGAATTTATATACAACCTGTTCAAATTATATTAAGTCTTCAAGTTATGCAGAATTAACAGCGTGGCAGCTTTAATTGAGAGGTGGGTGCTGTTAGAGATGGCTTGTTTGAGCACCCAGGTGTCATTCCACGTCTTTGCTGATTTTCTAGATTAGCCAGGAGGTGCAAAACTGTGCTTCTGGGTAATGTCACTCACGTGCTGTCCATTCTTTATACCGTCATTGGTTTTGTCATGGAGATCTGGTGAAGTGGCCGGTGTGATGTCTGTTTAAAATGCTCTGCTTCTGCCTCTCTTTGTTCTGAACGGGCAGTCACAAGTGAGCAATGGGCAGTGAGGCAGATAGTCAAGCTAAATGTAGGCATATATCGTGTGCACATTAGTCCCTCACATCATTGGAAAGCTGAAGCACACACAAGCACACACACACACACACACACACACACACACACACACACACACACACACACACACACACACACACACACACACTCCTTTCTGCCTCATTGATCCTGCTTGTTCTTGCATAATTGTCTGCTGAGATGTGAACAACTGCTGGCTAACTTGACCCCGTCACGATGGTAACGGACCTAAACTCTCCTCCCGTGCTACGTTGTGATCATTAGTGTTTCCAGTCTCGGTCGCTGAGCTCCTCTAATCCTGAACTGTGAAAACTAATTTTCCCAGCAGTCACTGCAGGCGCTGTGCTCCAGGTTGCTCATAGAATTTGTCAACAAGAAAATAAAACTCCAGCTGATTTACAGTGTCATATTGTATCCTGAATGTTTGATGATGGCATGCAGAGTAGTGACATCACTTACATCATGAGTTATGATGCAAGACAGCTTCTCCGCTTAGGGGAGTGTGTGTGTTTTGGTGTGTTTTATGTGTGTGGTAGGGTTGTTGAGTGTGTGTGTGTGTGTGTGCATACATGTGAGAAACAGCAGTTTCAGTGTGTCTCACAAATGTACACTAACACGTCTCTGCTGCCAAGACAGTACCGATATTTTACATATCGCTGCTTCCTAATTATTATATAATATTAAAGGCTGGTTTTATGATTACAGATTTTAATTGCTGCTGGGGTGTTAATGGTTATCTGACCTACAGTTCAGACCGAGAGTCTTTTTCTTCATTTAGCAAATGGTTAGTTAGATTCAGTCGACGAGGCTCTGCTGCAGTAACAAGGATTCTGCTGAGAGAGCTAAACAAAAAAGTATTCCTCACTGCTTAATAAGTATCAGCAGGAGGCACATTAGACTGAGCAACAGAGTCATTGCAATCCACCATCCTCTGTCAATGCATGTTGGAGGGATGTTAAAGAGTAGAAGTTCAAACGAAACACATGAAAAATCACAGCAATAAACTATACAAAGGGAAGCATTTTAATTAGTGTTTTGCTTGCAGTAGTTTGTTTTCCGATGACCCCTGAACTGCACACAGACGCACTGATTGGCAGTGATCAGGGAGAGGAGTGTCAGTTGTGTGAGAGCACTGAAAATTTAAAAAAAACGGTGGCCAAACCGACACCAAGCATGGAAAAGCACGGAGGGAAGCACAGGGGGGAACACGGAGCCCTGGAGGAACCAGCGCTGGTCCACAAGTGCCAACCGCCACTGAAAAGAGGCCCTCCTGAAGCGCAGCAGCTGGTGTCTGTTGCCGTTTTACTTCAGCCTGGGCGGACAGCAGGACGCTATACCCCAGGAAATAAGTGAATACCATTCTAAGATTGGAGCGGCGGACACAGGGGGGGCCATACAGGAGGGAAAGGACTAGCTCTTGTGTTGGTGGAACACTGGTTATGGCTGAACTATCTGGACAGATGATGGCCTCTTGGTTTATCAATTTGTAATAAACTTGTAATAAACTAAACTAGACATGGGGAGAACATGCAAACTCAGAAAGGAAATATAAAATCATTTCAAAAGATTTAATTTGAAGGTGAATAGAGAAGACTCTCTCTTTGGAGAAGCAGATTATTCACATCCCCTCTTCTTGGAGATCTAATTTTCTCAATACCATGTATCTCAGAGAGGACACATGATTTGTCTTTGAAACACACTGCCACCAGGTCACACAGGCCCTGTCCTCTGTATAAATGCAAGTTAGGGGACAGTCATGGACAGCAAAATGTCACTGCAGACTATCACACTCTCATCCAATCACAAAGAAAAGAAATCACAAAAAATGAAGATGGACTCGTGACCCATCTTTTCACACATCTGATGGAATTCACACACACTGATAGTGTTGCATCAGCTACCCCAGGCCCCACTGATGGAGGATAGAGCCACTGTAGGTGGGGTGTGGAAGGACAGGGGAAAACTATGAAGGTGAATGAATGACTGCTGAAAACTATGATGTCGAAAAAAATCTCAAAATCTGCGATAACAAGATGGACTTCAAATAAAAGGCTACAGTGTCTTGTGTGTCATGTCACTGCTGTTGGAAGTGAAAGGTCGTCCAAGAGACCGGTACCTCTCCATCTTCACACCAGGGAAACAAAGTCTATCTCAAGGTCTCAAGAAAATGATCCCGTTATCTCGGGACATAAAGACTTAATGACTAAAGAAAACAAATGAAAATTAACTTGTCGTGAGTCGTTTAAACAAGAAACTGATGAAATAAAATGTGTGAATGAACAACTCTTCAGGGCTTCTGTAGAAAATAGTTTTAACTGTTAGCATTTGCTAGGTTTGTCTGTTTCCCCGGTGTTTCCCTGCGCTTTGTGTTCTGTCTGTTCTGTCTAGCCTGGCTGACTTAATTCTCCGACCACTCCCCTCCACCTCGATCCTCGCCTGCTCTGCTCTCACACCTGCATCTCATCACCTCATCAGCTCCTGCAGTATTTAACTCTGGTTCAGCCACCCAGACTCCACCAGTTTGCTGTTGTGCCGTACGTAAGCGCTTCAGGCGTTTATTTTTGGATGCCTGTTTGTCTGCTCACCTGTCTTCATCATTCTGCCCTGAAGATTCTCCCCTGGACTTACCTTGTAGTGTCTTTTTGTGTCGCATCCCGTAAAGAAAACCTTTAAAGCCATTCTGGTTTGTGGTTTGCATCATGGGTTCAGTGTTCTGCCGAAAGCTCAAGCTCAACATTAATATTATCCTGCTGACCTCTATAAACTTCTTAATTTCGTGCTTCCCTTTCATTGTTAAAGGAGACATATCATGCATATTTTCACCAATTCAAACAGGTCCCGGGCACCTTAATGACATGTCTCTGAAATCCTTTGGTCAAAATTCCTCACGGGTCAAGCACAGCAGCCCTCTCTGTACCCTGTCTGTGGCGCTCAGGCGGTCGGTTTTCGTTTCTGACTCTTACAATGCAAATGAGCTGCTGTTCACTCTGGCCCCTCTTCCGCCACACTTCGGCCTAGCGTGCCGACCTGAGTTCGGTGTCAGGTTGCCATGACAACACTTAAACACGAGCACTGGACATGGCTGCTGGTGAACACATGCTTCTGCAACCGTATATGTTCGAGTCAGACCCGGAAAATGAAGAGGCCCCAGAAGAAGTAAGATAACTGAGGAGAGAACAGGACGTTTCTGAATGGTAAGCTTATGTAAGATGTTTTTATATCTTTTTGTACGTTTCGGCTAATGGCTAGTGCTAGGCTAATGATGCTAGCGTGTATAGCGTTGCTACAGTGCTATTGGAAAAATACGTACATGAATTGAGCCAGCACTATATCCAAAATCACCAGCCACTCAATAGTCATGCTTTAGTCCAGGGGTGTCCAAACTTTTTTCAATGAGGGCCACATGCATAAACATATAGGAGGGGGTGGGCCACTTACAAGAAATTAAGTAAATAGCCTTAACTTTAGTGTATTAAAGTTAGAAAAATCAATTAAAAGTGGTCAAATATGTTATATTGTTGAACATAATTAAAGACAACACTGCATTCATCACAGCTTTCCATAAATGGATCTTTATTGATTTATTCATAAAAAACTTTGGTAGCTCATTCTCAGAACAGCAGCCTCTGATTTCTTCTTAGACATAAGATTTACAGTACAGAGAAAAAAACAATAAAGGGGAAAATGGGACGGGGAAGTTTTTAGGCTTAGCATCACACCTATTAAGGTTCGTTTGAACCTTATCAACATAAACAGACTGAAATGGACTTAATAACAGAAGTGTATATAATTTTAGTAAATTATTCTGGTGCGTATCAGCTGCGCTGGGTATGTAAATCAGGTCATCCAGCTGCGGTGATGATCCGATGGCGCTCGTGCCAAAAATCCGGACAAATGTCACTTGATCAAGGAGCAAATCGGCATCAGATGACTTTGTGTGTGCAGTGTGTTCACTGCGCACAGCGGTGTGTACTCTGTGTGTTAAGAAAACCACATTGATATTTGTCTTATGTGTACCTGCACATAAATGCTTATTAACACACGGGTACTGTGTATAATATAATATATATCTTTTACTCACCTAAATTGTGAACGGGATTTGCACTCAGTGGGAGCAGTGATGCTGCACTTTGGACGGAAGGATGGCTGGCAGGTCTGGAGTAAACTTACTGGTTGAGACGCGAAGGACATCATGGAGATGGCTGTCGGTCATTTTGGTTCTCATTCTGCTTTTGTTCAATGTTCACTCACATCTCTAGGTTCGGTAGGAGTTGGAAAATGATTTTCACAAAGGAGGGTTGGTATACGAACAGATGATATTTTAATATCACTAGAAATAACAAAATAATAAACATCGACAGCGTAGCTGTACACTTGTTCCAAATGAATAAAGAAATGAATAAGGCACCGTAAAATAACAAACAAAAGCAAAAGAATGGAGAATCCTGGGACTGAGCTATCCTGCTCAGTATTCGGCAAGTTCAGTTCAGGATGGATCCAATGTGTGTTTTGTCAATAAGTCAGTCAATTCAGTTTCCTTGTCCATAGTTTCTTTTCCTTACTGGTATACTCGCTACTATCACTACTAACCGGGTAGGTAACTGTGTGAGTATCTCATCCGTGTTTCTCTGCTGTGTGAGAATCAGAAGGTCTGGAGTCCACGAGGTAGGTTCTGCAACTGGCCACACTGCTTCTCAAACTCTCTCTCTATGAAATGAAATATATCACCAAAAATCAAGGAAATATATAAACTCACAATAAATGGATTATTATGAATTAAAACAATTTGCTTTAACCATAAATGTAATCAATTAATCACGAATTCCTATCAACAATAGTATTTTCTAACAGACACATTATTTATGCATCTCTTTTTAACCTCTCTTATATCATCAGTTTAACTATTTTAATTCACCTTTTAATTATTTAACTCTTAAACAAATGAATTACAATTTATACATAAGTGCTAATTCCTTAATAAAAAATGAATTATATTGCACCTTAAATGGTACTGTTAACCCTTTTCAATGGCTAACAGCACAATTAGGCAGTTCAATGGCATAAAAGAAATAAACTGCATCTTCTCATTTCAGACCGCATGGAAATTAGCTTGACTTAACGATTAGCATAGCGATTAGCATGAATAAGCATAACCAATGGACAGACTAGCAACTAGGAGCTAGCGATTAGTATGTTGCGGTCGCTATTAGCATTAGCTAACAATTTATTTCCAA
Source organism: Nibea albiflora (assembly GCA_014281875.1). Classification (NCBI taxonomy): domain Eukaryota; kingdom Metazoa; phylum Chordata; class Actinopteri; family Sciaenidae; genus Nibea; species Nibea albiflora. Next base: position 22,665,500 of record CM024797.1, on the reverse strand, counting down.
CAATAAACTACAGCATAAAGTGCACGAAAGTAGTTTTAATAAGCAACATAAACAATACTGACTAACTTAAAATAGGCAGATAACACAATAAATGCAATTTTTCCGTCTAATGGCTATGGGCTAACTGTATGCTAACTCACCGGAGTCTCTGCATTTACTTCCACGAGGGAGATTTTTCCTCCTCGGCTCACAGCTTACTGGAGTGAACCTGGGTTTGCCCGTGGCTACTGGGTCTTTCAGCGGACGGTACAGACTTTGTCCGCAGCACTTAATAACTCTTTTCTTTGTGTTTGTGTAGCAGCATACACAGACTTCACTGCTCAGCGCAGCTGCTGTGTATTTAGCGCTACAGGTGGGCCAGTGTAAAGGCACCACCTGCCATTGGCAACCTCCTTTTGCGCCTCTGTCGTCACTGGTGCGTCATTTTCCGGGTCGCAGGTTGTTGACCCGACAGGTATGGTTGCCCAGTGCTTCACCACACCACGCTCGTTCCTTCGTTGGTGCTCACAGCATTTGTGTTTGTTTGTAGGGCAGCTGTTCATGTCCTGCTCCGTGTCTCCCGTACGTGTGGCGTAGGTTGTATCTGGTAAGTGTCCTCCCTTTCTCGCTGCTAGTTGATGCTGTCTGAGGGCTAATGCTAGTGTGGTCGCAGGTAGATGTCAGCGGTGACCGGCCTTCTCTCTCTCTCCTCCTCCTCCGGTGTGAGTGGGTGTGCGTCCCTAAACAGGTGTAACGTGCAATCAGCAGATTGGGGTCTCTGCTGCTTTGTCTCGCGGCTGCTTTGTCTCGCGGCTGCTTTGTCTCGCGGCTGCTTTGTCTCGCGGCTGCTTTGTCTCGCGGCTGCTTTGTCTCGCGGCTGCTTTGTCTCGCGGCTGCTTTGTCTCGCGGCTGCTTTGTCTCTGCTGCCTTGTCTCACGGCTGCCGCCTTGTACGAACTCGACCGCTGCTTTGCTGCTCTGCTCTACTGTATTGACTACTTTGACCGCCTTGCTTCGCTAGCCTCCTGCTGCGCTGGCCTCGTCCTCATCGGCCCGTAGCCTGGCGTCTGCGGCCCACGCCAGCGGCTCTGTCGGACTCACGCTTGGGTGTTTTAACTAGGGTCTCCATGTGTGCGTGTGTGGATGTGCGGTTACTTAGTTAAATGTTTGCTTGTTTTTCATTTCTTAAAGTGGGAGTTTCTTGATTGGTTACACTTATTTGCCCCTTTCGTTTGATTTATTCTGTTTCTTTTCTTTCAGTTGCTGGAGACTGGTGGCGGTGCTGGTGCCCGGGTGGTGGTGGCTCTTTTGTTTGCTGTGTTGGGGTTGAGTTTATTTCTTGGTTGTTTTTTTTTTTTGCGAATCCCCCTCCCTTGCACTAAGCCTGTCCACACACTCAGCTCCAGCCCCTCCCCTTTATTTCATTTTTCCGTTTTGATGTTCATTTTGTATGAATGGAATTGGAACATTTTAACTAGTTGTTTAATAATTGTACTTTTTTTCTATAATTGAACTACGTCTCATGCCTCATTGAGTAAACTTACCTGTGTGCCTTTCGAATTAATTCTCTGGGTGAAATTCCCAGGGTGGCGTTGTCGGTCCCTACCCCTAACTTGGTTGTTGGTTACTAGGTTTAAATTTTCTTTTAATTTTTCACCTTATCCTCGCCACATTTGCTTTGCTCTTTTGTTCTACTTTTTACTAGCGACTCACTCAGTCTGGTCTGCTGCCGTCTGGCTCGTGTCTCAGAGAAAAAATGGCGTCACGTAACGGCTTCACCCGGTACCTGAGCTAAATTCAGGAATAATCTATCACTAACAGGAAACTACTGCCACCTACTGGCGTTTTCTGGAACTGTCTAAATCACAAATACTGGGTTAGTGACCTGAATTTTCATGCTGGTTACATTTAGTTTGTACTTCTTTTACTATTTGTACTTATTTTATTCCAATTTCTGCCAAATCGTACAATGCGTATAGTTGTATATTGTTGTACATACCTACATATTAACTGAAATGGCTTCCTCTATTCCACACTCTTTGGCTTTCCATTTCCTCAAAGGTCAGCACTTTAAGTTTGCTGTTGAACAAATTAGTTTGTCAAAGTTCACCAAAGTTGAACGGCATGCTAAAGCCCTGCTGATCCCTTCATGCTGACGCCATTAGCTGTTCACTCTTACATCTTCCTTTTGGTGTTGACTTTACTGAGTTCTAATTTGTGCATACAGCATGTGTCATTAAGGGGAATTAGTTCTCCCAAAAGATTCATTGCAATTCAGATTCTTTGAGAGCATGCACTGTGTGTGTCACCTGGACTGACGAAAGTCTTTTCTTATTTGTTATTTTCTCATTCTTTTGTCCCACCAAGTTTTGTGTGTATGCATCTTCAGTCCCTCATTATGTTCTCCAAATGAATCATGCACTTTTAGTCTCAAGTCTCATCTCTGTGACTTCATGTACTTGTGTAGGTGCTCGATCCTTCCAGCTGCATTGAGATCAGTGTACTCATGCTGCATGCTGAATGAAAGCAGCTCCGAGTGACAGTGTCTGTGTAATCACACGTTTACTCAGCCGCAGCCTGTTGAATCGACGCTTGTGATGCTGCCTGCAGACTGCTGGGTGTGCTTTCAACCTTAACGCTCTGTCTGTGATTGACTACGTGCTGCCACTATGGGATTACACTGATTTATCCCTCGGTGATATTCAAGTCATCCAAATATTAAATCCTCTGGAATGTCAAAAACATATGGAAATGTCCTCTGTCCTGTCTTAAAATTCATGTATTAGAACCAAGCAGCAATCTCTGTGGGAAATGAAGTCAATGCAGGAGTGCTGTTACGGCCGCTGCTGGCTGCTGTCTAATTTATGCTTTGTATGCAAAGCAGGCTGTGTGTTCCCCTATCAGGGATTGGCCCCTTATGATGCTGGGATCGCCTCCACGAGGGCTGTGACCTGTCGCTGATGTCTGTGAAGAGCCAATGAGAACCTCCAATCAACACAGCGGCAGTTTAAATTGTGCCTATTGTTATGACCCAGGGTCTTAATTTAGTGGGGGGTTTTTTCTGTGTCATTGTTCCTCCCTGCCTAGGGGTGGTGCTACCACCTTAGGGTCTCTCCCTCTCTCCAGGTGCTGCCTGCCGATTGGTTAATGGACTGGTGAATCATCTATAAATGGCCGCCGCTGGATTCAGTCCCGCTCTCTTCTCTTGACCCTACTCCCAACGGCACCAGGCTGTATTGTATTGTATTGTATAGTATTGTATTGTATTGCATTGTGTTTTGTTTTTGTGAAGTTGTGCTGGTCTGCCTTAGCAGACTTTAACTTAGCAGTCCAGCTAGTAGTAGGGGTGAGTAGCTCTTTTGGTTTGTCTCCTTTTTTCTACTGTTTATTTTATAGGGAGGCAGGTTAGAACCCTGTATTTTGGTTTCCTTGTTTTGGTTAGGCAAGTTAGTTTGGGCAGATTGTTTTGGTTGTTGTTTTGGGCCATGCTCACCCTGAAGATATGAACTACCACTTTGAAAATAATTATTGAAGAATAAATGACCTTTGGTTGGACTGCAGCTCTGTGGCCTTGGTCATTCTTGGGAGTGGGGAAGGAGGGGAGCACCCTTTTCTTATGTTCGGTTCCCCTAGGCCGGACGTAACACTATGTTCACAGTTCGTGGCGGCTTGTGTTTGTGATATTGATAAGCTCGCCTTGTCGTGTGTTGATTGACAAAAAGGTTGGTAACGGAACGACAGTGGGCTAGGTTTAGATTCTTTTGATTTCACGGACTACTTTGAGAATTCTCTTTGTTAGATACACTAGTTAGGGGTGCTGTTGTGATTGTGGTTTTGTTTGTTTCCTGTGTGCCTTAGGCTGTAAATAGTGAGGGTTTTATTTCTCGGTTTTTGGTTCTTTAGTTAGAAGATAGGCTCTGTTAGAGTTCTCTTTTTGTTATACTTATTTGTTTCTTTCAACAGCACCCGTATGCCCTATGTTCGTTCCTTTTGCCTCACCTCCTTTTGTTGATAACGGCAATTAAAACTTCTGACGAACTGGAAACTGGTGTCACTTTGCATCCTAATTTCTTATCTTTAACTTGTTACTGCTCTCCAAACGAGCCGGGGCGTAACAGTGCCAAAAACTGTAATTCCTCGAGCGTCCACTGGAGGCTGAATACAGAACAAATTATATTAAGGCTTACACAAGTTATGTGTAATTAAAAGCGTGGCCACTCTGATTGACGGGTAGGTGTCATTACAGGTGGCTTGTGGCATTTTGCCCACCCCAGGTCTGCACATCTTTGCTGAGTTTTAGCCAGTTAGCCAGGAGGCCTCAGGTCCGCTGATGCCTGCTACTTTCGCAGTGCAGGCAACATAGCGGCAGCCAGAGACGTATATTTTGAGCTTAAATAGCGCTTCAGAAACCTCACGTGTATGCTATCCATTCTTGATGATGGACGAGAACAAGCTGACTTTTTAAAGACGAAGAAATGAGGACATTTACAGGTATGAGGAAATTCAATTTAACATCACTGCTTCAATAGCATTCATCTGCTTTTGTAAGAATCAAGGCTGGAGGCCAGGTTTAATTATACATTTAACAAAAATCTACATTTTACCATTTTGTCTGTATCACTCTTCATGCTGTGTCTAGCTGTGTTCAGTTATACTGAATAACTGAACACAGCTGGGGATTAGAGGCCCTGAGCATTTAAGAACAGAAACCAACCTGAGAGCAGACGTGATAACTCTGTGCAGTCTGCCTTCATCATTGAGATAACAGTTCCCTGGGAAGACACCTTGTTTTATATCCATTAATTATCAGTAGTCTGTAATACTTTCTGCAAAGTGATGCACCTTATCACACTGAAGTGTTTTAGGGAGTGTCACAGTGTGTCAAGTGTCCCATTTGCTTTGACTCAAATCACCTAAAGACAACAGGCCACAGATCACGACAGATGCATGCACACGAGAACTGCAGGCACTGCTGCTCTAAAATACAAATTTAAAGCAACATTGTGTAGAAATTTGTTGTCTCCAGTTTCAGAGTGTAATCCAACTGTGGTAAATATGGACAGCTGTATATGTGTATTTGTTCTGATTACATTATTTATGATCAAAAACTAGTGAGTCGACAACTTTGCTAAACATCAACAAGGTCACCAACAGCAGCTAATATTACTGACTAGTCCAGCAGCAGTCAGCCCAGCTCGGGTCTGTCTTTCAGCCTTTTATTTCACCAAGCTCTCACCAACCACTAAAAGTCAGTCCCACATTTACTCTTGTCTTGCAGCTTCTTGTTCAGCCACTCTCTGTCTTTCTCGTCTTACTGTATCTTACTACAGTGGTTTTAGCTCACTACATTCCTAAGGTGCAGGTCAGAGCACCATTAGACCAGCACACAGTTAGACAAAAAAGATTTGAACCTAACATAGCAGACAAACACAGAAATGCAGATTTGAAAAGTAAATATATTCAGTCTAATTGTAGCAGTGTTGAAGCGCGATACCCAAAGAGGTCAGAATACAACAGAGCACTCCAGCCTCATACTTCATTAACTCTCCATTGAGAGATTATTCCTGCTAAGACTAATCTTCAGTCTAGTAGCTCAGAGCTATAATAGGCGTCCCCTGACAATAGAGTAAAGCAACACTAAAGAATTATCATCAGGAAGTGAGTAGAGCAATTACTGGCAACACACACATGGGAGCAGTTTGTTTGGAGGGCACCAGCTGTGTGCAGTGAGAAAGTCCAATTCCTGGTTTAGATTAAAAATGTTGTATTATGTGACTTCACAGAGAACTATTAACTATTAGAGGCCAATTCATTTTCTTTTTTTGTAGGGCAGCCAGCATGGCACTGCGTCACGTTTTCTCCACCCCAGATCTCTGGTTCCCAACCTTCTTCCTCAAGGGACCCCTTTAGCAAGCAATAACAGAACAGAACAACTGATAAATGTTGTGTCAAATGAGTGATCGGGATGAGGTCTGAGCATCAGGGATGAGTTTTGCTTATATTTTTAAACAATTCTTTATGTTTCTGTTTTTTTCATTCATACATATTTAACAGGCTTCTTGTCTTCTCCTCTCATTATTCTCTGAGCTCTTTGGTTGTTTCATCTGCATATTTTACCAATGCAGGATGAGGTTGTTTGCAGAGTCAGTGGAGTTCAGGTCTGCACTGTGCTCTTATTCTGTTAGATTATGTCTAAAATAATAATCTAAAACTGAACTGAACTGAGCGAGTCTGACTGTCTGTATTTAAAACGTGACTTCCTGAGCTGCTGATATCAAAGATACAGTGTGTATTTTTAGTTATTTACATCACCCTGTGGTGTGAACCGTTAACTACATGTGTTGTGTCTTGTCACTCGTCAGTTAACGAGTGCTGCTTCTTTAATTAGTTCAGAAATCCCGCATTTAACACATATCGTCTCATAGTCCACCACACTCTACAACTGCTTATGAAGTGTCAGGGCTCCTCGTGCAGTTTCTCACTTCATTTTCGTGAAAGTAACATCAGTGCATTGGATCGAGGCAGACTGAACAAACAGACACAAAAACCAGCTGATCTGTTTGCAGCATGGGGGATTCTTCTCTTCTCTTACTTGCAGTGAATGGATACTCCCTTGTCTCACACTATTAATAATTGAAGGCCTGTAACTCATAATAATAATAATAATAATTTGGTAAAATATCTGAACTCTTCTAGACTGCAGCTGGGAGACTTTGTGAAGACATTCATGGTGTTCAGAGGATGAATCCTGATGGTTTTGGTGACCCTGACTTTTTGTCCAGAAAGTTCAGCTTTCTGTTTTTACATAAAATGTCTCAACAGTCACTATAGTCACTACAGTCACAGGAAATGCTCTGTTTTCACTTGTTTGGATGTTTCAGAAATGATTTGTAGAAAGCGGATCCAAGTGGAACCAAAATCCTAGTGATGTGAACGAGCGGGTTCAAAGAGCTGGCTTTTTTAAGTGAACGATGGGACCATAGACATCACGTGAGGATAGTCAAGGATCATACCACCAAAGCAGGGAGGGGCGGGGATCCTGCATGAAAGCATAGACTCATAGACTAGTGTACTGAACAAGAGTGAAAGGAGCAGAGAAGCAGAGAGAGGACTGGCTAAGCAATTTATTAATATTAAAAAAATCAAATTTCTCGTTTTAAGTCTAAGCTGCTCTAAATTTGGCTGAATTATGAAAGTGGTAAAATGAAAAGCTGTTTGTTAAGCTGAACCGAAACGATCTGGCTCACTAAAAAGAACCGGAATATCTATAACTACAAAATACTGCTGTGTTGTTGCAGAACTCCAGCGAGTTTGATCTAGCTGTACAGAGAGTGTATTTTTAATATATATTTTTTTAAATTTCCAATATGAGCGTTAAGCATTCATTTAATATCTTCTCCTTTTGCAAATATTGCATGCTCGTTATATCATTTATTTAATGAGTTTCATACAAAGCTCTTTCCTATAACAAGTTAGGATTAATGAAACAATGTCTTTCGTTTTTCCTTAATGGAGACAAATCTATGCAGTCTATTATCTTCACTGTGATAAAAATGTATCAGTGTGTGGGTTCAGACTGCATGTTGAAGTGTACACAGACAGCTCGTATATGAAGAGCACAGCAGTTGGCGTGAGGTTACATCAGATACAGTATGTGTGGAGGATCATGTCACTTCATCAAGATCACAGAGGGTGAAACACATTGACCCTGAAACTCAATCCTGTTGAATGCAGCCTGACATGAACACACACACACACACACACAGAAACACAGAAATAACACATATGCTTGCATCCACTTGCCTTATTGTCTGGATGTGAATGAGCATGATTATGAGAGTTGTCCATAGCCAGAGCAAATTTCAAAAGAAACACTAGTCTGTGCATATCAATCAGTGAAGGTGCTCTGCATCAGTGTCTGCAACACTATTTTGGTCTATTCCCTCCTTCCTCCTTCTACCATGGATAAGTAGGCTATAGAGCTAAACTAAGTTTATTTTGAAAACCAGCGCAGATTCTACTTCCTGCCAGCTCAGTCTCCTCTGTGCTGCTTGTTGAGACGTATTCTCTGCAAAGAAGAGCGAAGAGCCACTTCTGAAACACACCGCTACAAATATCTGCAGCCAGCTCCGGCGGCCACATCGCAGCAAGAATGTGTCACAACTGTATGTGATGGAATCAGTTAGTGCAATACAGTTAGAATGTGAAACGTCAAACGTCAAACTGAACGGTTTGTTTTTATGCTCTTTATCCTAAACCCTGTGTACGGTAAAATATAACTGACTGACGAACCAGACCCAAAGATTGTTAGGCTTCGACTGACACAATGAAAAAACAAGTACACAAGTACACATTACATAAAAAGTGGCTCCGCAGGTTTGCCCTCAATTCTGCCATCAATGACCCCGACCGAGCTAAACTTGTCCAGACCTTTGGAGGCAATGTTGCTACCCTACACTAGATTCTCTACCATATCCAAAAGTTACCAAGCTGAGTGAAATGCAAGGATATGTGGGAAAGAAGGCACACAAAGCCAGAATCCGACAGAAAAGAAATTATAAGAGAAATGGAGTTAAAACGCATGTATGGCTGCATGCTCAAGGCGGAAAAATCATTGGCAGCTAAACTGGCTGTGTGCAGCGAAAGAGTCCAGTGATCTATGAAATTGTGTTGGAGGACACAGGAACTGTTAACATCGCCAGACTGAGAACCTGTCATCCCACAGCAGAGGAAGTTGAAGAGCAGCAGCATCTACGACCATGGGAGGAATTTAAAAGGTTTCCACCAGAGAAGAAATTCCACAATCTGCATTCGACCACACCACAAAATGAGCAAGACCAAAGAAACTGTATTTTGGAAACTTCCTAAGAAGAAAGTGATAAGGAAGATTTCCTTTGTTTCCTATAGGTCCCTTTTCCAAGAGGAGAGGACTATAGCGCTAAAACCTGCCATCAACATCACAGATCTGATCTGCTATCAAAAGTAACAAATCAAAAGTAACACATACCCACTCCTGTCATGATACACCTTTCATTTCTGTCAGTTCACCTTTCCAGTCTTCAAGCAATGAGCGGGAATCTAGCGGGAACCACCAGCCTTTGGGTTATTGAACGACCCACTCTACCACTGAGCCATGGCCACCCCCAGACACCCACACACCTCCACCGTAACCCTATGCCAGGAGTCCTGTTTGTTTTGAACAAAAATGGCACAGAGTCGATGGACGGAGTTGGAAAAAGGAAACCGTGAGACCGTCGATGTCACCTGTTGGTGTCCCTACCTTTTGTTGTTTTCGTCTAAATCTGCATGCACTGAATCATGCTGGATCTGGAGTTTGGATGAATTTCTGTGATGGAAAGAGATGACTGATGAGACAAAAACCCGGACTGGAAAGGTAAAATCCAAATAGCACATTTAATTGGCTGATTTCTTTTTTACCCTCTTTCATATTACTTGACCTGGACAATTTATTTGTTTGATGGTATTGAGTTGAACTACACAGAAAGCAAGATACTTGTACTGTTTTACTTTGTGCTGTTGATTTGCTGTACTGCGTGTACATAAGTACAGACGTTAAAATGCAAAAAAATCAGTTGGACTATCACCAGAGAAGCTGCTCTGTGAATGGTTATCCTCTAGTTTGGCCCATGTTCAGTTTTTCAGTTTAATTTCAGTTCATCCATCTATCTATTATCTGTAACCACTTATCCTCATCAGGGTCCCAGAGGGCTGGAGCCTTTCACAGCTGACTTTGGGCTAGAGGCGGGGTACACTCAGTTCATCACAGGACACATAGAGACAAACAACATGCGAACTCCACACAGAAAGACTCAGCTGAGGTCAATTTCAATTCATCACATGTTATCTGCCTCTGCACTAAAAGCATTTATTGGCATGGTGGAGCAGTGGTTAGCAGTGTGCCCTCACCAATTGAGGGTTCTATGTTTGAACCTGCAGAGTTTACCTTTGTTTTCTCCAGCCTGTGTCAGCTGGGATCAGATCCAGCTCCCTGCAGCCCTAAGTGGTTATGGATAATGGATGGATTTATTATTTTGTAATACACTTATGCCCGTTCCCCATGTTTTCCATCATCATAATAATGCAGCAAATACAATAATTTTAGCCATTTTTCACAATTCGCTTGAGTAGTTTCTGTGCATGTGTGAGAGCCTTTGGAGGACTGCACATGTGTACCAGCGAGCACAAGACACACACTGAGACCAGAACCAAAAACATGCATTAATCCACACCAACACACAGCAGTGTGTGTGTGTGTGTGTGTGTGTGCGTGTGAGAGAGAGAGAGTCCAAAACAAAGAGAGAGAATGAAAAAGTGTCTCAGTAGCTTTATTGCTTTCTCATCCTTCATTGTCAGCCAGACTGCCTCTGCCTTGCAATTCTCTGGTCTAGATTCCTCACTAGCACACGTGTTTGTGTGTAAATGTGTGTGTGAGGATATATGAGCAGGACAGTGTTTAAGGAATCAGATGGCAGTCTGTAATGTCACTCTGCAGGGTTGGGCGAATGAGGAGGGAAGAAAGATAGAGAGGCGCAGAGAGCAGAGAGCTCCGTATTGTTCTTGAGAAAAACATGGCAGAGAATCCTGCAGAGGAGATGAAAGTGATCTGAGGAACATATCACACTGTAAAGTCATCCAGAGAAATGCTCACAAGCTATTTTATTGAAGTCTCAGAATATTATGTACAACAAGTGCAACTCGAGTCCTAGTCGCAGACTGGAGTCCCCGGTCCTGGAAAGTGCTCATCAGATGTCTGCTGAATTGCAGAGCATCAATCTTCTGATAGATGAGAGAATTTGCAGCTTTCATCTATTTTATTTACCCTTAAATCAAAAGAATTGAACCATGAGCCTGGTTCTGGTCAACGTTTCTGCCTCATTTTCCTTGCCCCTGTCGCCAGGTGCTTGCTCATGGTGGAAATTGTTGGGTCTCTGCAGATAACATATAAAGTACAGTCTAGACCTGCTCTATATAAAAACTTACATCTGGAAGCAACTGCTTATCTTTTTAACAGAAAAAAAAGACATTTGGTTTCTGCATGTGGCCCAGTGTGTCATATATAATGACATGTCCCACAAACAGGTTTCCACATACACAGGACACACACTATCCTGGTCTTGGTACTGGTGAAAAGTTTTTGAAGTGTAAAGAGATGAAAGAATGATAATAAAAATAAATCCATCTTCCCCTCTCTCCCTTTCAGCCATTGACCGAGATAAAGACACAGGAAGCATATAAATACATTCTCCTTCAATGAAACCACTGGAGTGGTTCGTAACTAAAAAATAATCCTGCTAACAAACACTAGTAAATGGCAAACAGTGAATGTGTTCCCAGCTTGGCTATGCAAATGTGAATTGAGCCCTTCATCAGAGCGACACTTTGTTTACTCACAGCCAAGACGGATGAGCTAACATCCCTCCTGCTCCTTTGCCACTATTGGCAAAACAATAGCCTCCTGATTGCAAGCGCTGTTCATTTGCATTGGACACATGGTGGAAATGAGATTCCCATGGTGATGGATGGGCTCAGTCTCCCTGCTATTTAAACAGACTGACTGAAGACCCATGGGGGTGTACTCCCAGCTATACGCATTCCCAGTTTCTCAATCCACCGTTGCAATCCCATCTCAAGCTAATGGACTTGGGATGGGAATTGTCGCTCTGGTGGATTGAAACTGTTTCCCCATGCTGGCACATATTGCAGGGTAACTCTAGGATGGTGAAGATGGATAGAGATGACTTTCATTGATCATCTACCTTCTAAATCCAACAACCTGTTTGTCTGGATCCATGTGGTTGACTTGTATCCCCAAGTGAAGCTGCTGTTCACAATAACGTATTGTCCGCAATGTTTGCATCTTAAAATGTGTCAGGAACTTAAATATTTGGCATTTTCTTTTTTCCTTTTTCTGCATGAAAAACTGCAAAATTTATGGAACAGCCTGGACATTTTACAGTTTCAAACTTTGTAAGTAGATTTCATTTTTAAAACAGCCCTTGGGATAATTCTTTCAGCAAGACTTACATGCAGTTGTCAGGAATTTTTTTGGTACGCTGAATTAGATTCAGTGTACTGAATGGGAATGGGTATGTGAATGGGATTCAGTGTACAATAACTAACAAGCAACATATGTACTGTAAAACTTTTACAAAACCTAATTTTATTGTTTTATTCTGCAGATTTTACTCCATCATTCTTTATAGTATAGTACATTTTGCAGTATGGATAACACTAACACTGATGATACTGCCATTGTTGGATGTGTATTAGAGGGAAATGAGCAGGACTACAGGACTATGTCGACTGGTGTGATGGCAACTTCACTTCAACACCAGCAAGACGAAGGAGATGGTGATCGACTTCAGGAGGAAGACGCCTCAGCAACAACCACTAACAAACTGAGACTGTTTGGACAACACAGACATCCTGTACAAAGAGAGTCAAAGTTGTCTCCACTTACTGAGGTCCTTTGGAGTGTGCAGGATGAAATTAAAAACATTCTGTGACTCACCTGCATCTGCATTATTTTATGCATTGGTCTTTATGAGCAATTTCTTACCAACCTTGTGTAAACGAGCTGCTGTGACAAATAAATTTACTTGGTATGGGATTATTGTCGGAGTTTTACAGTGAAAGCAACTTCTTAATGCTATATTAAAATTTAATACAAAACAATACATTCCTGTTCTACTGTTAGATGGCTGTCTTTTACCAGATGTGAAAAATGTAACTCTTTGTGCACAGATGAATCATTTGCAGAAACCAAAAAAGAGGAAGAAAGACTGTCCTCTGCCTAACAGAACATTGTGTATCATGAAAGCAGTACCGTCTCTTTGACGTCTTCAGCTCTGCCCTCATCTCTTTAAATGCCCGCGGGAACTTTTTGTTCTCGTTCACACAGTAGTGTTCATGTATTTCAGGAGCCATTTCCCCTTTTGTGCCACATTCCGTGTGAAAGTTTCTTTAATCTGATTTCCACTGAGTTCTTTCGACTGCTACTGTATTCAATGGTCTTCAAACCAATAGGCCACTCTTCCAGGAAATGGAGATTTTATGTGTCTTCAACTTTCAACTTCATTTGACCTCCTCTGGGTTTGTATCAGTTTTGCTGAGACATCATCTTCTGTCTGTCTTTATTCTCTATTCTCTCCCAGGACCAGGGATTTTTGAATCCCAATTGCACCCATGTGTCCTGGATTGCGGCTTTTTGTTCTGGAGGGACTTCATCTGTGTCAGACTGGTCAGTGTGATCCTTTCATTTTCTTATTTTTTCTGGTTGTATATCACTTCATATACTCATTCTTTCTTACAGTGCTACTCTGGCCCAATCACGTCTCCTTCTAATATGTCACCTTTTTGGTGACTTCAGGTAAGTTCCTCTAGTAAAGCAAAAACTCTTTTGGATGAATTTCTGGGGAAAATACAGGCAGGCAATTTTCTTCATGAAATACTTCAAGTAAAGTGCAACATCACAGCATAATAGACCTTCATGCATGTCATGACCTTAAAAATGCCGAAGACCACACTGTCAAACATGAAAAGATATCAGAGCATTAAAAGCATAACTAGAAGCCCATTGAACAATACAACACAAAGCCCCTTTGACTGTTTCATCACCTATAGTTTCTCCATTTTCATCCAAGTCTTTTAAATCCACTAATATCTCTGGGATAATTTTAGCACTTCCAAATAGTTTAATTGGACATGAGCTTATGGACGGGACATGAGCAGTTAACTTTGCAAGAAATTTCAAGCGCATGCATACTTTAATTACCATTTTAATAAGGTACAGTTTGTTTCACAGGTATGTTGTAAGAAGATTTCTGGCATATTTCCTGATGTTGTCCTCTGCAATTGATGACAAAACAGAACTAAATTTTTCACACAATTGCAGGCTTTAGCAATAACATCATCTGTTAGCTACGTCATTTTTTAAGAAGTGTAGTACTGTCCCCCACTCGCACACATTTTGCATCTCCACTAACTGTTGAAGCTGGAAGAATGAGCTGCCCTTGCAATGTTAGGTAGAGTAAGCATTCTAAGAAAGGTCTCATTGAAATTTTTGGTAATTCAGTGCTTTTATTTGTTGCTGCATTTGAGCTCTGGGAAGCACCGTCATATGCAATGACAACAGAAGACTAAGCAATCATTTTAATACAGTAAGTAAAAATAATCTCAGCTTGAAGTCAGTACCAACATGGGCTTTGTTCCAATTAACTCTACAATGGGGTACATAACCCTTCAATTTCATGGTGTTTTGCTACAGAAAAAGCAGGTAACCATTTTTCAAACAAAACCTCTCAAGTTGTTACAACTGTTACTCAACATGGATACAGGACTCAACTCAGGACTCAACTCAAGACAGATACAGGAGGTAAACAGTCATTTCAGCCAGACAAGGCAGGCAAACAGTTCAAAGAGGTAAGACAAAAGCAGGGTCAAAAACAGGCAAGGGTTGAAACCGAAGCACACTAGGAAAACACTGGAAAGTAGGATGCATGGTACACTAACAATCTGGCACTGGGGAAGGAGAACAAAAAGGGTTTAGACAGTGATGAGACACAGGTGAGGGTGATTAGGGTGTGACAGACAAGGTGGGAAAACTGAGAGGCTGGAGAAGGTGGAAAGTGAACTGACTGACAGTACCCCCCCAAATGATTACCATTTGAGCCAGCAGGTTGAGTGCAATGAGACCTGACACAGCAGGTGACTGAGTGCAATAGCTTCCAGAGGTCTAGATAGGGGAACAATGCCAAGATCCAGCCACTCTGCCAGGTGCCAAGCCATGAAGTTTTCCCCATCCACCCTGGAATCCAGTGCTGGGTGAACAGCCCTCTGCTCCGTTGAGACAAGTTCAGTGGTCAAGAGATGTTGGGAGAGATAGTTTGGCTCAGTGTGCTGTGCCTTTAACTGGACAGGACATGAGTGTCCCGACTCTCTGCAGTAGATGCATGTGCCCTCGCCCAGCCATCACTGTGGTTCCTCTGGAGAGAGGAAGCCTTGGCCCAGCTGCATGGGCTCTGCTGCGTTGTTGTGAGTGACCCAGGAACGGCATCACCTGCCCCTCTGACTGGGAGGAATTGCTGCAGGCCAGCGTTTATCCCTCTCAAGCTTGTTGTCAGTGCGGATGGTGAGGGAAATTAGCAAGTCCAGGTCAAAGGGGAGGTCAAGAGGGACGAGAAGCTCCTTAATGGATGCTGAGAGGCCATGGAAGAAACAGCAAGGCGGCGTTCCATTTACTGTCAGTCGCTAGCATACGGAACTAAATGGCTGCAGTCAGCTACTCGTCTGTCCTACCGTAAGGACAGAAGAGCCTGAACTGCTTCATGATTGAAGACTGGTGCAGTCAGAGATCTTACTTCAAGAGACCATTCAGGGAGTAGCAGATGGGAGAGTCCCATGCCCAGTCTGCTGAAGCCCAGGCAAAGGCCGGCTCTACCCAATTTGGTGCCCTAGATGAGATTACTCCCTGGCACACTCATAATTGAACAACATCCAACTAATCAAACGTTTAATTTGCACAACTGTCCAGTGTTTCTTTCAATGACATTCTACATGTCTGGACTTCCTCCAGTCAGCAGGGTCTAAAAGGTGCTGCCTTGAGACTTGTGTACTTCGGGATGTGTTGACAGGGTCCTCAGGCTGTTGAACAGTGCATGCTGTGCTTGTTCCTTCACATGCAAGCAAATAGATATTAATCCTTCAGTATTAGGAAGATCACAATGATTTACAAGTTACAGGACATCGGGCAAACACATCTGAAGCAAAAATGTTGGGGGTGTGGTTGCTGGGGTAGTGCTGCTGATGCCTGACTTTAGCTGTATTCAAACAGAATACATCCAAACTGTCACACCACTGCATTAAGTTTGTGGGGTCAGTCTACTTCACTTAAGGGTTTATAAAGTAGGCACTGTACAACACAATGAACTTCATTTTATTTGACCAATACCTACATTTACTGTAATTACTAACAAGGTTGTACCATTCAGTAACAAAAACAGCAGTGTCTCGAGCGAGACCACAAACAATTGGCTAAAGTTACAGCCTTCAGAGAGTGGTGTTTGTGTCTGCAGCTTGCAGACTACCATTTTCAGTTGGCTACTGAATTTCAGCACAATAGCGAACGTTCGTCTTCTCACGCTTATCTGAGGTCAGGTCATGGGGTCAGCAGCTTCAACAGGGAAACTGAGACTTCCCTCTCCCTGGTCACTTCGTCCAGCTCTTCCAGAAGAACCAAGGCGTTCCCAGGCCATCCGAGAGACATTCCCTCCAGTGTGTCCTGTGTCTTTCCCGGGGCTGCCTCCCAGACTTGGCCAGAACATCTCACCAGGAGGCATCCTCACTAGAGGAGGAGGAAAATTGAACGTGATAAGTACAGTAGGAGGAGAACTAAGCAGCAGCAACAGGATCATTGGGCACACAGTTGTTAACTATAGTCAAATTAATTTAACTCTACCAAACATAATGACATGATGAAACTGGAATGAAATACCAAATCAGACTGGACATACAGGCAGGGATGAGAGCTGTGTAGAAACTCTTATAACTGAACTAACTTTTACATACAGAACAACACAGATTACACTCATTTAGCATGGTAAGTCAGCATTGCCTTATTTCAACCTAGCTAGCAAGCTAGCACAAATAAAACATCTTCAAACAAAACAGCATTGAAAAAAGGCATAATGTTAGCTTTATATTGTGACTCCTCTTTTCTTTCGGTTATGCACACCTGAGGGGTGGCAAAAGCAGGGTTAAAAAAACAAAAAACAGGCAAGGGTCGAAACCAAAAATCATACTAGCGAAACACTGGAAAGTAGGACACATGATACACTAAGAATCTGGCACTGAGGAAGGGGAACAAAGGGTTTAAATACACAGAGTGACGAGGTGATGAGACACAGGTGAGGGTGATTAGGGGTGTTACAGACACAAGGCGGGAAAACTGGAAGGCTGGAGAAGGCAGAGAGGGGACTGACTGTGACATAAACACCTCTACATACATCACAGCAGTCGCTCAGAACTCAATACTTTCTCTCTAAAATCCAGTTACCAGGTCTCCTCTTTTCCATTTCCTTTTAGCAAAACTTGTGACGTCTAGTAGAGGGGCTGATATGAAAGTGTTTCTGACAGATGTCTTTTGACTCTTGTGGTTTCAAAGACTCCTAGACCATATCAATCCACATTGTTTTAATGTATAAATACTATTTTAGCTAATATGAAATTTAATTTAAGCGCGGTCAGTAAACACCCACATACTTACGATAAAGTATTAAAAGTATTTCACAGTTCTTTATGTAAAGCCCATATTGCTGCCTACATGAAGTTTACACACAGCTTTACTTTATTTTTAGCCTTTGCTGACATGAGAACATAATGAGGGAAAACATGTAAAATAAGTAGGCTCAAATGCTAAACACCAAATTCAG
Source organism: Nibea albiflora (assembly GCA_014281875.1). Classification (NCBI taxonomy): domain Eukaryota; kingdom Metazoa; phylum Chordata; class Actinopteri; family Sciaenidae; genus Nibea; species Nibea albiflora. Next base: position 22,648,072 of record CM024797.1, on the reverse strand, counting down.
ATATAGTCAAGGATAGCAATATTGGGCTCTATACTTTCATTAATGATGAATGCATTAAATCAGGCATTAACACATGGTCTAATACTCAGCTTCAGCTTCAGGGTAGCGAGAGCATTATGCTTAATTTAGTGTTATCCAAAGTTCAACATAACAACAGAAATGAAACACTCTTGCATTGCAGAGAGCTTCTGATGTTGGAGTCTGTCAACCCTGAAATAAAAATCTGTGTAATTAACTGCCAATCCAACTTTACTTTCATCAGCAAAAAACAAATTTTTTTTCCATACAATTGTCTGCAATAACAATAACAACAACAATAATAATAACTAAACTGTACACATTAGAGCAGATACACACAGATGGTTCTCTCAGCAGTTTAGCCCCTGGAGCTGCTGCCCCCCCCATGACCCCGGTACATTACATGTTTTAAAAACTTGTGGCTATTAGCTACACTTAACTCATGGGTTCTTTCATCAGGAAGGAGAAATATTTTGGTTGACCCAGTTGCACACTCAGACACTAAGGTACAAGGCACAGTTCTTGCAGGGATCAGCAGCGGAGAGTAACACAGGCAAAATGTCCAGCACAAAGCTGCCAGCAAGCGTGCGGAGCTCACAAGCTGAAATAGTGGCTGAGTCACTGGAAATCAGGTGTATCTGCAGGTGATTGTCCTGATTGTGTGGAGCAGCGGCATGGCAGAGTCAAAGAATGAACTGACCTTGGAAATGCAGATTGTGGCACCCATCTGAAGTTTTTTTTTTAAAATTGACCTTGACACCTGGATTGTTTTTAATTTATGTTTCAAAATGATTCCATAAACAGATTTGTTTATGAATTATGATATAGATCAACATAATGGTAGAAATATTACATATGAACAAACATACATATCATACAATATCTGTAACGTCAAAGGAGCCAGTGAGCACTTGTGACACTGACTTTTCCAACAAGAAATAACAGTAACTTAAAAGAGAAGTCTTTGATTACAGACACACTGATCAAGCACATCATTGTATTTTTCTGTTTGTGGGCACTTTGTCAAACCTCTTTTAGTCTACGCTCTATACACTGAATTTTTCAGATATATGATGATGATGCTTGAAATATCACTGCTGCTGGTTCACACGTGATGAATTACTGATAATGTGAGCGCTATAAATACCCACAGCTGTGGTGGAATGTCACGCATCATGACAGCTGCTCTGGGATTGTTGGAGGACATCTTTGCCTTTGTTTACAATCAAACTGTATTCTCTTATTTTCACTGACCGGTGCACAGACATGCAGAGTATCCGTGGTGTGCAAACCATAAAGGTGTGTCTACATTGAGTGGAAATCTGGTCAGTGCAGTTAGCAATCTGGTTTGCTAACTGCACAACACAGTTATGCAACTGATAACATAGTTAACCTGCAAATCAGTTTCTCAAGAGATGCAAAGGGTTCGGGTTAATGCTGCAATACACTTTTTACCACTTTGGAAGTGAGAGAAGGAGGGTCTCTACACCTCAGTGATCCACTGAGTGCTGATATTATCATGTTTAATGCTGATCACAGATCTTACAACCTGGCACACCAACACTTACTTGTTCCTTTTGGCTAGTTTTATTGTATCTGTGACATCGATGTGTTTTTAACAAAGTCGACAAATTAATCACAAGATAAACAGCAGCCCAAATTGCTGTTGTTAATGTAATGCCCTGGTAGTGCTGTCAACAGCCAAGTAATGAGGGAATCCATTTCATTCAAACTGTAATCAATAAGAGCGCTGCCTCATTGAGGCCAGTGTGGCTGCAGGCCAGATGGATGAATACCTCTGCACCGTGCCGGAGACTCCGTGGAGGCTGAGAGAGAGTGTGTGAATTTTCCTATGCAGGAAAATCTACTAACCTACAAACACACATGCCAACATGTAACTGCATTTATTTTATTTATTACATCTGCACATCTGCTCAGTCATATAGATATTAATCACCAGCACAAAAACAGCTTCTATTCCTGCAGCACTGTAACACCATTGTTTAGAGCTAAGAATAATGGAGCACCCACACAAAGATTACACAGTGTGCCCTGTGTGTTGGCTGAGGGGTGGGCAGTGGAGACGGTTCATTTGAGGAACATAAACACTTTTGTAATTGGCACTCTATCACTGCGTTAGCTAGGATACACAATGTCGGAACCATGCTATTAACTACACACACACAGGCTAATTTAATCTTTGCAAGGTCATAAATCAAAACTCAGTGGAAACACACTGCCTAGTCAGTCAATGGCCAGACAGTGGGTGGTAATAGTGTGTGTAGGAGGAGTGCTAATTACTGTATACTCAGCTTAATGATATCAGTTTGTTTGCATATCCCTGCAGCACAAGCCAGCAATCAGAGTGAGCCGCCACTGACCACTAAACTCGAACTCTAAGGTGTACTACGCGTTCATACACGTGCTCTTGCACATGTATGTGCCCATGCACTCAGTATAGGTGAAGTGTTTTTATCAGGATGGGAGACAATTATTTCAGCGGTTTCACCCACTGAGCCCATCTTTCAACACCACGGACAGTGTTTTTGTTGCTCATTTACAGAGAAGGAAGCCTCCTGGAGCGTTTAGAACAGAAAGCAGCATGCTGACAGGTTCTGTCAGAAAGAGCTGCAGATGTCCTGTCACAGCCTTTCAACCAACATTGATTGACACATACTGTACAGACGAACCAGTGAAGGATTCAGACATTGTGCATGTTTTTATATTGGGTTAATGAATGGGCAGAGCATAATAAACATCCATGTATGAAAACCAGATAGAATATTATAATAGTGAATATTATTTTAGACGTGGTACAAACATTTTGACATTTTAGTGTTTTACAGATATTTGTCAAGATCCCTTGAAACCAAATGACAAACTGGGATGTCTGGTAGTTCAGTCTGAAACACTAAGACATGTTAGCTACATCTTTGTTTTCTTTGATTTGTTTTGCCCAACCACTCACAAACATCACTGTCAGCAGTCATGGAAGCTGTGATAGTAGATGATAGGAACACTAGACATCACATTTTTCAAGACAGGCTTAATTGATTGACAACAACCTCTTGCAGGTTCAGACACTGACAGCTGTCACCACCAGAAATTCTCTGATGATACCGCCATCACTGGATGTGTATCAGAAGGAAAGCAGGAGTACAGAGGAGTCATCACAGACTTTGTCGACTGGTGAGAGAGACACAAAAAAAGAGCAAACTAGTGAAGAGGTCCAGCTCTGTCTGGACTGCCCTTTAGACTCCATCGAGGAAGTGGGGGAGAGGAAGTTCATGCATCATGTTCATCCATCATGAACAGCTCCTCTCACCTCCTGCATGAGACTGTCGAGGCCTTAAACAGCTCCTTCTGCTACAGACTGACACTCCCACCATGTAAGAAGGAGATCTTCCACAGGTCCTTCATTCCAACAGCTGTCACACTCTCTAACACCAGCATGACTTTTTTCTATATATTTCATTCTATAGGTCTTTTTTATCCACCTTTGTGTATGAGCTACTTTGACATATACATTTCCCCAATGTGGGATCACTAAGTATTACTAAGTAGTCTTGTCTTGTTTTAAGATAAATTAGCTCCTCCTAAGCCAGCTACAAATTAAAATGTTAATTACACACTCACACTTGCATAGTGTCTTTACAGTCTTTGGACCACTCTTTTACACTACATATTCGCCCATAGAGGCAAGGTGCCAACTGCTCACGAAAGAGTTAATAAACTTCTTGGTTTCCAGGACAGTTTGACATGCAGACTGGAGGTGCTGGGGATCGAACCACAAATATTCTGATAAGTTGATGACCTGCTGTGCCGCCTCACCCACAGCTGGTTATATATCAGTCACAGCAGACTTAAAGTATGTGCTCTTACTTAAGCAGAAATGTTGAAACGTAGAACTTATGAGTATATTAATCATAAGAGTATGTTGTATTTTTATACTGTGATACTGTTACTTTTACTTCAGTCAAAACTCTGAATGCTTCTTCCACACTGGTGAGACCATGATGACAGTGGAGACTATGTGTGTGTGTGTGGATAGCAGCTGTTAACTCTGCACACCAGTGGCTTAGATCCTAACCAGCTCTTCAGCAGGAGACTCCACAATCAATGCACTTAATCTCACACAAATAAATCAGCAGCACGCGGGGGTCATGTGATTGAACCGCCTGTGAGAGTGTGCCCACTGACGTTGACAAGACACAATATTGCTCCTGTGTGTCTGGTGAAACTTGACAAAAATCAGTCTGAATCTGAATTTGATTTTCCATTCGTCGATAAACCCAGATTAAATGACATCATTCACCAGCCGCACAAAAGTGACACCCAATACAATCATCGCTAAATATATTTTGGCCACGACATCAAGTGCTGCAGAGTTCAGGGAGAAACTGAGATGGGAGCGACACAAAGTGACACAGCGAGAAGCATGACTCAGCAGTTTCACACCTCATTAGAAATCTTGTGTGTGTGTGTGTGGAGCTGTTAAAATGTTTAGGATGCTTCCCCAAGCCAGGACTTCCTCTCACCTTGGCCAAGTTCATCTTATAAGAGAGAAACATAAGAGGACCCTCCCAGACTTAACACCTTTTTGAATGCTAATGAATTCATCTGTAGAGAATCAACCCGATCGTCTCTCAGAATATTTATTATTCTGCAGCCTTGTTTGCCACTTCCTCTGCTTTCCCTTCCACATAGCTTGAATTTCACTGTTTAATTGGCTGATGATTATTTGAGGCTACACACATTTATTATTATCAGTATAAAAAATATGCTACATCATTTTTAGCATCATTAACATATTGATCATTAAAAGTTTGCAAGAAATGACATGACAAACTTTGTGAAATTTAGCAGCCATCAGGAGATGGATGTCTTCTTCTCTTCACTGACTGCTGCAGCTGCTGGCGGTGTGGCACTCAGATGGCATTTCTGAGCAGATGGAGGAAACATTGTGTTGTAGGGATGTGCCGTGACGATCCATTCTATTCTCCTTTTTATGTGTTTCTATGTAAAGACTTACACCAGCACATCTGGAAACTTTGCTTTCACTGTGTTCTTCTCTGTTCCCCATGTTCACACTCTGTCAAAAGGAGCAGGACAGAGGGTGAAGGGTGGAAGTTTTAAAGAGAACTTTTCTTGTGTCTGATTGTTGTGATGGTGTTCTATAGCACCCGTCTTGGGGGTAGAAGTTGGACCTCTTGTGACCAGGCAGTGATGTTTTCTGCCCATTTCCTGACTCGGCGGCTACACACAAAGTTCTGAATGGAGGGCAGGTCGGCACCAGTAGTTTTCTCTGCAGTCCTTTTCTGTTATAGTCTGTCCCTGTCCTGTTTGGAGGCCGATCCAAACCAGACAGTGATGGATGAACAGAGAACAGACTGGATTATTGCAGAACTGGATCAGCAGGCGGAACTTCATGAGCTGGCACAGATGAGTTAAAGCTGGTTGAGCAGGGGACTTGGTCAGATGAACTATGGAGGACAGAATTTAAACAAGACTGACATCAACACAAAGAGATTATGAGATTATTAAATAGGTGGCTAAATATGTAATATACTAGTGTCTCAGGGCTTACAGTTTCAATCCCCCACCTCCTGTCCACACATCGTAGTGTCCTTGGGAAAGTCACCAAACCCTGCATAGCACAGGTCAGTGCATTGCTAAATCTCCAGTCCCAAGTGCAGTTAAATGGGGCTGATTGCATCAAAAAGTCTATCTGGTGTAAAAATCCTATGCCAAATCAAATACATGGATCTTCTGTGCTGGGATATGGAGGGCACAGCTCGGTTTACCAGCAAGCAGATCATCCGCTCAGGCAGCTGGAAGATAGCAGAGTCTTCCCAATGCCCTCCTAGGATATCGCTAATGTCCTCCCCTCAGGCAACAGCACCTCTTCTACTATCTGAGACCATCACAAAAAAGCTGTACTGTGTTTGCCTTTTAGCTCCTCTCCAGTCAAACTGCAGGCGGAGGTCAGTAACATATGGTGTGAGGGCTACATGCTGCATTTCACTGAGATGGAGAATGAAAAGGGTACAGGGACTTTCCTTTTGCTAGCCTAAGCACTTTGCGAACAAGGGCTCTGTGTGCTAATTGACTGGGCCCTCCTCAGACATCTCCAGATTGCTAATTAATGGGTCTTGTTAATGACTACCTGCATTAGATGTAATCACATGAATAAAACATTCAGTCGTGAAGAAAAGCCAAGGTCAAATGTCATGTAGACATGATGGTGAAGGTGGATTCTCTAGCAAGCTACAACAGCAACATGCCAGACTCACAGGCTGCGTCACGTGTAGTGAGGTAAGTGAAAGCTTGTGATTTTGGTTTTAATGTGAACAATGATAACACGTTGGTTCACAGTGTCACAGCGTTTTAGGAACCAAGATTACAGCTAGGAAAATGTAATTACGGTCCTAGAGACATTGCATGGGGCTCCACCAACGTTGGATCTATAATGCAACTCAATGGTGCCTGTCTTGAGTTGATAATGCACATCTTACAAAATGTTGGGTGTTGCTCAGGCTTTCTATTAAATCTATGCAATCTTAGAGCCGAATTCAAGGTGACGCTTGGCTTTAAAAAGTTCCATCCGCAACCACGCAGAAGACATTGGTCCATCAGTCCAGGAAGACAACAAAATAACTCATAGCATGAAACCAAAAATGCATGTAGCCTAAAGAGATTCTAATTCAGGGGTTCTCAAAGTTTTGATGACTAAGTCCCAAATGAGCAAGCCAGCCTCTGATTGAGGGCTACATAGGTCTCTGGAATGGGAGAATTCCATGTCACACACTGTGTTCTGAAACTGTGAGTGATGATGCAAAGATCGGCTGCACCACATCTTGCATTTGAATAACTGGGTAACTGTATCATTGACCTTGGGTGTCAGTTAGCCCTCGTATCTAGTCATGCACAGCAGATGTTGATCTGTCTTTTAAAATAAGTTTAAAGTTAAGACATAACTGTGATTATTAAACATCTCAAGGTTGAAGTCTCTGTGGTGAAATGATATTGACATAGTGGCTACAGGCACATAGATCACCAATAGTTTGTTCTCTTGAATTTCTGTTTAAGATGTATGTGATGACCTTGTATGAGTCAGAGCGCTCTGTGCTGAATTCCAAACTCAATATTAGGAGCCTGCAAATGAGACCACTCTAACAGAACTGCCTTCTAAATCCCGCTGTGCTGAAGCTAGCGTAGCTGCTGTAATGTAATTTCCCATTTGGCTTGTAGCTTCTTAGTGTTTTCTGTCGTCAGCCAGCTGGGGCTCTTCTTGTTGTCGAGGGTATAACATGACTGAAGCAGGAAATGTTAAATCTTCCTTTGTGTTGGAGTGCTGCGTTGTGGCAGTGTCACCTCGGCAGAGGTGTCTTGTTCACACCTAACAGAGAGGAGATGGTGGGGGAGTGGAGGGTGAGATACCAACAAATGATGTCAGCTTGTGTTATGCAGACTGACTTAAAGGAGAATAATATGCCTGAACAAGTACTGAGAGTTGGCGACCCTGCTGTACAGGTCATTTTACCACCGATAGCAGCTACAGTTTCAGGACTTCTCATACTGAACCATCTATCATCACTCTCAGCTTTCATGAACTGTATTTTGCTTGCTGCAGCTGTACCTTGTCAGTTATTGTCGCACTTCATTTGATTCATGTTCACAGCATATGGGTGCTGCTGCATTTCCAACTTTAAACTGCCACTCATTCACTGTGAGGTTATACATGATATCACTGTTTCAAAATGGCCTGCTTTGGAATATTTTCTTTGTATACGTTTTTGGTATACAGATTTGGAGATTTGGTAGTCAAACTCAGCACTCCTCTGCTTAGAAGCTAACTGGTAACAGAGGAAGAGGAAGAGGGCGGTCAGGGCCAGGTGAATGAGGAAAACCTGTATGTGTGTGTATAATGATCCTACAGAACAGCACCGTCAGCCACAATATCTCTGCAGATTAGCAGCAGCAGCTAGTTGTTTACGAGAACTGATTGGGGCCATTTGTAGAAATTGAATTGCATGCTGCCATTAAAAGAACAGTTGTTGGAACAGCTGTCCATTAAGTCCATGTTGAATCGCTGTCGTTTAGTAGGTGATGCTGAAGAGCTGTTTGAGTGGTTGTAAAACCAGAGTCATTGGGCAAGTTTGACACCACAGACATGTAAATCAAAATTAACAACAGAACGATTCACTTTATCAGTGTCATAGCTTACTGGGTTTTGCTCCAGCTCTACAATGTTGCCATGGAAATGGCAGAGTAATGATAACCACCATGCTGTCATGTCATGTCATTTGAATGTTCTAAATATCTAATTGACCAATCAGATTGCTTGGTCAGAACTGCTTGTTGTACAAACTGTGTTTTTGTCTGATGACACACTGATCACAGGGAGAGGTCATTTACATGTGTTCACTTTATTCAAAAACAGATTTATTTATACATAAAATCCAAATTTGAGAAAAAGGGAGGTGACTTTGGGAGCAATACCTTCTTCTGAATAAGTTCTGATAACAAATCAAAATTGACTAAAAAGATGCATTACTAAAGATTTTCGAAAAATCACCACAAAGTCGACATTTTTGTTTGAGCGAAATATCTACAGAACTATTTGATGGATTTGCACACAGTTTGGCATTCACATTCATGCTCCCCAGATATTTCAATATAACTTAAATACAGAATGTAGACCTCCATAACTAGTGGATCTACTGCAGGTTTACGGTACAGACATGAAGCCAGAGCAGCGAGGGATTTAAATAACAAGGTCTTGAGCATTGGAAAAAACAAAAGAGATTGTATCTGACAACAGTATCACACATGAGCCCCTGTAGGTGCTACAGTATTAGCTCAGGTATGAACAGAACAACACACAAAAACACCACCGATTGACAGTTTCCTTGAAATGTTTCTTTCAACCATCTAGTGCACCACGTCGTCCATCTTATTCAAATAAAATCTACAGTGTAATGTTCTGCAAGACATTTTCTCTTCTGTTTTAATAGACACAGTGCAGTGTGTGCTCCTGGCATTGATCCATAGTAGAATTGAGATACACTTTTACCTCGTGCAGCACAGGATGACAATATATCTAATTGATTTTTCACGTTTCTAAAGGACACAAGAAGATTTATTGCCTTTGCTTTGGCCATGAGAAGCAGCGCCTCATGGGAATACACCCATACATCTTTCCTTCGGCCAACATCCACCTAAAGGCTCAGGCATGGCCGCTTGCCTGTCGGTTACCATGACAACCAAATCTCCATCCCTTTCTAGCACGTGTTGGAGGTGAGTGACGAGTGACAGTCTGTGGAATGTTTCTTTCTTTCTATCTATCTATCTATCGATCCCACATTTTTATAGATCTATGTATCTATGTATCTATGTATCTATCTATCTATCTATCTATCTATCTATATATATATATATATATATATATATATATATATATATATAAATGTGGGACTGGCTGTGTCTTAGCATTGTGTAACCAAGTGCCAACGTAAATTGTTGGTGGAATGTTACATAACCCAGACAATCACCATCAAGAGAAATGCACAAATCATATCACATTATTTCCCTGTTGTGCTGTTGCATATAACACACAGCAGGAGACACCAGAATGTCGACACAAGTTTGAACAAGTCACCAAAAATCTCTGGCCAGATTCCATGCTGAGACTGATGAGTGGGACTCAATGATATGCTGGATCCTTTCCTTTTCTTTCCTCACTTACCCATTTCTTTTTCTTTTCGTTCCCATTTCTGTCTGAAATGGGCCTATTTTCTCTCCCTTTGTCTCCTTAGCCTCAGGCCATCAAGCGCAGTGTTAAAAACAAGTAGTGTCAACAGAGGCATCTGAGTCATACAGAGCATTCCAGCCTGATACACGTGTTAGTGTCACACATCACAGGTACACAGGCCATCAATGTCCTCCTGCTGCTAATAATAATTACCTTCATAGATAATTACATACAGATACAGTTAAACAAGTGACTGATCTACATAATGTCCAACCATAATGACATCCACAACCATGCACAGAAAGAGCCACAATATGACTGCACGACTAAGGGATGAAACAACTTAAAGTTTCATTTTGAATGTATTGCCCTTGCCAATATTTTTCGTTTCCCAACAGCAATAACAGCGACCAATGCATTGCTGATTTCAAAGTGTGCAAAAATGATGTGGCAGTCACGTGAAACTGACACAGTACTGCAAGGTCAGTACTTCAGTCACAGGGTTCAGTTTGGCCGGACTGGTCTGGTGTAGGAGCTTAAATTGGATTGATTTTGAGCAAAATGAACCAACATCTATCTTCACGAGCCATTCTGACAAGAAGCAGCTCTTATAGATTAATGTATTTGTTGGTAATATTCATTAATGAAATGTGCATTTTCTATATTCGTGTATTTTAATGTTTTTCTTCCAAAACCTGGAGTACTTGTGAACGTGTCTGAATTGCACAGCGCTTACATTATTTGTGCAATTAACAAAATAAAACTGGAACACACTCTGTTATAAATCATTATAACAGAGGATAGTTAATTTCCTGAAGCATGTAGCTGCTGTATTAAATGGGACGAGTGAACTTGCATGTCTGTCCTTTTTCTTGATTAATAAATCACCAATCTGAGGTCATGCAAAGAAGTGGATTGAGTGATCATGGGATCTTGTTCACAAGGAATGGTAGAATGGACAGGCAGACTGGTACAGTGCCAGCAGTGATGTGAGTGTTGTACTAGACTGTTGTACATGTTGTTGTACTGCTGTAGACAGACCATGGTGAAGAAAGAGCTAAGCTGGAAGGCAAAGCTTCTGATTTACCAATCAATCTATGTTCAAAGGAATGACATTGCGGCCAAAATGATTTTCCTCCATGTTATAGAGACAGGGTGAGGAGATCTGACATCAAGATGAAGAATATAGTAGAGCCACTTGACATGGCTTGGGCATCTGATTAGGATACCACCTGGGCACCTTCCTTTGGATGTCCAACTGGAAGGAGACCTGGGGACAGACCCAGAATTTGCTGGAGGGATTATGTGTCCCATCTGGACTGGAAACACCTCGGGATCCCCCAGGAGGAGCTGGAGGACGGGATGCTGGGAATACCTGCTGCCACAGCCGGATAGGTGCAATAAAATGGATGAATGGAATCATCAGAGGTTTACTTTAGTTTAGTTCATCTTACGTATATTATCTCAATTTTATGCTGAGCTACCCAGAACAGCTGCTTGATATCTTGTTAATCTCGCAGATTACAGAAAGGGTAGTATGTGGCAAAGTGAAAGGGATTATCACAGAGACGAGCTGGTATCTGGATTCCCTGCTACCAAAGTGACAGCTTTGAAAGCCCCAGGCCTGTACTTAAACTGATTTGCACCAGCAATTTGGTAAGAAAGAGTTGTCCAAAAAGAACATGATTAACATCAGTCTGCCCGTCTCACAGAGATAAACTAAAAGAAAAGAAATGTCTACAAGTTAATTAGCGGTGAGATTCATTTGTGTGACAAATGGTTTTCCTGGCTTTTATGTACATAGTAGAAGATTGCTGTTCAGATATAAATCAGCTGCTCATGATACTGTTAGAGCGCTTGAAAATGTTCACCATAGAAACAGCTAAATTACTTTAACACGCAATAAGATGTAAGATAGTCAGGAAATTGGTGTTGAGCCAAAGATCTTTTTAATGAAATATCTGTGGTATGTAGATGTAGTGTCATATATCGTATTATAGCCAGCAGTAGAAGCTGCAACTTAAGAGACAAAACTGGAACAAAAGGGTCAGTTCTGTGGTCATGCCCACAGATTATATCAAATCTCATGATGCTCCAGTCAGTTTTCAATCAAAGTCACTCTTTGCCTCATAAATTACGATAAGTTGTCTTCAATTTGAGACAGCAGTGTTGTAATACTTGAAATTGGCCTTGTTGAAGGCCTCTGTGTTGTCTCGGAATCGATTTTCTAAGGACTTTGACTTCTAGTTCAACTCTGGTCAAGACCACAACTTTAGGTATGCCACCTAATTGTCTGTGCATTGTCTGATTTATTTGTTAACTGTCTGGGAGGAGACATCAGCCAAAGCTTCTGGACTAAAATTTGGTTTCTGCCAAACAGCATCTAAAAGAACACACAGCAGTTTATGCTGATGTAGAAACCATGGGGAACCCGCTAGCTGCTACAGAGTTTGGACCAAAGGCTAGGTTCGTGGAGGAGGGTTTAAAGAGAAAATGACAGACACAATAACTAAATGGAGCCACCAGGTATGTTGGAAGCAGTTAACTGTATTTACCATATGGAAAATAAAACAAAACAAAATTCAGTGCAATGGCATCTGATCACTCAGTGGTTCACAGTCTCTCTTTGGAATACCAAACCAAATAAAAGTGTCCCATTGGAACAATAATGTTCCTTTAATTGTTCCTGGGATGTTTTAATGTCCTTAAGGTTCTTGAATGTTCCTTTAATGTCTTGCCGTCGTTAGTCAGCGCGCTTTGTGTGTATGTCAAGTCAGGGGGAAAGGTCAAACCAAAGTCAGGGGTCACACGTCTAGTGTGTGTGGCGGTCCTACCACAGACACTATCAGTTAAGGTGAAGAAGTGGTTGGATGTCCTCTTCCGGCTCAGATGCTGGTTCCCTACTCCTTTGGCAAGGAGAATTTCACTGGCTCGCCATCTCCCTCAACCAAGAGAATCCAGATCCATCTCTATGGGTTCCTGAGGGGTCTCAAAAACCTAGCCTGTATAAATCATCAATCATCAACTTCTCTTATGGCCATATTCAATACATACATCTCAACACACTACTGGCACACAATAGTAATTACATTAATTATCTTTTTAACTGTACAGTTCTTTTTTCCTTAAGGTGAGTTCACACATTTTCAATAATTTTTAATCAACATGAATTATTTTAGCTATTTAACAATGAATTATGATCATTTTAGCTCATTTTCCCACATGAAATATGGTTCATATGGTTCATTTTAATCCTTTAACCATTTCACACATTGAATTCACAATGTTGGATTATGAACTGAAATGTAGCAAAATGCACCTTTAACACACATCAGGGTGTAGCAGCATTTTACAAGACACACGCCCTAACAGGGCATCTCAAAGTGAATACACACACAGAAAGTAAATAGCGCACCTCATTTGTTTTCGTCAGATTATCAGAGCAAAATATGTGGTTTTAACTCTTAAACACGCAGTTGGCAGTAGCGGCAGGTCACGTTCACGCATCGTCAAGTTTCCGCCATGACACGTGCTAAATCATGATGTAGCTCCTACGGTTAGCATGTGCTAGCGCTAGTTAGCTTAAGCGACTCACCAAGTCTCCACCACAGATCCTCGACCACGTCTCTGCTGCAGGCAGGTACACTTTCACAGGTTATTCTGCGTTGATAAGTGAGTTAGCAACTGCTGTTTTCGTGACTTCTTATTGACTACTCTTACTCTGCACCGCACTGCTCTGCACTCTGACTCCGCACTGTAACTTTCGCCAGAAGGGGGTGGAACTACTTTCTCTCACAAACCACGTAAATAATACAACAAATATGTGCGCAAAATTAATATCACTGACCAAATAATAAGCTAAAGAGGGCTAATAAATAAAAAGATAATATTTTAAGGGGAACAACAATAGTAACGTTTTCTACTGGGTTACACATGCTTCACCGTAAGAGTTTTTATGAAAACATATGTAGGCTATATACTGTCTGGTCTTGGTCTTGGTTTAGTAGTTGTTTAGTAGTAGTTGGTTTAGTTGGTAGTTGGTCTTGGAGCATGAGAGAATGTTAAATATAATGTTTCTGCTTTGATCTGATAAGTCAAGAGGATGACAGAACCATTGCACTAAACCACTGAGTTGGCTATCGGCAACAGAAAAAAAGAAAAGAAAAAAAAAAACATCTTCGCATAGCAAACATCATAACTCCCCACAGACTGCTACAGTACTCACAATAAACAGCTTCACAACCCCAGAGTCATGTCGAGTGGGAGAGGAGCAGAAAGCAGCCGACAGCAGTAAATGGAAAACACATTGCATTCACAGAAACAGGATATGAAAATCATCAACATGAGAAAGAATTTAGTCTCGGTTTTTTTTTGTTACTGCAAACCAGAGGAAACAAACATATTATGTGTATTACATATTATACCATAGAAATACACAAACATGTAGCAGTGCAGCCTTCTTGAAATGAATAAATCATAATGCTGATCATTCTTCAAACCTGATAAGATTAGTGTAGTGGTATGAGGCATCGCTGCCATTAGCAAGAGTATTATTATTATTATTATTATTGTTATTATTAATTTATTATTTATCTACCTAGTAGACTTCATTTAAATGCATACAAACCTATATAAAGATTCCCTGTAATTGTACCTCATGGTAAGTTTGAGTCATTAGCGAGAATGGGGTTCATTTATTAGCACCAAATCTGCTAGCCTGTCATCACAGGGCACATCTGCATGAATAAAATGATCATATGATATCACAATTCATCGTGACCGTTACTCTCAGAAATGGAATACAATAATGAGAACTATGTTTTCATCAGTGTACATTAGAGTAGAAAGAATCTTTTTTATTACCATCAAAGGAGCTTTTTAAATGTATAGAACTTCTTTTACAGAGTCCGCCATGTTTCTGCAAACCCAAAGCAGACAAATCAAACACTGGCTCCAAGCTGGACCTTTTGCATTTTACAGCCACCATAGTTCCTCCTTCATGCTTGGAACAAGAAGGTGAGGCAAGTGGTCTTAAGTTGCTTACAATCTGCAACTTTGCCACTAGATGTCACTAAATCCTAAACACTGCACCTTTAAGTGATACATAACCTCCTTAATTTACACATACATTTGAAATAACTGACAAATCCCTCAGTTATTAACTTACAGTGTTTTAAGGTGCTACATACTCTATGAGGAATTCTCAAAAGACAATAACCAGTCTCCTCAAAACACCACATAAAATCTGAGCACATTGTACTGTACTTTTGTAATTGTAAATTGCATGTGCTGCTCTTATAATGACAAGAGACTTACGTTATATCAATTTTCTCCTCACCTGCACAATAAATCTCCATAGCAACGTTGGTTCATTTGACAGCAGGCAAGTCAATACACCAGACTAGTGAGAAATCATGTCATTTGGTCATATTAAAGAGCTCCATGAACTGCATTGTCGCCAGTTCAGCTCTGTTCAGGGACCCTTGTTATGTCATCGTATTATAATTATATTAATTATTCAAAATAATGAAATGAATTATGGTGATCCTTGTGGTCTGCATCTGACCTAAAACATGATGGCAGCACTACCACTGTACCATGCACCTATTCAATTCAAGTGTTTTATCTTTGAATGTTTGATATGTTTTCATGGGTTAATTGAGGATTAATCCATGATATTTGTCTTGTTTCATAATTAAGTATAAAGTTATTTTAGAGCATTCAGTTGGTCTAAAATGTGTTGGGATCTCTGAACAATGAAAGTCAATGTATGCATCTTAAATGGAGTCTTGTTCTGCATGTACACACACTTTCATCTGTATTGGGTGTGGAGCACTGCAGTGATTAATGTCACTATCCCTCATCGCTGTGTTGACCCTCTGGCTCTGACACCTCTAATCTGTCAGGGTGATCAGGCCTCAGTGAGCAGCGACGCTGCAGCACACTGTGCCGGACACTCTACTACGCTAACCCTCTTGTCTCTGTCATCTCTAGCGGCAGCCGTATCTGTCATACGCCTCCTCTACAAGTGGGAGGTCACACTGCAGTCTGTAGAAAGGACTGTCACCTCCTCGATGCACAACCATTTGTTTTTCTTTATTCACATTTTCATCTCTTTTTTTGTTTCCCTCTTGGTCTTGTCAAATAGAATGTAAATATTGTCCTAGTTGCTAAAATTACTCAAGCATAGCTGCTGAGCGATGTAAAAACACACACTTGGTCATTTTGGATAATTAGCAATTAGCAGGCAAACACAGCAGCAAACAGAAGCTTTAACTGAATGTGTTTGTGTGTGGGCATGATTTGATGATTTGTTTCTAACCTTTCCCAACAAAATGTCTTTGTGCTAACAGTGGAGTACAGAATATTACAAGGAAATATGCAAAATGCACACAGCTGTCATTAGCAGCTAAGCTAGCACTACCTGCTTTTTCTAAATCTGAAAAGCATGAATACTTGCACAACTCATGACACCACATTAACAGTCCAAGAGCCATGGTCCATATATTATGTTATTTAGAGTGCAACAGTGTTAAATCAGATGATATAAGACACATGAGATTATCAATCATGTAGATATATTGAATATTGCACACACTTAATGCTATATGTGTATACACACGCACACACATACCAGCCTATGAAGAAATGTGTTGCATTATGGGATCTCACAGTTGTT
Source organism: Nibea albiflora (assembly GCA_014281875.1). Taxonomy (NCBI): domain Eukaryota; kingdom Metazoa; phylum Chordata; class Actinopteri; family Sciaenidae; genus Nibea; species Nibea albiflora. The sequence goes on along the minus strand of CM024797.1, from coordinate 22,631,621 downwards.
TCATTATGCCCTCAGGGTCATTTTTAATTTCAACGTTTATTTTAATCTGTTCGGCAGACTAATGTTTAATTCAAATAGTGTCATCAATCAAAGAACACAGTACACTGACTTTCATTCAAATACTCACGTCAGGATCATTTCAACTTTGTGTGTGGAAACATGTAAGTAGTGAAAAACAGCCTTTAAACATATTTCACATCCTGGTGTGGAGGGTACAGACAGCAGAGATTTGACAAATTATGTTGAGCATTGTTTTTCCAGCCTCCTTAAATCATGTCCTGCTTCCCTCTGAGTTATTAGCACCGCAGACCGCACTGAGTTATGATGTTGTGTTAACCCTTGAACCCTGACATGTGAGAGGTCACAGCTATAGGGGATAAATAATCCCTCCTGCTGTGGATGATATTTTCACTAGGCTGGCATGTGGCCAATTCGTCAGTGGTCCCTTGAGGAGGGTGGCTGTACAGGTGACGGGGGAACAGAGGACTGAGGACACTAAACCAACTGACCTGTGCTCCAGACCCGTCCCTCTTACTATATATTATATTTTATATATATATATATATTATTATACTTACTGTTCCTTCACCATATAAAGCTTTTCAATCTAGCCCTGCACATATGCAGTTTACAGTGATAACTGTGGAATGATGTGGTCCTTGTGAAACAATGGGTTCTCCAGCTGACTTTTACAGGTTTCCCGCTGACTCACATGAAAATGTGAGTCAAATATTCAGGCATTAGCAAAAATGTCAGTTATAAGTCAGCAAGCTCACCAGGTGAGGTAGAAATAGATATACTGTTTCTAAATCTTAGTATAGTATTATAAGAAAAAATGTTGTTTTTTTCCCCATGCAGAACACATCAGTTGCTTTTCTTCATTTCTGTCTGCAGAAACAGTTGCTAGTTTGAATCCAAACAGTTAAAACACTTTTGTAGGGATTAACCAAGCAGCAACCTCCGTGGATGGGAAGTGAAGCCAATGTGAAAGTGCTAAAAACGGTTATTCCTTAAACATCCAACAAAGTTCACACAATTTCCAAGTGTTAGTGTCTAATGGCTAACTAACCTAACTAGGTTAGCGTTAGCTTCGGCCGAAACGAGTATCCGGTATGGATAAAGCACTTTGCCGAGTCCGAGTACTATACGCGTAATAGGAGTCAACATCTGTGCTCGGATTGAATGAAAATCCTCATCAGGTAGCTGACTGTGTCTGCGCTAGTCACAGCACCCCTCTCCTACACACATACAGATGTATTGTGTTGTTGTGTCCCGCTCTGCTCTTAACAGGGATGAAAGTAAGCTGATACGTTCCGGTACTGTGTACCACTAATAGAGTCAGTGGTGGTACACAGTACCAGGAAGATGCCTGCTATAAAGCCCTCATTCAGAACCAGTCACAGCCGCACTCTGGGTCAGAAAATAGATCTGCTAGCAATATGCATATATTTTGTTCAATTTTAACGATACCCCGAGAAGAGCTTGGAGAAGAAAGTTCAGAAGGAGAGTTCACTCAGCAGTACGTGTGTGCATGCATATCTACCTGTACTTTCACACCTGCTTTTTAACCAGTAGAGTTCTGGTAAACATGGGTTTGTTCAGACGTGGTGCTTGGTTGAATGTCACTCGCGTTGCATCTCTGCCTGTTCTGCCGTTTTTTTGACTGTCTGACACTTTCTTGCTGTATTTCATAAAAATAAAGGTAGTAGTGGTATAAATATTACAAATTAAGATACACACACCACAAAACACAAACAAGACAACTCAACCCACTTCCGGGTTAAATCCCACACACTTCCAGTTTGGCCCCGTCCACTCCGAGTACAGATATATGTACTGTATATATGTATATATGTATGTACAGATATAGATAATTCATATGGTTCACAGATACAGATAACGCTGTACTCGCCCATCCCTAGTAATCGGACAGAAGAAACACAAAGCCAACTGTAGCTGGGACTTTGTCATCAAAAATAAACTTGATCCACTCCCAACTTAGGTCCTCTGAGGCTGGAGGCCTATACAGAGACTTTTGGTGCTATACTGTCAGCCATTCTTCACTTTGATGAAGAAAATCAGAGCCTTTTATAACCTGTAGGGTGGTTTTGCTTCTGGAATGTGTTCATGAGCCCAATAGTGATGTCACTAGGGGCTCAATCTGAACAAGCCACAAAGAGACAGTGTGGCTGATTGTTGCTGGTTCAAAAATGTTAGCGTAGACAGTTATGCATAATTAACAGTATGGGTGCTTTCATTGACAACCAGGCTTCATTCAGCCGCCTCAGCTCCAGCTGCAGAGTTAGAACTGCCAAGATGGCTGTGGCCAGAGCCACCACAATGAGCTTCACAACGGCTTCAGGAGCCTGTGGGTCACCCATGGTCATGGAGACTACGCCCAGGTTTTATACGGTCTTTGGGCTTAGTGAGCGGTCAGTACAAGTCAATAAACACTTTTTTATGTTGTAGTTACACTAGAAAATGCATTGGAAGCTGTACTTAGCAAAGTTATCTTACGTTTTTTTGAAGATAAAATAATTAAACTGGACTTGGTGATGAAGCAATAATAAATGTCATATATTATTAATAAAAGCTTGTCTAAGTGTTTGTTGTACTCATAAATTAAAGTTAAAACATGTTTCAGTGAGCACGCTGTGTTGGGATTTTTTTATAGGCCTTTTTAGGACACGTCTGACAGCTCCTGATACATCACTCCTGTCTGCCTCGCCGGGGAAAAAAAACAGCTTGTAAACAACCTCGTGACAATGCAAACTTCATGAGATCAATTCTCTACAGCCTTCACTCCTACTTTGCGAGCACTCAACTGTAGTTCTGTGTTATTTCCCCAATGAGAGGAAACAGGAAATTGCAGTAATGAACAAGGCTGAACAGATTTTCTACAGAAATCTCCTTCACTCACTCTGTAAGACGCAGAGTTACAGCTCCTTAATGACTCCGCTGCTTTGTTAAACAAAACCCGCTAATGAACATGCAGAGGGGCGGTGTATTTGAAAGTAATTGAGAACACCGTCATTGATTTGGTGACCTTTGGCCTCTCACCTCATTGTTTAATATTGATAACCTTTGATGGTTGAAGAGGTGTTCTTATAGCACTGCCAATACAGTGACTTGAATTCACCCGGGAGGGGCATCAAACCTTCCCCAACACCATTATTTACAGTCTCTTAGGATCCTTAACTCACACCTTCGCTTAGGATCTTCTTCACTTAGCAAGAAACTGCATCATCCTCCCCTACATATGTCAAAATAATGAAACTGGCACAAACTGTTCTACAGTCAATAAGAGAAATAACAGAATGTGATCAATGAGTTGGAGAGCCGCAGTTGAGGACTCTTCTTCACAGAACTGTTCTTCACACCCAAAAATGTTATCGGCAACTCACAAGACCGTTTAAAACCAACTGCTCTTGAGATGGTGAGAGCTGTGGATGTTCTGTATGTCAAAGGCCACTGCACTGGATTGTGGTCTATTGATTAGTCTGTTATTTTTCCTGACGTTTCTTCTATTTTTTCCTGTTAATGGAATTTTATTTGGGTGTTTTCCTTTTCTCAGTAGAGGTTCTGAGGGCAAAAGGTGTTGTATGTTGCAGACATTTTCTTTGGGATATAGGGTTATATAAATAAAACTGACTTGACTTGACTATTGATCTCAGTGTTGTGCACCGTCCATCCATCTGTATAGAGATTTAAGAGATAGATAAGGTAATGAGGTCAGGTCAGAGTCTTGGCGGTCAGTCGCCGTCATTAATGAAGAATGGCTCTACACTCACCTGCTTAATGAGGCTTCAAAGCGCTCAACTGCTAAATAAATAATGACAATATGCTAGTCAGTGGAAGGGAATATTTGATCACAGACAGCAGCGTCAGTTTAAAAAGAGGTTTTAAAATGTAACCAGAGCTTACAAAGTCCTTCATATGCAACATGTTGAAATTCATTTTCCAAGCAAGATGAATGTAAGCTCTGTCTGTGTTTCATTTCAGAGACATTTGATTATATTATTTTTATGAAACTAGTTAAATCATGTTTTGCATTTCATGTGCACAGATGCATGTTCACTTTAAAAGGAACTCTTTGCAAGAATTCATCATTCATACATGTGTTCAATTCATACTCCAAACAAACAAGGGGCAGCATATCACCAGAAAGTTAATGTGAGTGCTGATTAATAGCTGATGGTGACCACAAGAAGGCTAAACGGTAATGTAATGTTGCTAATGTTGCTCATGGTGCTCTATCTTGTTATGGTTCGTTAGTTCATTCACTAGATGAATGTCAATGTAAATACATCAACATGCAAATTTTATGTTTACAGCCTGGCATGTTGACCTCACGTGACAAAAAATGATCTGTCATTGCAGCTTTAAACCTGGAACAGCTTTAGCTTGTTTCATCACTCTGAACAGGAAAACAGTGCTAATTAGAATCATGGCGATGGTGTTACTGCCCCTCCAGCAACGACGAATATACAGAAAATGAAGAAGAAGCACAATGTTGTGTTTACAAGTCTCCTCCATCCTGCTATCATCTCATCTTTTTATGTGCTGTGCTGTACATTTTAAACCATGGTAGGTGACTTTAATTGATTTGCAAGTAATTTATTCATTAATGAATTTTAAAAAAGGCAAGACCAAGCAGAATCCCTGTCCTGTTCTTAAATCAAAGTGAAATCTTGGCTGAACAATTATGATAAATCTACGGAGCAGCATGAGAGACCTGCATTTAGCTACAAGGTTGATGGAAGTAGTGAGAGGTCATTTTCCTCTATGAGTGGATTGAATTTTAATTAAATAAACACCTCTTCACCTTTGTATATACTTGTGGTGACCCAACATATTATTCTGAGCTGTCACTTTCAGTCACAGCAGGTCAAGTTGCAGTTCTCCAGAAATAAATATTCTTTTCTCTTTGACGACTGGCAGAGCCGGTAATAGAAAACCTGACAACGTTAGCACAACAGGTATGAGCCAAAGGTGAGAAGTAAAACAGCTTGTGAGAACATACTGTATCTCACCGCTTTGACGAGATGGAAGCTCGTCTCGCTCCGCAGGGTGTGAAATAGGGAATACATATAGGTGAGAGGGAGGGAGTCTGATGTGTAAAAAGTGACGAGAAGGAGAGATTCAGCAAAGAGACTGGGTGAGATGAGCAGGGTGTGCTCTGAGCTGAGGAGGGGGGAATGAAAAGATCCCCCCTCGTACAGTACATCGTATTTGCATCAGCAAATATTGTGCATTTGGCGGAAACATAATGCCGCCAGTTTCTGTCCCATCTCTGGTGTCAAACTCCTGTACTTGATAAGTTTAAACATTCACTGCAACTTCTGTGCAGCATAATATCCTCATGATTCCCGGCAGTCTCCAGAATCCATCCAGCAGAGCAAATTAGTGGTGTACACAGATACTTTGTAAAAGACAGGGCTGTACGAAGAGAAGAAAGGAGGCGAGGCGTGGACAGAGGCACATATGGAGTGAAGTGAAAAAGAAAACCTTCTGCCGTATTAAAAGGGGGAAATTCAGAGAGAAATATCGTAGCAGATAAAAGATGGACAGGGAAGGGGAATGGAAAGAGACAGGCTGTTTACGTCAGCCACACACTGACGCAGTTTTGCAATAATTAAAAGGTGCCCTGAGCAGTTTCCTTGTGCACAAACAAACGTTATGTTTAAATTCAGCATCGCTCATCAGAATTCATTGTGCGTGCCATTCAGGCTGAACAACACCAAGTGTTTACTTGCTGACAGCCTTCCTCTTTCCTGCTTTTGCTGGTGCACTGCTGCAGAGCTCGCCATGTAACTTTGTTCATTAAAGGAATAATGTGAAACCGGCGGTAGGATTGTGCATTGTGCCACCATGCAAGACAAACAAAACAGGGAGAAATATATCGCTTCTGGGGAAAATTATCTTCATGAGCTTTATTCTTCCTTTTAAATGCACAAAAGTCATAGCGTTATGCATAAATTGGTATTTTGGACCAGGGCTGGCCCTCAGAAGAGTTTGTTTGTGGCCTAAAATCACCATAATAACTGAAGGAACACACACACGCACACAAATAGATGGACAAATCAATACACATCAGATCTCTTACTTTCTTTGATGGTTGACGGGTAGCGCAGCAATAACAGTGTGTGGAAAGTAAATGAAGGAGGACAAATTGTTCAGAGATCATTGATCCTGCTGGATCATTTTGTCCAGAAAACAATGAAACTATAATTAAACAAGAAAGTCAGCCTAGAAACAGAAGAGAGGGGAAGAGTTCTTGTCTGAACTATTTGGTTTGATTAGTCAGATTTTTCTCATGATGTCAGAGGTGCTTATGTTATAACATAAGATTTTAGTTTTGAGGAACAATCAGGCTACATTCGTGATTTTATTGAGAATCAAGTTTCAGGGTGTTCCAGTAACCATAGTAACTCACAGTGCCAGAGGGCAGGTAGAGAGACACTGTGCTGCTGCCTGAAGAGCTGCTGAATGAAGTCATTTACACTCATTTATGTAAGTCAGACCAGAGGTGTTGTTTCACACATGTACTGTAAGCACACGACTCTCCATGTCAGACGTGAGTCTTTGTGAGACTTTGCTAACAGCCAACCATCAAGCAAGGTCCACAACACAAGACATAGCAGCGTCCTTTTATTTCACCAAGCTCTTATGTAACCAAGTTTTAAAGATGTAAAAAATGGATTACAGTATAATGATGACTTGGAGTGACTAGTAATGAATCCTGGACCAGAATCAGAAGGTACTAAATTCGACAGGAGCCACCACACTGAGCAACAATAATGAGACAGACACAAGAGTAACAGTTGAGTAGCCACTCTTATAATTTTTAACAATGGACAAAGTATTGTGCCTAATTTGTACAGAGTACGAAATAACCCAAATAATTAGAAAAAACAAAAGAAATCGTGTGAACTTGGAAAGAGAAATTGTCCGTTGGGGCCCTTAACCAAAAGTATAAGTTGTTTCAGGTCTATTTGTCATAGAGTTACTGCAGTTCACCTGATTTCAAGGATCCTTGTATTGTGAGTGAGTGTGACGTGGATATCTCCTCAGTGCTGGACTTTCTTCAGGGTGCTTGGCTCGCCATCGGTTTCAGCAAGAAGTTTGTCCGGGACCACATCAGTCCTACAAAAAAAACCTGACCTGCAGGCAGGGTCAGAAAGTTTACATTCAACACTATTCATTCTCAGATGCATCATTCAGGATATCGATTGTCAAAAGGATGTGTACCTTTACATCTAATTCTGACATTAATTTCTATTCAAATCTCAAATCTCTTTCTTAGTTGTACAACATTCAGTCTTAAGTGTATCACTTATGAGAACTAAGCATTAAAGTGCTCACATATTTACCTGCTGTTCATGTAAACAGTGTTTCAATAATACCTATGCAAATAACCATCAACATTCAAAATATCATTCATCATAACCATATCAGAAATATGTGCAAATAACATAACAGTACCCATCTGAGTTAAGACTTGAGAGATATTACAGAAGTGTGCTTAATTTACTCTTTCACTATAGGCCTATTCATGATGAGAGAAATGCACAAAAAATTACTCTCTCTAGCTACTTTAAGCTCATCTGAGTAACATAAATGTGTTCAATAAATTGCATAGTACAATTAAGCAGTTTTACATTAATCACAACATATGAAATTACATTTTTTCCTTTAAATTGGCATTACGAAAATAAAACACTTCCTTGTTAATTATACACACACACACACACACACACACACACACACATCAGCATACATTGATAACCACACTGTAAATATGTTGAAACACTGCACCACAATTTACTCCGGTTCACTCATGACATTAACATCACTTCTGCTTTCTTTGAGTACACTGAAAACAAGGGAATAGTAGCACCAGAGCGGCTAAAATATAGCACGTCTCTTACCGTTGTTCTGTGTATATCAAGGTGGAGCATACCGCTGTCGGACTTCGTAGCAACTTTCCAGATGAAAGGTAAGCGGTTATCCGACTTAACTTTTCCTCCTTTGTTCCGTCACACGGCTCCAGACCTCCAGTGGATGTGCTACAACTCTCTTTTCTTCCTTTTTCGCAATTAAACTCCAGATTTTCTTTGTTTTTTTCCCTTCCTCCTAGCATACAGCTGCTCTCTAGCTGAGATTGGGAAGAACCGGAAGAATGAGGCCGTTTTGGCGCGCCGACAGCCTGAACGTGGTCTGTTTGGCTGCTAAGGCTAGAACTGTGTGGTGCATTCAAGTGCAATAGGACAACCAACAATTTGCCGATGTGAACAGAAAATAAACAGTCTCTTTTCTTTTAATATATTCAGTTAATTGTATGAGCTTTTTATTTTTACACCTGGCTACACTTACCACTGTTCTCGTGAATCTCTTCTCCTCTGCTGTTATGTCTATGGAGGCCTCTGTGCCTAGTTACATTGTCCCCTTGCCCAGCTCCGGTTCTGGCGCAACAATAGCTTTGCCGCAGCAGACAAAATATCAGTGGTACAAACACTGGATCAGTTCTCTGAGATCACAGTCCAGTAGGAATCAAATCATGACGTGATACAGGTCATGATTTTTTGTTCACAATATGATTTTCTCATGATTTTTTAAATTTTTTTATCAAAATGAGCTACAGACAAAGTACGACCAACAAAATGATCTTTTATTCATAGCAGAAAAAAATCTTAGAGGTGCTTTCTGTACAGAAACTCTGTAAAACATTTTGTGTCCTCATAAAAAGTGCAACTTACATGTACATCTTAAACATCAAAATCCATGTATGAAGGAGAGGAGATGCAAAGCCTCTCGTCAGGGTGGTTTGCTCCCTCTGCAATTTTCGTTCACGAGGTGGCGTTACGTTACTTTGCTTCTCACTGTGGTGGCTAATATGCTGCTGCATGTTGCTCGTGTTGCCGCTATATGTCTCTGGTTTTGTCCATTTCTCACCGGTTGTGTATAAAGGGAATCCAAAATGCTTCTCCACCAGTGATTTAAAGTGGATGCTCTTTTTCAAAGTTGTTGCCTATCGTCGCCATGTCTTCCCTCGTTCTGTGCCCCATACCTACCTAGTGACGTAAGTCACGTGACTTGATGCCTGGCGTTGAACAAATGTATCACCAATCAGTGACTTTAAGATAACATAACCTATTTCTAAAAAAAAGAAGAAAAAAAAAAACATATCCTACTTCTCTCGCAATTCATTGTTTCTGTCATCCGGTGCGAATTGCCATGCATTTGTACCGATTTTAAATTGTATCACGATGCATCGTTACATCCCTACAGTCCAGGCAGCTTGGCTAACTAACTGTGCAAACATCAGCTAACAGCAGCTACGGTGGTCAGCAGTTGACTTCACTGTCCATCAGGAAACTCCGTAAATCACAGAGAGTTGAGGAGGAGCAGTCGGACATCAGAGAGTCAATTAGTTGATGGTGTGTGACTTGAGTGAGTGCTGTAAAGCATTGTGTACTTTTAATATGTGATCATAACCAGAACACAAAGTTACTTAGCAGCACAGAGACTATTTACCTGATCACAAGTCAGTGTAGCATCAACATGATTTAAAATCCGCAATTGGGCTAACCTCGTTACTCAGACTCAACCTCCATGGCTGGGAACGGAATCCAACAACTGTAATTCCTTGAGTGGCCAATTGAGACTGGCTGCAGAACATGTTCACCTGCATAAGTGGACGTTAAGTGCGGTAGTAGTCTATGACTAACAGTCAAACATTCAGCATTGGAAACAGACTTATTACTTTGAGAGCATAATATGAATTGCATTGTGAAAGAATATGCTCCTCCATGACTGTTTTCTGTGTGTCGGGTCAGTCAAGGATAGAGCAGAGCTTTTTCCACAGTGTGAAAGAATTTAAGAAACACGGATATGTTCTGCAGTAGAAGCTGATTTATTTAGATACACTGTGTCAGTTTTAGTTTCAGTTGAATCTAGATAACGATGCATCGCTCTGTGTTCTGACACCTCCATTTATCTGTTTCCCAGCTGTTACTTTCTGTCTTCAGTCCTTTCTCATGCACATGCACAGCCTACTGGTTGAAAGCTGGCATATATAAGGCAGAGAAATGCACTTTGTCCAGGGTTCAGAAGACTACAGCTGGAATCTTAACTAAAAGAAGAAAATTTGACCCTCTCACACCGATTTCAGCTTCCCATGGTTCCGTATCCAGGTCACATCAGACTTCAAGGTGCTTACTGCTGCTTGTAAGTGGTCAAACATCCCTGTCTGATCTCCTTAAACCTTACATTCCATCTATCCTGCGATCTCAGAATCCAGGGCTCCTGTCTGTCCCCAGAGGAAAGAATTGGGCTGCAGGGTTTTTCCTATCATGTCCCCTCCCTCTGGTATAACCTTCCTGCTGATATCAGACACTTGTCTGCATTAGATATTGGGGGACATAAATAAAACTTGACTTGTCTCCCTCTGTTAAAGAGACATTTTCATTCATGCTTATTTTTCTCACCAAAACTGAGAGTAAGGTGCTAATACCTGCTGGAGGACATACTGATGTACAGAATTGTTCTGGTTTATTGGTTTTACGTCCTCTCATGAATTCCTTAATATTACCATTCATCATTTTACATTCATGCCATCATCTGAACATTCTCCAAAGTGAAAACAGAGACATATCCTTTTTACATGATTGTCCTGTAAAAACTCAGTGAGCAGAACTGAAATCTTGTTAAAACTTAAAAGAATGGCCTGCAGCTGCTGTTAATCTGCAGCTACTGTACATGACCCAAACACACTCCACAAGACATCTCCCTGCATAGTTTATCTGTAATTTCATAATGGAAAAGTGAAATGGCCCGTGGCTAGCTGCATGCTGCAGGTATGTTTCAACCTACCAACTTGATTGATTTAACTATCCAGTAGCTAGACAGAGGTTATGATGGGTGCAAATTGTTATGTTTTTTTCCACACTTTATTGTACGCTGTATGGCTGTAAGGAGAGACATGCTGCCTTTAGAACTAATTTAGAACAAGATTGTTCTCACACTCCAGCGAGCAGATGACCAGAGGCAGTAACTCCTGCACCGATTAGCCTTTTCTTATTTTACAGCTGGCTCTTCTACGATTTAAGGGGCTGATTCTGAAACCAGTGGATGTGTTTATGTAACCCTCCGCAGCTCTAACAGTGTGCTGATTAAAAAACTGGGAGATTCAGAATATGTAGTTAGCAACATTCACCAATTCACCTTGTGGACCAGCAGCTCAGAAGACTAGACCGACTAAAAGGAGAAAGTGGGTCTCGGCAATGAGCACTGAGTGGGCAGAGTGGAAAGGATCACAACCACAGACAGGCTTTTTCTGTTTGTTATATTGTATTGAAACAGATAATAATAATAAACAAATAATAATAATAATACACAATGAGATGTGGATCACAAGAAACAAAAGCAAAACAAAAAAATAACAATACAGTCTCAATGAGAAGTCTGTTCTTTTCCGTTTGGGTGGCTCGCCACAACCACTGCGGCTCCCCTCTACCTCAGATAGATGGAGGAAACCCCAGCAGAAGAAGTCGACTCTATCACAGATTTCCATCCAAGGAAAAGACCCGGCCTATAAAGGCCAAAACGAAAGGAGTTACATACATACACATACATACATACTTATTGCAACATTGGTCTTAATAACCTATTTACTATAACTCTCTGTCAAATGAATGAATTAAACACATTTCTAATAATGACAAATAGCGTAACATTCCTTTAAATGTTTCTTTTTTTCTTTTTTACCTCCACTCGCTCAAAAAAACACACTGAGCGAAGGTGACCCAATTAACATATAAAACACTTTACGTTATGTACATGAACAATAAAACCATAACCCATATTAACAGTAGCATCAGACATTTAACATTAAACTACTCACCAGAGGTTCATGTACCAACACACATACACACTCCAGGCAAAAAACACACGGCTCAGTCCAGGTTTTCGTCTTGGAAGAAACAGGGACACGGGAGTTCAGTTATGTGTAGCAGTGAAAATATGGCTAATAGCGGAAGCTAGCGCCGCTAATGCTAACAACAACTTACTTCGTCTCTGCAACTCGTTGTTAAAACCCGGTCCGCTTGGCAACTCACAAAGGGATTAATGGTGCTCGCTCTCAGCGTTTCGAATAAAAAACAAAGACTTCTTTGGTGAAATATCTTGTCTTCTTGTACAAACTTACCCGCTAAGTCTGCAGCAGAAACTACGCATGCAGCCACCTCTACGAGTCCGAGAGAGAGAGCGGGAAAAAAACTAAAACACAACGGCACGTACGCCTTGACAGCGTCTGATTGGCCTATCCACGCAACTTCATGTGAACTCCTAATGTCACCTGAATCTTGTACACTTCAAGAAAGGCACTTTCATCACATATTGAAAATGAAATGAATGAAACATTCTTTTTAAATACATAATGAAGTATTTTTTCTGTGCATATCAATCTCTTTCATTTTGACCCATTTATGATTTTAATCATAGATTCTACTTATTCATGCAAGATTGTTCCAACTCAAACTATTTATTTATCTGTGTATCTATTTATGTGACACAAATCATGGACTTATTAACTTATTGTTCCAATTAATCCATTTATTAAGAGCCTAGTAACCTGAGTCACATTTACTTCAAGAGTCATTCAGAAGTGACTGGATGTTAAAACAGTAAGTACTACTAGTAAGTACTTATTCATAACTGACGTGAAAATGAGGAGTGTGAGATGGATCGGTAGTTTGGTGTGGAATCTGCAGTACTGCAGACATTGTTCCGGACTGTTGTGGGGAAGAGGGAGCTAAGCCAAAAGGCAAAGCTCTCAATTTTCCAGTCCATCTTTGTTCCAACTATAACCCGTCTCTCGAGTAGTTATTATAATTTCTGATTTGATTAGAACAGAGGTTGGACCAATATCAAAAAACTCTAGGTACGACTACGGGGCCTTAAGTAATAAATGTTAGAAAAGAACACACGACACGTGTTCTTTTCTAGGTAAGGTTGAAAATTTATATTATACAAAAATAAAAAAACATAATGTACAATCCCTGCCTATCTAAAGCCTGCTTCCTGAATGCACAGGCGCATATTAAAAGGGCCCAAAATAAATAATTTCAACAAAAGGTGTCTCTTTATGAAATTTCTTCAATAGAGTTAAAAGAAAATAAAACTGCTTCCTTTGGAGTCCATGAATGTTTTTGTGTGTGTGTGTCTCTTGTAATCAGTATGTTCTCTTCACTACCCGGGTAGGTTTACGTGTGATCTTATCTGTGTATCAAATGAAGAAGTAGGATGATGATGATGGTTCCAAAGATGCCACAGCTGGCCACACCAGGCTCTCGGTCCGTTCACGCTCACGTCTTCGGTTGGCTCGCCACTGACCTCCAGGGTCAGGTTCAGATGATCTCTCTCTCTCTCTAAAAACCAGTCTATGCAAACAGTATAGAATGCATTAGCTACTACTTTCTCACTTCTGTTTCAATCTGATCAACTTATCTTCATTAGAATATCCTTTACCAATTGTAATACCCAATTGTAAAGGATATAAACACCCTAATCATTATTTAAATGAATAGGTCACATCACACCACATAAGGTCAGTTTCAATGAACAACCAATCAATCACGTACTTCCATCTTACAGCATAGAAATAAAATGAGATTTCTGAAACCAGATATTTATGTTTTTTAACCCTTTTAAATCTATTTATGCGTCTTAATAACATTTTAAACGTCACTTTTTTAACCAAACATTTAATTTTATTCATTCTTTTAACATTTAAGATGAACTTCTGTTTCTCATATTCATATGAAACATGTATATGAGCAGTTAAATGAACTAAATCACCTTTATCTTACAAACAAGGGATAAATACTCCCTCAATCAACTAACCTCTAATGGTGGCTGAGCTAGCTAAAATCAAGTTCAAATACTAGCGATTAGCACGTGGCTAGCGCAGTTAGCGATACTAACATCTTTAACAACATAAAACAATCTGAAACTGGATCTATATGATATTAAACAACAAGAATTAAGGTCACAACTCCGACTGGCTTTAAAACGGTATTTTACGACATAATGGAGTTTGCACAGTTAGCATAACCTTGCATTAGTAATAGCATCCTTACCGGAGTTTATCTTGAGGAGCCATGCAGCTCGACTCTGTCTCTCAGCTTTCAACCTAATGGACACACAGTATTTCAATATTTGGTGATTTTCTAGAAAATTTCCCGGCATTCATTCATTTAATTTCATTCATGTGCCACCCTCTGGCGAAGTAGGGGATTACACTATAGTAACCTGGTACGGGTTACACAACCCTCACCTATGGTCATGAGTTTTGGGTAGTGACTGAAAGAATGAGATCGTGGATACAAGTGGCCAAAATGATTTGCCTCAGATGGCTGGCTCAGCCTTAGAGATAGGGTTAGAAGCTTGGACTGGATGGATGGATATTTGCTCCCAAAGTATATAGTTATTGAAATACATATCTTATATTGTAAAATTAGACAAATAGAACCATGTGTGAATATAATGTACTATTGCCAATTTATACCAACAAAATTCTCTGTATTGTGAAGCTCTACTGTTACTGATTGTTAGTAGCAGAACCAAATGAAAAAATGTGGAAGCAAACACTTCTAACATGTCTGTGTCCTGACGCAACCACAAAATATAAATAACAGTATACTTCAGGGCGCACATGAAACCTGACATTTCCTGCAGCAGTGAGGAACTGTTTCTTTCTGTCTCACTTTCTGTTGCTTCCACTCGTTCATGTAAGTGCTTCAGCTGTAGATCAACAAAGAAATCCTGAATAATGTTTTAAAGTGGCAGTCATTGATTTGTGGTAGTTTTGTTTCTGCACAGAAATGTTGCTGTGCATCATGCTGTCACTATCATCTCATTCACGCAGTGGAATAATCTGACATTTGACTCTTTCAGTTCTGTCCAAAGATTGAAATGTCTAATTAATCTTCATGACAAGATCACACAAAGAATAAAATCAATGCGTGTGCATTTTAGCCTGCAGTGTGCACATTAATGCGATGAATGCTAATACTTTTATTGACATTTGGAAATACAGTATACTAGTTGAACGTGCCGTAGGTGTTTCTGGGATAAATATTTGACATGATGTTACACAGTTGAAGGAAAAGCTTAATTTCATTTAGTGGCACTTATTTTGTCTGTGTATAGATTTCAGATCTACTTTGAACCCTCATTGCCAGAGCTGGTCAGTGAGCAGAATAACACTGAGGTAAATAATTGAAGTGTTTTAGAAGAAGTCAGGTCCAAAGGACTCCAGGCTGACAGCTAAAAGCTGCAAGGGATTGTGGGGGAATGGGAGGCAGGGGATACTCGTGAAAAGGTTACCAGGGAGGTAACGAAGGTAAACAGCTTAGGCAGCACATCTGAAGGTTAATCTTATTGTATGTGCATGTGTGTGTGTGGGTGTGTGTGTGTGCCTGCTCATGGGATCACTGTGTAGATAGACTTGTAAGTAAGCTGATGCCATTCAGCCAATTTATGCTAACAGAAAATGACATTGGTGACACGGTCCAATTCACTGAGCTGCCCACTGACTGGTGAAGAGGCTCCTCTATTGATCCGCGCTCACACATGCTGTCTGCTGTCAAAGCTTCAATTCTCTGGAAATTAGCTGGATGACACCTTGAAGATGTTTTACTTTGGAGAGTGAAAGACGCAATCAGATCCTCCGCGGCTCTTCTCTGGTCCTCTCAGCGCCGACATGCACTCATGTAAAGTATACACAGAGGCAGAGTGCCTATATGACAAAATACATGTGAATATGATCATCATGTGCTTCTTTTCTTTTTAGCTTAGCTTTCTAGTT
Organism: Nibea albiflora; assembly: GCA_014281875.1. Classification (NCBI taxonomy): domain Eukaryota; kingdom Metazoa; phylum Chordata; class Actinopteri; family Sciaenidae; genus Nibea; species Nibea albiflora. The sequence continues at coordinate 22,615,750 of CM024797.1, read as the reverse complement.
ACAATAGTAAAATGTATCTAAGTAAATCAAACAAAAGCCAGCATTTTATTTTATTGTCACCTCTGGCCTCCATTTTCTGTGGATGCTTTAGACCTAATTCAGATTCAATGTGACCGAAATGCAGCTTTTCCCATTCATTTCACCAAGGGTGCTTTAACTGCAGCAGTGCAGGCTATGCTGAAAAAAAAATGCAGTGGCCTACAGCAGGGAAGTTGAGCCAGATTTAACATTTGAAGATGAGGCAACACGCTGTGTTGGTCAGTCAGATGATGAGAACAGTCAAACCTCCACAGTCAGCTTGAAACTAAAACTGTCCATGTGGTAAACTATGATCCTCTATCAGTTATGTTTTGTACCAGCTTCTACGTCTCACAGTCTACACCTCAAAACAGACACCAACAGGTTCCTTTGCTTTGTGACCGATGGTCAGAGAGAGAGAGAGAGAGCACTGGTTTAGCAACATAGACAGTGAATGAAAGAGAGAGAGCACCTATATCGAGAAAGCCGGTGAATCAGGCAAATAAAAAGATATATTTTATTTATGTTCATCACAAATAAACACACACCACTGCACATCCCTGTGGTGATTCACCCCTGATTGGTTTGAATATGGCCTTAAGGACTGGCCACACCTGCGTTAGTCGCTGCCAGTGCACATGCTCTTGCGCCAGTTGAATCGCGTGGACATTTTTTTTGCTCCGTGTTCAGGTGCGTGTGTTACCGCGTTACCGCGAGTGGCAGTGGCACCGTTAACACTCCTGGCAGCCAGTGAGCGGAAGATTTGTAATTCCTGTCACAGAGCTGCCGTGCTATTGGTTTCTATAGGGAAGCTGCGAGAGAGTCAGTGAGGTGACAAACGTTTGGTTATCTAACATAACCTCAGTTCTTAGAATAATATGAGCGAGATATCTCGCTATGGGATGCAGCCTCCTGCAGCCCTGATAGAAGCATTTATCGCAATCCGGTGAAGGTGTTCACCCGCGCCGCACCCAGTAGTCCCACCTACTATATATAGTGCGAGCAGATAACACTCCCTCAATTCAATAAGCAAACCTCTTCTCACCGCCCAGCAAGAAGGGTTGTCTGGCGAGACACCTCGCTCATATTATTCTAAGAACTGAGGTTATGTTAGATAACCAAACGTTCTTCTTCATAATATTCACTCGGTGTCTCGTTATGGGATATGGTAGCTCCCGTATTGCCAGACAGCTTATCGAACGAGTACCGGCCAGTGGGGACGGTCCTTGGGTTCTAGTTATGACTCCAGAACCGCGCTTTAACTGCTACGCTTTATCAAAATCTGTCAGTATTGGATAACCATATGAATGTGTGTTTTTGTCATGTTCCGCATGATGTTTATTCCCTTGTAAATATACATGTTTTGTGTGCGAAGGTGTCTAAAGAATGCCCTTGTTTCCCATTGTCTGTTGCAAGCATGCATATGAAGATTTCTGATGCTCTTTCAGTATTAACATATAATAGTTTTTTGGAAGTAGAGCTATGAGATATATTCTGTTATTTTATATTGACAGTACTCAGGATTAAAGTGTCCCTCTGTTACTTATAATTGGATGCATCATTGTAGATGGATGTCCAGCTCACTACTATGCAAACAAACAAGTGGTAATAAACTGCATCAATAAGCTCCTGTAATGTTTACTGTATACTCTTTGTCTCCGTTTCATTCATCCAAAAAAACATTTTATTTGAATCATTAAAATGCTGTCATGTAAAAATATATAAACATTAAGTGAAAATATTTTTTAAATGCATTTTTCTTATGAAAGAGTCTTTCTTATGAAACTCATTGGGACATTTTGACTAGTTAATTGGAAGTAAAATGAATTACAATTTTTCTATAAATAGACTTGTTGAACTTTCAGCTTTTTCCTTCACTTATAGTATGGTATAGATTTAACTACCCAACATTAAAATTATGTTAAGCATTACATCTTACCTCAACTATGAACACAGGCTACTTTCAAATAAAAGAATGCATATATGAACTGAAATATTCAAACTACACTATACTTTGAGGCTCCTGACATTTCAGTTTATATAGTTCATATGCTGGATAAAACTAAAGAAAACTGCATTTAATGATTACTGACAAACAGAATTCATTATTTTAGCCTTGGTCACTTTTTACAGTGATTTTTCAGTAGTTTGCAGTGTTATCCAGCAACTTAATCATATTGCTGAAATACATTTTGCAAAAAAATCAAAATGAATTTATTACAGGGGTGTGAAGTACTGCTCTGGATGAAAAAAAAAACTTGTAATGGTACTAATGATATTGTTTTATTCATATTAGTCAGCAATGTCATTGTGCTGTTGTTTATTAAACTGAAAATCATCCTCCATGGTCCTGGACAGAGCTCGTGCTCATTCTCACTGCGTTTGATTGCATAAATAAGAAGGCTGTGGACTTAATATGATGATTTTTGATCCATCTGGTCATTCTGACCGGACAGACATTTACATCTGAAAAACAGTATTTATATTCTCCATAATGTCCCCTGGACTTCCCTGGCCAATCACATGACCTGTTCCAAGAACAGAATTTTGGAGCCGTTCTTGAAGAGAGGCGTTCTAGAATGTGTTCCAACTATAAGTAGGAGTCTCTCTTCAGACTTCACTCACTCTTCAACCCGAACGCACACTGTTCACTTAAGTCTGGAAGATCTACTCTGTTTGAAATCGTTGGTTGGATTGAAAAATCGTCGCGAGAACTTTGTTGTGGCTTTGCTCTCTGAACCTATTCGTTCAACCTGTTGTGTATTTTCATCTAAAGCAACAAAATGTCCTTTGCTACAGAAAGCATGAAGGTCTACAAACCCATCAAGGTAAGTAAGAGTGTTTTTAACTGGAGTTAGACTATAAACTTGTTCTGATAGAGTTAAATATAGTTATATAGTTTTCTATTTGTAGAAAACATTTTTATTTCTACAGTCACTTTCTAATTTTATATAGTTTTGGTATAGATGTTTAGCATGGGATCTATCTGTCTATCTATCTATCTGTCTATCTATCTATCTATCTGTCTATCTATCTATCTCTGAATAACAAACCAATGAACAACATGATCTTCTTTCCTTCACAGGTGTTGTTTAGCACACCAATGTATGACCGGGCTCTGCAGCTCTGCTGGCACACGCCCTCATATAAGTCTATGATAAGTCCCACTATCATTTTCATCCTCCATCTCCACTAAATTAAAATAGCAGGTAAAGTCTCACGCATTTTGTCTTGTACTTTAATATAAAGACATGTCATCCCTTGTTGCTCAGATCGCACTGGTGTCTCAGCTGCTGAGGCTTCAGCGGAGACACCAGCTCCCATCGGCGGTGACCGCTGAAAATATGACTGAGCTGCTGGCGGTGCAGCGCAAGGAGGCACTGAGAGTACAGTAAGTTACCTACCTACAGCCGACCTCTTCTCTGCTCATGTCACACCAATCTGTCTGTAATGAGGAAGAGGGGAACAGTGAAGTTGAAGCTTGTGTTTTCTTTCTGTTAGAAGCCTCTGGGAGTCTGAACTCAGCGCATGTGATGCTGACATCAGGCCTCTTCTTCAGCTGGTAAGACCACACTCCTGAAAAGACTCTACAGTAGTTTGGAGTCACCTGTTACCTGAATTATTGTGTAAATAATCTGCTTATCATATGTCATTCCTTGTTTGAGGCATGGAAGGTAAACATCAGCATGAAGATGAGGGACATTGAGTTCATAGCAAAAAAGCCGGCTGAGATCTCCAGGCGCCGTCCCTCCTCATTTTCAGTGAGTCACATTTGACACACATTCATGATCAGTTGAAGTTCAGTGGTTGTGATGTCTCTGTGTTGCTTTGAACTTTGAATGACTTTAACCTGCAGACATCCAACAATCATGAAGCAGGCCCACATGTATGCCAGGATCCTGAAGAAGCAGCAGGAAAAAGGCCCTGAATCCAGACTGCTCTGCCCTATGGAGGTGGTATTGGAGGTTGTCCCAAAAGTCCTGCAAGGCTTCTGGTTGCCCCCTCCAAACACCTCCTTCAACATGCCCTCCCAGCAGCTGAGTAAAATGGCTGTTGGGATCACCAAGGCAGTTCAGGACCGGGTGTCCAGGGCTCTGTCCTCTGTGCTCCTTCAGGCCACTTTCTCTACCTCCATCAGAGATAAGATGGTCCAGTCTATCAAGGGACAGATTAGACGGAGTTACCCTGAAGAAGTCCTGGTGGAGAGGCTCAACTGCTTTGGAACAGATGTGCTGAACACCATCACAAATGTGGCAGTGCAAGAGATCTGTGCGCTGTTTCAGTCTCAATCAATACTTCTTATTTTGGTGCCGAAAACAACCAGGGAAAACAAACCATTCAACACACATAGATTTCCTTAAGAATACGCACTATTCACTATAAGTGTAATATCAGTTGTGGAAACTAAATGATGGAGAAAAACCTGAATTTGAGCCTGTACACATGGGTACAATTCTACCAATGACCTGAAATATGAGGGTCAACACAGTCTTATATAGGAGAATTCTGGATAATTGTAAGTCAATGTCAAAAGTGTCTTTGTGGTCATAATTAAGGGATACCAATGGGTCGTCAGTAATTTGAAGTCTCAGTTTGCATCAGTAGTAACAAAATCTAGCTCTAAAGCTACTTTAGAAAGAGATCATGACTTCTATCAAAACAATACATTTATAAATAATGACAGTCGATAATGATGAGTACATACATGTATCAGTATGGACTCCTCTGAGGGAATGGTGGACTGCTACTACTGATCAAAACTACTAGTGAGATGGTTACTGAACATAAATAGATGAGTTAGCTGTTGTTGAAAATCCTGACCAAAATCAAAAATGATAAAAATTGTGTGTTTATTAACTTGTTACATGTAAGAATGGAGGAAGAATTGAGAGCCAACAGCACCAACTGCTAATTATTTAGATGAGAAAACAGAGAGATGTCTTTCTAAACAGTTACATAAACATTAGAAATAAAGGTCTGGTTCTAATACAAGCGTGTTTAAATCAAGGATTTACAATGAAGCTGTGACATGGATCTTTTTCCATAAAGTGGTGCTTGTACTTTAATTAAAAATGCTCAAAGCATGCACAGAGATATGATTACATGTGAATCAATAGTTTATTAGCTATTTTTCTTCTGCGTCTTTGATGAGTTCCAGCTCATGCATTGCTGTTAAAAGACATGAAAGCCTCATTGACTTCCACTTCTCTTTTTGAGACTTTATGACACCAGAGCGGTGTGATGGCTCGGTTGGCTCGTGAGATATCGTGGTTATTAAATTTGGGTTTTATTGTTGACAGTGGTCGTATTTGGCTGGCGAGCGATGAGCAGTGCCTCGTACAAGAGAACAGGGTGATAAACAGACAGCGACAGTGCCAGAGAGGACGAAACAAGATGAAAGAAATGGAGACAGAGAAGGAGGAAAGGAAAAAGAAAAGACAGTGACAGAGAGGTGGTTCAGCAGAGGACCACAGTGGTCATTAGTCAGACATCCTGAGCCAGATATTTTAGTTTTATCACGTCTCCCTTTGGTTTTTAAGAGCCTGTAAGCCTAATGGACCCATATACAATTCTCTATTCTTTTCCATGTGTCACTTTTATAGATTGCTGTTTAAACATCATTCTTCTAGTAAATGGAAGTCTCATGAGGAACTGTGTGTACACGTTCATACATTTCTCTGCAGAAACTAATGACTGAACAGTGGCAGGTATCAGCCTGCGCGCCTTTTAACAGTAAGTTTGTTGTGTCAAAACTTATTTATTTTCCATTCTTTTATCTCTTTGTCACATACAGCATGTTATTCTGCCATACTTTCATCCTTTGTTGTCATCATTTTTCCTGCATGCATCTGTGGAAACAGGTTTTCCTCCCCCGATTTGTCCTGTTTTACCTCCTCCTGTCTGCTGTGGTTCAGGGATGCCGTTAATGAATCTCTTCCTATCAGTCATTATTAAATCAATATTATTAAATAGACCAAAACTGACACTTAGACAGATAGATGACTAACAAACCAAGAAAAAATTATTATCTAACTCATACTTCCCATACTTACTACTCGAACTTTCAATTCATTGTTTTGGTTTTACAGCCTTTACAACTTTGTCGTTTCTGTGTAGTCTCAATGCTCACATCAACCTTGTTTCCAGCCCAGACAGCTGTGTAGTGAAAAAAGCTCTGATAAACTCACTGTACTATGGGCCCTAGTGATGTGTCATTCGCAAACAAGCCGGCTCTAAGATCCGTTTATTCATAGGGAATGACAAGAACCGACTCCCGTCAGGGAGGGTCGGATCTTCAGTCGCTCCTGCTCATAATCCATGCAGGCAGGTTATTTTGATGGGCACACCATGGGGGCCAATCGCATGCAAGGACATGACTAGAATCATACCATTATGTGAAGAAGCAGCATCTGGCTGCATTTCAGTGGTATTGGAGACTGCAAGTGAGTGCAGAATTCGCAAAATGAAAATATCCATCAGAGCTGGGTCAACAACAAACCTGCACAGATGAGGAAAATGCATAAAAATAAGCATTTTATGAAAATGGTGAATGAACAATTGCTTACTAGCATAGAAACCATTCAGAATTACTAAAAATGGCTAATATGGAAGGTTAAATATTAAAGTAAGAACTATTAGAGGAGCTGGCTCTTCTAAGGGAGCCAAGCCAAAAGAGCCGAATCTTTGGAAAGAGATGTGTGCATGTAAATATGCAGGTATATTTTAGGATTGTTTACAGGCGACATTATGAGCACCTGCTCAATAAAAAGAAAACCCACACTGCTTTTAATCTTTATTGTTGGTGTTCTTTGATTAGCTTGATTTGGCTGGATCACCCACCTCCAACAGTTCTCATCAGCACAGCAACCATCATTCTGATTTACTGTTTGGTAAATCTTATGTGTTTTGAAACCTATCCAACTCGTGCGAACGCATATTTGCACCCAGCGTGTGCTCGCAATCAAATCTCTGTATTGACTTTACATGGAATTGCGCTGCCGCTAAAATACATTACTCATTCAATGAGAGCACACATGAATTACATGCATGCTGCAGAGAGAATTGTATGGACGATTAAAAGTGAAAAAAGCCTCCTCCAAGTTATGATTGTTTGTTTATTCTTCATTTTGGCAATGACAGTGTGTTTCCATCTCGAAAAAGAAAAAGCTTAGCTGCACCTCCTCATGAAAACTAATGACAGCGCTTTGTATTAAGCATTGGCAGGTCTATGTTGCACAATACACATAACAATATGAATTGTATTTCGCTTTATTTCTAAGCTTGATTTGTTTTAAATCCTCCACAGGTTTGAGTTGCTGTAGGGCAGAAGCAGATGCTGAAGATATTTCTTACGTAAAGTCAGTCAGGACTAACATGAGGACAAAACTAAGACAAAATGGTGAAAATGAAAGACTGGTATGAAAAAAGAGATCAAGATAAGAATAATGAAAGAGAGAGAGAGGATTCTGGGAGTGCTGCTTGCTTCTCCATTTTCATCAAACTAAAATGAGATAAATTGTCTCAACACAGAGGAGCAAAGGCTCAGTCACATTTCAAAGGAACGGCGGTGTCAAGCCGGCTGCAAAGCCCCCACCACCATGCTTTAGATCTCCTCTCCTCTCTTTCTTTGCTTTCCATCATCCTTCCTTGTCTTTCTTCACTACCTCTCTCAATTATTTTAAATCTTGCTCTCTTTCATCTCTCTGCCTGATTTCTGCCCTTCCCTCTCCGCCCCGTGTCCTCCATCTTTCTCTGTGATTGGCGCTTTTCTAAGACGCTTCTTTAGTTACGCGCTGTCATCTGTGCAAACAGTGTTACCAAGGACAAAGGACAAGAACCTTTTAGTCCAGTGTGTGACTTTCTTACACACAACATACACACCAGTCCTTCTGCAGTAAGTTGTTATCCATTTGTGTCTGCAGTCGTATCTTAAGCGTCACACTGAGCAGCTTCCAGTCTAAGTATAGACGCATAATAAAGATCCCAGAGGTTCACTTGCCAAACGAAGCAGCATCAGATGGCAACTTGGCTGAAAAGAATTAGTGTGAAGCCCTGAGATTTCTTCTGAGAACGATGCATCATGGGGTTCGTCATGGGGCTGAGACAGCTGTGTTGAAACACCTTATTCTGTTATAAATCATCAGCTGATATTGATTGATTACTTTAAATTGCTGTAGTTTACATTTTCAGAGGCAGATTAATACACGTTTGCTCCTCTGCTGAGGCTTTCCAGCTTCCTGTTTTCAGCAGGATGGTGTGTGTGTGGGACTGACTCAGAATAACTCTGCAGTGTGTGCTCTCCATAATGCAACGTTGTGGATCATTGATGTGTTTTTAGTAGCTTTTGGAAGATAACTTATTTGTTAGTATATAGATTCATTGTTTTTTTGGTGTATTGCTTGGAAAATATAAGTGGCCGATGAAAGGGTTCTGATGTTTAGTGGGTTCAGTTTTGACCAAGGTCACCATCTTTCTACTAAAATCCAAATGAGTATTAAACATTGTAGGTCCAGTGTGTAAGATTTAGGGGGCTCTAGTTTAAAAATATGGTAGACATGGAATTCAATATTTATTAAACTATGTTTTCATTAGTGTATAATCCCCGAGAATAAGAACCTTTTTGTTTTTGAAGGTTAAATATACCTTCAGTGGGAGCAGGTCTTCTTCCATGAGTCTACCATGTTGAAACGCTGTGTTTCTACAGTGGCCCAGAATGGACAAACTAATTCAAGAGGCCAAAACTTATTTGAACTAGAGAAGATGCAATGTTAGGATCCAAAATTCCAACAGCTATACGAGACAGAGCTTGATGTGGCAGGGGAATGGCTGGCAGGATTTCCTGAAGCACAAGGAGAGCAAGGTTAAGAAGGTATCACAACAAAGACTAGGTTCCAAAAGGACTACTAGCCATAATACTTTCTGCCAGGAGGGAGACTGATGGTCTTTTATGCTGCATGGATTTATTGGATGATGGTTAAATGACCACAAGCTGTGACACAGACAAGACAGACACACAGGCAAAAAGACTTAATCATAATACGAGCCGCATACTTGTTTAATTAAAGTATTAATTAAAGTACTAAAAGTACGGTCAAATCATCTAAGCCATGTGAGCTGAAGCACTCTGTTAAACACAAATAAGAATTTGTGACTTTCTGCATCTGCATTTTCTCCATGTCTTCCTGCTTCAAATACAATGTTGCAGTGCAGTGCTGTGATATGTAAATGTGAGCATTAGATTGGCCCATTCATCACTCCACGCCTCAGTGTGCATGTGTGTTTGTATATGCACACACATGCTCATTCAAGGGTAAAAAATCATGCTGTATGTATGTATGTGAGTGAGAGAGAGAGAGAGAGATGAGACATGAGGCTTACCGCACGCTCACTGCACTCATCAAACATTGTGTTGTGTAACATGAAAAAAAGCATGCAAAGGAATGTTTCTCCTGTTCCATAAAAACCTTGTATTTCTAGTTTTGGTTGTGTGAAGTAACATTTTAGATAATTGCTAAGACAGTTGATTTTCCTTCCTACACTCCATCCAGAATTTCCAATAAGTGTCCAGCAGCAGTGACAACAGTACATTTCTTCATAAAAGTAACACAACACAACTCAACTGTCACAATCAACATGTTTCAGCATGAACCAGAATTGTGTTTTTTAAATACTTTAAATATCCACAAGAGATGAAATACTGTAAGTGCATATGGAAACCAGCCACCGTGGGAAAAAGGCTCATGCCTGTGATCACATGGGGACGTTGTAGAAGTCGTGCTGGCTCCTTTCAAAGCAAAGGAGCAGCGGCACTACTCCAAAGGCTAAACCCAACCACCTGGTGCAGGAAGCTCAATCTGGCTGCTTGTATTCACAGTCTCATTCTAAAAGCTCACAACCCAAAGCTCATGACCACAGGTGAGGGTTGGAACGTAGATGGGCTGGAAAATCGAGAGCTCAGCTCCTTCTTTACCACAACAGCCTGGTACGATGTCAGCCTGTATACTGTCTCACGTACCGCCTCATGTGAACAAGAGCCCCAGATAGTTGAACTCCAAAGATTTTGCAGGTGCGGATTCTCTTCCCAGACACAGCAATGACATATAAATATCAAGTACAGAATCTAAAAAATAAAAGTACAAAATCTAAGAGAAAGTATAATTAATAAAGTACAGCTAATGATGTCTCCAAGTCTTGAGCAACACACATGCAGTGTAAGGTACGGTGTGACAGATATGGAGTGATATATTGGGGTCTTGAATGACGTCAATAGTGTGGAAATATGGCACTTAATCAGTAGCTTAAAGTGACATGTTAATAAATATTGCATGTGCTGCAACGATGGCAGCAGATCAATCTTGTCATACTGTGAAGATGTCTAAGTTCAATAGTGCCAAAGCGTTTGGGAATAAGTTGTTTCTCAATGTATTTGTGCCAGTCAGGATTGATCTGAAGCGCCTGGCTGATGTGGCTTAAACAGATGGTGTCCAGGCTGAATAATGTCTTTTATGATGCTCACCTCCTACAGCAAGTGATCTAGAGATGGTAGCTCAATGCCAACAATGTCCTGTTTTTAGAACACACAAGCATTTTCTGCTGGTGCAGCTGCTGTTCCAGGCTGTCACGCAGTTTGTTGGGAAGCTCCTTGCACTGCATCTGATAACTTGACAAGTATCTTTTGGGGGCGGTTGGCTGTCTTCAGCCTTCTCAGAAAATAAAGACATTTGTGTGCCTTACCCACCACTGTTGAGGTGTTTCAGCCCGGGAGAGGTCTTCCATGAAGCTGGATACTCAGAGCTTCTGTGTTGATGTGGACAGGACTGTGTGTGATCTTCTTGGTACTCATAAAGTTAATGATAACCTCCTGCATCTTGGTGGCTGTCTGAAACTTGTTTGATCAGTGACCCTGATGGTTGCTGTATCAACTTGTGTAAACTTAGGAAGAGTGAGTGATAGTGTTGATACTAGGGCTGGTATAATCCAGAACGTGGATTGTATGTGGAGGAATCAATATCAGTGTGGCAGGGATGTATTCTTACACACTTTAGATTAGACACTGTCTGTGGGCTTATGTACAGAACAATGCATGCTTATGTTGTAATGAGTTCTGCCCTCTTAGGTACTGTAATATTAGCACACGTTGAAATAATGACTTCTAATAACTTCTGCTAGCCTACCATGCAGATACACATGTTCAGAGATGAACAGTGACTCTGACCTGTGATCCAAGTGAATCAGAGTCAAACTCAAATATCTGCAGAGAGAGTAACATGAACAACATCCACATAACATAACAATAGAGCTGGTGTAGGACCTTCACCTTAACTACCCTGAACATGGGGACTGCGGGAACAGGGAGGCCACAGAGACTATGCTGCTTAGCATGCACAGTGAAACCTTTTCAGATGATCCAGAATGTGGCAGCATGCCTGGTTTTCAATCAACCCAAAAGGGCACATGTTGCCCGGCTGGTCATCGAGCTCCACTGGCTACCTGTAGCAGCCCACATTAACAGCACTTGGGTGATACACTCTCATTCTATTACATTACGCTATATGTCATTTATATATGTAAAGCAGGGATGTCCAAAGTCTGGCCCGTGGTCAGTTTTCATGTGGCCCAAAGCTTCTTTTTTTTTTTAATAATATATTATTTATGGCCTGCTAGGACTGTCAGATACTGTGTGGCTGGCAGATTTATCTTTTCTGGTTGACAAAACGAAGCATTTGAACCCTTAAGGACATAACTGCTGCTGTTATATATCTGTAGATTTGACACAAAATATGACTTTCTGAATGATTTGGTTAAAGACAAGAGCAAGAGTGATATGTTTTACGCTTTACTCATAATAAGTCACGTTTAGAATGAACATGATCTTAAGATTTCTATCAATATCGAATCGTTAATATGTTAACACAGCCTTTTTTTGCAGGCTTAGACCAATTAGGCTTGATTGATATGGCTGGGATTACCACCCTAACTGTTGAGGTGGGTTAATGAGAGGAAGGAGCCCACCCTCCCTAACCCGATGCTGTCTATAGAGCCGCAGGCAAAATAGCAGAATGTAATGGATGATGGCATCTGCCTTCATAATGGCACCAATAAGGAGTGTGTGTGTGTGTGTGTGTGTATGTGTGTGTGTGTGTGTGTGTGGGAGAGAGAGAGAGAAAGCAAACAAGAAATCGCATACAGTAGAGCCAGGTGACACGGTGATAATGATGCCATTGCTTTAGTGCTTTACAAAAAGATACCACACGTGGGATTTATGAGGAATCCAGCTGTCACAGGAAGCTTGTCAATTCAAAAATCTAAAAGAAGCAGCTATTTTTGCCTAGACCGCTGCAAAGCAGGACCATTCCTATAAACACAAACCTGTCCCTGACACACTGAGTGAGCGAATGGTGAAGTTACACTGCTGGTTGGTTGAGAGTTTGGCTGCTCCTCATTGGTTGTTACTCTTTCAGAATGAACTTTTACAGCGTCCTTGTTTGCCAGTGAAATCAAAGTGTTTTTTGTTGTATTGGACCATCGGTGTGTCAGTGACATCATATTCCTGGGAATGCATACCTGCGACAGCTCAACCAGGCCAAAACTCCCTCTCAGCTCTGAAGAAACTTTTACAGAGGCACCATCGTGCTACTGTGCCGTGGTGGCACGGGATACTGGCATGCCCGCTGCACTCTGATCACACCACTGGGGTGCAGAAGAAAAAGTTGAGAATGACTTGGGAATGATGTGGCCACCAGTCCTCCTTTTATCAGCTCAATGCTGCACCATGTCCAGCAGTTGCTAATTCTGTCTATTTTGAATTCAGGCACACAAACAGCATAGAGAAGTCACCCTGTGCAGACCCCAGATCAGTGAAAACAACCAAGAGGGAAATAATTTCACTTCATACTTACTCAGGCTTCCAATGTGTTATTTATGAATGTATGATAAGATACATTAGACTTTATTGATCTCACCCATTGTTTTACTTGTAAGACTCTCACACCTCTCTACACCTACGAAACACTGAGGTAAACAACAGCAAGAGCGGGGTGTCATTGCTGAAGCAGACTGTAGCCTTCACTGACCTTGGCCTTTAAGACAACATTCTGATCTGAGCAGGTACAACTCTCCAGGGATCTCCAGAGACCTCCGCCTCATCCTCTTCCATGCGAAGGATCATCCTGAGCCGCAGCTCGGAGAGAGAATGGAAGATTATGCTTCAAGAGGCAATGATATTTCTTTGTGTTGAGAGTTAGTCCTGCATGGAGACCTGGGGATTATGGCCATATCTGAGCCCTCCGGCAGTTGGCTGGCGGTAATAAACCATCACCTTTTGTCCTCTCCTGTCTGCTTTTTTTTTTTTTTTTTAGCTCGTCTTCCTTCCCTGTGTTGAAGATCAAGGTCATGAATTGAGAAGGAGAAACATGGAAGTCAACACCTTGGTAGTGACACACTCAAGCTGCATTCAACTTCAAATAATACAATGAAACATGAAATGTCATGACAATACTTTACAAATACTTTACAGTTTTGTGAAGTATATAGGTAATAAGACGCTTCCTTATATATCTCTTTGTGCTATTTCAAAACATTAAACTTATAACTTTATTAATTATTGGTGAATTAAAAAACAACAACAACAACACACACAAAAAAAAGGCAGTGCTTGGTGTCTCCAAGCACACCTGCTACTTTGGTGCATGCATGTGCAGCAGGAGGTCTGGGTGAATGTAAACGAAGACCACCCAGTGCGTTATAAGAATAATACAATTCCAGCCAATCACATCACTGCTCATCATTCATCACTCTGAAACAGATGAAGCAATCACGGTGACAGTGATGCACGATGACAACTAGCACAACAAATGAAGAAATGGCTTAATACCGGATGATGCACGCTAACTGCTAGTTAGTAAAATGATGATGGAAAATAGTTTGTTAAAGCAGTGACTCACATGATTAATGAGATTCAGTGATCCTCAGTTCTAATCTACCTCATGAACACACATCAAATGCTCATTTCTTTATGCTGATTTATAGACATCCAGTCACCAGAGAGCGTTTAAAAACATTAACATTTCATGAATTGTTTCATTATTTCTGTTTAGCTTGCTCTGATTGGTAAAATCACCAAAGTGAGCATCTGTGCATCATAGAGCAAGTAATCACAGACAGGAAAGGTCCATTTCAAGGTGAGGAACATGTTAGCAAAGACTGTTGCACCATCACATAAATAGGGCCCAATAGCTGTGCTCACATGACGTAAAATGTTTTAGTAGTTCAGCCAAACCAAAGATGACACACCCCACCTCATCTGCATTTTTTATTTAACACTCTGGAACTTGAGACACAAGCTACGATTCTCTATTAAATCTATCATTTTAACATGTATAATCAATGACTTCACGGATGAGAAGAGTGCGGCAGTCCCTCCTGGGATGGAACTGTCAAAATAAGAGCTCATATTAGTGGTGCGGAAATGTCAGTTGTCCACGACCAGACCCCCAAGAAACATCTCATTCATTTTAAAGATTATTTTTATAGCATCTCCTCCTCACCTGACAGCATCACATGGGAATAAAGATGGAGCACGGAGATGAAATGTGACAAACGCCAGGGGCTGGATCTGATCCTGCAGTTTTCTTTCATGATGAGTGGAACAGAGTGATGCGGGGGGGGGGAAGAGAGGAAAAGATGAACTCATAGATGAATCTGAAGGATTACATGGCTGGCTAATACCTAAATGGGCGGACGGATGACTTTACAAGTTGAAACACACGAATGATACTGTGAGATGATCTTGTGTTTTTGTATGAGCACTTCTAAATTTCTGTGTAAAGAGAATAAAATGTGTCTTCTCTGCTAAATATCACACATCTCTCTTCCTCTCTGCGTGACCGACCCTTACACGGCTGAAACGTCTGAATGGCAGCGTTTGTCATGATTAACTCCTTCTCCAGTCACTCAGTGTCATGCTTGACTTAGCATCAGACTGTTAACCGCCCCTGAAGCAAACATACACACGTGCCCGTGCTACACAGAACGCACATACACATAACTCACTGACGCATGGAGAGCCACAGTATTTCAGTAGGCGCTATGGGTGTAATGATATGTGATGTATGTTGACAAGGTATTAAAGTTATAAATTAACAGTGTGATAACAACTTGTCAGATGGGTGTAGGATAACGTAAGTGTCGTCTATACCAGGGATGTCCAGACTTTTTTAAAGAGGGCCAGATTTCATCCAAATGCTGTATCTGACAATCCTAGCAGGCCATATATATATAATATATTATAAAAACAAAGCTGTGTAACCAGGTGAATGGTGTCTCAGTCATTCTTATGTCTGTTCTCATACTGTAACTTTGCACGATCAGTTAAAAAGAAAAGCTTTACAGCACTAAGTCACACTCCACCAACTATTTGACTGATTGTGGTGAAACTGGAGAAAGTTTGCTGGCGGATAGTGAAGTATACTGCTGCCAACTGTAGCTGCTGTTAGCTACTGTTAGCTCTGTTAGCTGGAGTGTGAGCACAGAGCACTTGGGAAGCGTTACATTGGGGGAGAAAGTGTATATAATATACTATATATTTTGTTTATAAATTTTAACTTGCACTTGCACGATTTTTCAACCTAACCTAAATTTATACAAAAAAAGAAGAAATCACATTTAATTAATTTCTAGTATATTTCATGTCTATGTAATTTTACCTTGGCTGCGTTACATTCACCTTCGCTACCTGGGAGATTCTGTGAGTGTGTATGAGAGATGAAAAAAATAATCAAATCTATCTTAGACACTTCAATTAGTTGTTTTTGTCTCACCTGTAAACATCAAGTGTGACCTCCTGTTGTCTTACGGTTTCCTGTTTTATTTTGGTTCCATTTCCTGTCTGTCTCTATTGTCACCAGTTTTACTTCCTCCCTTTTGTCTGTTTTCCTGCTCTTGGGATTACCTATCTCCACCTTGACTGTTTCCACCTGTGCTCTTACCTTTTGTGTATGTGTATATAGTCCATGGGTACGGTCGGATAGTCAAAAAAAATAGCTCCTAAGTCCTTTCCTAACCACTTTTCCTTGACCTTGATGGAAAACGTCACGAGGTCAAGGAAAGATGTGAAGGAAAATTTGTAAGGAGTTAGGAGAAGACGGCTGCGGTCCTCAGAGAATCCGACTGCTCTTACACTTACTACGTCATTATGCAACGGTGAATGTTATTGATGTGAACTGTGGTAAAACTACAACGTCCAGAAGATGGACTACAAAACGCACATCTGAGATACTTCTTAGATGCTCCCTGTGCGCTCTTAGCATGTAGGTTAATGCAGGAAATCTAAACATGGACAACCCGTGAAAAATGTGACTTCATGATCAACGTTCAACTAATAAATGAATATTGTCCACCTGTCACAGAAGTCAGACCATGTGTTTGTTATGCTGGTACGGTCTCTCACCCTCCTGTCCACTCATGTATAAACATAGTAACAAGTTATGGCAAAAATATATGATTAATAATCAACGGCCACTCCATGATGAGCATATCAAGCCATCATGGCCACACCATAAAAGTTTGGTTAAACAATATAATGTTTGTCACACAAGCTTCCTCTCCTCTCTGCAGCCAGTTGATGCTGGTGGTAGACTCCATCTGCAAAGATATGACACAACTATGTTAGTCATTAATTTAACTGATTTTTGACTGATTTATTTTTACATTTGAATGAAGATTAAACTGGTTAATATTACTGAATGTTTCATGAATACAGTTTTCTCTTTCTATTCTCTAACATATTTTCACTTAAATTCATAATATCTGGACAAAAATCTGTTCAAAGCATCATATTATGGTGGCAGATCTCAGATTTTAGTATATTTCAGGACTTAAAATATTTTTTGTAATTGGAATTAGACATGTGGTGCATGATGATTTTCACAAAGTGGTTGATTCATTCAGCAACTCATTTTACTATAACAATACAGCAATAATTCTAAAGAGGACAACCAAAAAGTAAGTGTGTGTGTGTGTGTGTGTTTGTGTGTGTGTGTGTGTGTGTGTGTGTGTGTGTGTGTGTGTGTGTGTGTGTGTGGTTTTTAGAGGAAGGGGAGGAGATGCAAACACTGAAAGGGTAAAGGAAAGGGAAGTGTAAGTCATAGAGACTAAAGACAGCGGTTGGAGTGACCTGATCATTGCTGCAGCATTTGTGTTCTTTACTCGGCATTTTCACGATGATGAAAATCTATGTGTACTCTTGTCTTCTCTCTGGTGAGTTCTTTTTTTCTTCTCTGTATGTATATCTAAATGTGGCAGCTTAGATGGTGTCATTTTTTGTTTGTTTGCCAACTGAGTTGGCTAGCTGTTCATTTATCTCTTAAAGGTTTTACCATTATAAATAATGAAAACCATAAATGTTGATGAATTATGCATATTTGAATGTGTCGTGCATTGACACAATGATGAACAATGTTTCTTTTATTTCCACTTGTAGCTCTGAGTGTTGTGGAGATGAAACCTCTCGACATAAATGGACGTGTTGGGAACAATGTGACATTCAAATGCTCCAACTGGAACAGTTGGACAGATGTAAAATATCAAGGTAAATACTTTTGTAATAGTTCATGCTCAGAAAAAGACATCATCCGAGCAGCATCTGGAAAGACTGAACAGAAGGATCGTATAGAGATAACAAACAGTGCAGAAGGGTTATATGTGACTTTCACAAATCTCCAAAAGTCAGACTCTAAGACATATTATTGTGGAGCGGACAGAATTGGCCCTGATTCTTTTATAGAGGTGAATCTTAAAGTTACAGATGGTAAGTTTACACTCATCTTTTTATTTAAAAAAATACCACTCCTTCATGCAGTAACTGTGCAAATAGTTGAGAGCTGAATATTTACTGTGTGTGTTTTCAGCTGAGTCGACCAGTCCCAGGACAACCCTGAAAATGTTAGCTGTTACAAACAGCTCGGATTTTATTAGTGACACGTCTACATCATACATCATCTATTCTACTCCACTCGACTCTACTACAACTACTGCTGTATCATCATCACAAGGAGCTAGTATGAAGGACATTTTTCTGAGCTCACAAATATTTTAATTATATATACACATACATACAGGCATTCCATTTATGATTGATAAATGGAAATGTATGTTTTACTTGCAAATTGCAGAACTTCAAATTTTAAAAGTAAAAAACATAAATGCAAATGTATGTATGTAAATGTATGTAATTGTTTTCTTAAATCTCATTCAATATTCATACCATAAATTTATGTTCATAGAGTATATGCAGTCATTGCCAGTGTCACGTGTTGTGTTCAATTTACCAGCCTCAATCTTGGCTTGTCATTTCTTAAAATACTTATTAATAATTATTAATTAACATTTTGAAATGATTTTTCAGCTCATTTAGAGTCAGTATGTCCTGTGCCAATCAGGTTACAGATTTTTCATTTTGGCTATAACAAAGATGAGAATGACAAAAGATGAGAAACAAGTTCTTCTTGTATGTTAAATGTTTTTTTTTTTCATCTTCCTCTTTCTCTGGGCAGGAAATGTACTGTATTTGATCACATGTGTTAGTATAATAATAACCACACTGATGGCCCTACTGACACTTGTGTGGAAGATGACAAGGAAACAACAGAGTAAGTTTCACAATCCACCACACACATACATGGTAACCTCCACATTAGTGGCCCACAGACATTAACAGATATTGTCCTCCATGTTTTCAGAAAAAGAAGAGCGTGTGGTGAGTTTCCTTCCTTCCTTTGTTCTGAACTGATGTGCAGGGCTTTTGGTTTCTGTTCGCTATCCCGCAGAAACGGCTTGCTTTTAACATAACTGCACTGTTTGTGAAGTTTAGGCATTTTCTCTTGCAGCTCAAACACAAGGAACACCTGGAATAGCTAACAAAAAAACACGGACGGAGATTAAATTATACTCAGAAAATCTTTTCAGCCGTGTGCTCGTCAAGCACCGAGCTATTTTAGCAGTATGAGATAAGGCACTGACATCTGAAACTAAAGGCCCTGAAGGTCAGAAGGTCAGAGCCACAGCCTTACTGTGTTTTTGATCCAACTCAAGGCTAATACCCCAAATTAAAATTAAGAAGGTTTCTAACACACACACACACACACACACACACATATATATATATATATATATATATATATATATATATATATATATTAATATTAATAGAGACCTGAAAATAATGCATCAGTTACAGTAACGTTAGGAGACGTGGTGCACAGCAACGTGATTTTACATCATGTGCTAAAATAATCGTGATTATTGTTTCTGTGTCTTTATCTCTTCAGTCCATATTAGTCCACCTTTAGTCTTTAAAAAGATTTTCTCTCAGCTCACTGAACTGTTTGATCTCCGACGTGCTGCACACAAACAAGGTACACACCTGTATTAACGAGGTACACACTGTATTAACGAGGTACACACTGTATTAACGAGGTACACACTGTATTAACGAGGTACACACCTGTATTAACGAGGTACACACCTGTATTAACGAGGTGGTCTGACAGCTCCGTAACACAGAATATTCATTAAAGAAAGCTGAAAATTAAAATTCAGATGTACTTTATTAAAGTTGACTTCCGGTCTTCCTTACAATGTGACAATGTGGAGATGGTGGAGTGATATTTTTAGTGATGAGTCAGGTGTGCTGTCATGCTGATTTGAGCACATTCTAAATGTCTAGTTGACCAATCAGATTGCTCGGTATAACTGTGTTTCGGTGTTTCTTACAACTGCTTTCTCTTTTTTCTGCTTCAAGGATGCTGAGGACATCAGACGTGCAGGACAGTCTCTGAACCAGCCAGCAGCGGTCTCTACACTCGGCTACTCTGCAGACTCAGACGGTCTCTATGCTAATTATGCTGAGGACATCAGACGTGCTGGACAGTCTCTGAACCAGCCGGCAGCGGTCTCTACACTCGGCTACTCTGCAGACTCAGACGGTCTCTATGCTAATTATACTGAAATAGCAGCTGAGAGTGTAAATAACTACTCAGAACATGTTCCTTTACATCCAGTTTCCAGCGTTGTGTACTCTGTTATTGAACTACCCAAACAGCAAACTGAACACACTGAGCACTCTGAACCAAATCAGTCTGAATACAGTGAAAGTGACACTCTCTATTCCCTGGCTCAGCTACCAAAGACTAACTGAGTGTAACTGGTGTAATTAAAATTGCACACGTAATTAGAATCAAACAGCAACTCATTTTGCTATAACAATGCAGTAATAGAGGACAACCAAAAAATGTCTTCTGTTTTTATTTACTTGATTTCACAAGTAAACTTGCTTTCCCTCAAGAATGCTGTCAGTGTCCATGTTCTATTTGTATTTATTTGTTTTAAGTTGCTGTATCTACAGTAGACATGCTAACTCAGTGCTGTGCTACTGTGGTGTCAAATTCACACCCGTACATGTTATCCTCTATGTTTGAATATTGTACTTTCTTGTTCAAACTATGAATAAAGAATGTCTTTACTAGTTTAACACTTGTTATTTTCAGTGATGGGAATAACGGCACTATAAGTAACAGTGTTAGTAACGGTCTTACTTTTTTCAGTAATGAGTAATCTATTTGATTACTCTTCCCATTATTATAGCACCATTGCCGTTACTGCCACAAAATGCAGCACGTTACTATGATTGAAGGCAGCTGTTTTTCATCAGACCAAAGCCGAGCAGCAAAGATTTTTGGTGAGGGCGTGGCACAAGACAGTTGCATAAATGATGACGATTGGCTGAGGTTGAGCAAAATTCCATGGTAAGCCAATCAGAGGTGGAGTTGGGCAGGAGTTGCTTACGCAAATTGTCAGACACACAACCATGCCATTTTATTGGATGCTAGTCTCACTTTCCCACAGCAACGTTCAAATAGTTTAGATTTGTGTACTGTGGATTTGTGTTCTGTGTTATATTAAGTGTCCACTTCATTCTAATATTCAGATTTATCATACATAACTGAACACGCACATGTATTTTACATTCAGTCAAAGAGGGATGGAGGTGGGCTCCAAATTCTTTGATACATTTGAGCATCTCAAAAAATAACTTGAAAGGAACTAGTTACTTTTATAATTTGTAACTCAGTAACTACTTTAGTTACTTTCTGGGAGAAGTAAGTAGTTACTCTAACAGTTGCCCAACACTGGTTATTTTGTTTTGTACAAACACAGTTTCACACATTGTGTTGTGGTCCAGTGCAAAGTATGTGTGTGTGTGTGTGTGTGTGTGTGTGTGTGTGTGTGTGTGTGTGTGTGTGTGTGTGTGTGTGTGTGTGTGTGTGGTTTTTAGAGGAAGGGGAGGAGATGCCATCACTGAAAGGGTAAAGGAAAGGGAAGTGTAAGTCATAGAGACTAAAGACAGCGGTTGGAGTGACCAGATCATTGCTGCAGCATTTGTGTTCTTTACTCGTCATTTTCACGATGATGAAAATCTATGTGTACTCTTGTCTTCTCTCTGGTGAGTTCTTTTTTTCTTCTCTGTATGTATATATAAATGTGGCAGCTGTTAGATGGTGTCATTTTTTGTTTGTTTCCAATTGAGTTGGCTAGCTGTTCATTTATCTCAAAGGTTTTACCATTATAAATAATGAAAACCATAAATGTTGATGAATTATGCATATTTGAATGTGTCGTGCATTGACACAATGATGAACAATGTTTCTTTTATTTCCACTTGTAGCTCTGAGTGTTGTGGAGATGAAACCTCTCGACATAAATGGACGTGTTGGGAACAATGTGACATTCAAATGCTCCAACTGGAACAGTTGGACAGATCTAAAATATCAAGATAAATACTTTTGTAATAGTTCATGCTCAGAAAAAGACATCATCAGAGCAGCATTTGGAAAGACTGAACAGAAGGATCGTATAGAGATAACAAACAGTGCAGAAAGGTTATATGTGACTTTCACAAATCTCCAAAAGTCAGACTCTAAGACATATTATTGTGGAGCGGACAGAATTGGCCCTGATTCTTTTATAGAGGTGAATCTTAAAGTTACAGATGGTAAGTTTACACTCATCTTTTTATTTAAAAAAATACCACTCCTTCATGCAGTAACTGTGCAAATAGTTGAGAGCTGAATATTTACTGTGTGTGTTTTCAGCTGAGTCGACCAGTCCCAGGACAACCCTGAAAATGTTAGCTGTTACAAACAGCTCAGATATTATTAGTGACACGTCTACATCATACATCATCTATTCTACTCCACTCGACTCTACTACAACTACTGCTGTATCATCATCACAAGGAGCTAGTATGAAGAATGAATTCGTTTTATAAATGTTGATAAAATTTCCGATTAGAATTAAATCTGATGAAATATTTATAGAATGAATTGTTCATCCTCATTATCAGTGTCACATACTGTGTGAGATTCACCATGAGAAACAGATGAGAAGATTAGAAAGAAGCTGTTCTAGTGTAATTTTTTTCTTTCTTCCTCTTTCTCTGGGCAGGAAATGTACTGTATTTGATCATCATATGTGTTATTATAATAAGCATACTGATGGGCATACTGACACTTGTGTCGAAGATGACAAGGAAACAACAGAGTATGACCCACAATCCACCACACACATTCTATATTTCTAGTCTGCAACCTCCACATCAGTCTCCTCTAGACAAATAAACCAATGTTGTCCTGATGCCCCACAGGTCCTGATGAAGTCTACCAATCACTCCACCCACTGACGAGGAATGAAGACCAAGTCTACAGCACTCTCACCAGCAGGGTATGTCTGCACTTTGAATAATCACTGCAGTATGAGCTACTGAACCACTGTCATATGAAAGAATATTACTACTGCCACCGCTACTTCTCTTAAAATGAATATTACAGCTACAAGCATCAATGAATAGCCCCTTACACCTTGTGCAACATTTAGCAGAAATGCTCTGCAGTACAGAAAACTTGTCAACTGAATTTCTCTGCTGCTACACTGTGTGTCTGCTCATGAAGTGAATATGGACCCTGAAAGACCTTGCTGAGACAAAAAGTGGATTTACATCAGTCACTTTAATGATTTCTGTGGAGATTCAGTGTTTGTGACAGATATTCAACTTTACTGTCTGATAAGCCATTGGTGACAGATGACCCTTGGCCTGTGTGATAACCACCATCACCGCTGAGGAAGATATTGCCAACATGATCGCCTTGCAGGCTGCAGGTGACCTCAGAAAGAATTTCCTTTTTGGCTCTGCAAGGTCCTGTGAGGTGTATGCAGCAGTCACACATGAACACACACAGACTTCACAACTGCAACATCAAGTGTGTTCAGCACTAGTGTTTTATTCTCCTAATTTGATAGCCTAATAACATAAATCAAACACATTATGGTGTCACAGAGCCCCACAGGTCCTGATGAAGTCTACCAATCACTCCACCCACTGACGAGGAATGAAGACCAAGTCTACAGCACTCTGGAACCCTCCAACAGAGTATGTTTCTACTCTGAATGATCACTGCAGTATGAGCTACTGCACCACTGTCATATAAAAGACAACCTCTTTCTATTCTCTAACAAACTTGTTTCTTTCCTCAGAATGCTGTGGAGTCGATGTCCGTGGATACAAGCCGTGGCTCATAGATTCGGATTCACTCAAATCAATTCAATTCAATTCAATTTCATTTATATAGCACTGAATCATAACAAATGTTATCTCACGACACTGTCCATACAGAGCAGCTGTCCCCAGACTATATCACAAGCGAGATATATTCTGGGAACCACCTATTCAATTTCTCGTAGGGGAGGTGTGGTTAACGACTGCCCATGTCCGTTTATTGGGCGTTACGAATGTCTATCATTTGGCGTTGACGTAACCCATAGCCAATTAAGTCAGTTGTACCCGATGACGTATTTAGAGCCACAGAAATTCAACGAGAAGGAAAAGCTGCCATTTTTCCCAATCTCCATGAAAACAGAAGGCAAAACAAAAATATGATTAAACAATGGCACCGGATGATTGATCGA
Organism: Nibea albiflora; assembly: GCA_014281875.1. Lineage (NCBI taxonomy): Eukaryota > Metazoa > Chordata > Actinopteri > Sciaenidae > Nibea > Nibea albiflora. Next base: position 22,591,714 of record CM024797.1, on the reverse strand, counting down.
AAGATTGGTTCACATCTGCTGCCTCCATGTTGAATTGGATCTCAAGACAGTCTCAAACAAACTACAAGCTTCTGTTTGCCAAGTACTATAGTACTGTACGCGCCATCGTCTTTCCACCCCTCCCCACTTTCTGATTGGCTCCCTACCTCTGTCTTTCGGATCGGAGCGATCGTGCAAGGCAGCATGAGATTTCCCAGGCTAGTAGACTGTAGTCTTTATAATATTATGTACAGAGACCAACAGTTCCACCATGAGCAAGCAATTGGCAATGGTGGCGAGGAAAAACTTACTTTTAACAGATAAAGAGACAGAGAGAGACAGATGCACAGCAGCAGCAAATCATTAACTAACTAAAAACTGTAAAGGAGATATGGTAACAATAATGGCAGTAATAATATATGTAGTAGATGTCTACAGTGATTGGCTACAGAAATCTCAAGTATCTTAGAGAGAAAGGATTTAAAGTAGGATTTAAAATATTTTTGTCATTACTGGAATTAGACATGTGGTGTGTGAAGATTCTCACAAAATGGTCAGATTCATTTTACTTTTTTTTTCTTGCAACTTTTATCATAATAATACAGAGGACAGCCAAAAAAAGTCTTCTTTGTTTTTATTTACTTGATTTGCACATGACAAAATAAGAACGTGAAATGTTTCCCTTAGGAATGCTGTCAGTGTCCATGTTCTGTTTGTATTTGTTTTGTTTTAAGTTGCTGTATCTACAGTAGACATGCTAACTCAGTGCTGTGCTACTGTAGTGTCAAATTCACACCCGTACATGTTATCCTCTATGTTTGAATATTGTACTTTGTTTTGCTGTCTGTTCAAACTATGAATAAAGAATGTCTTTACAGTTTTAACATTTGTTATTTAGTACATATAAACACATTGTGTTGTGTGTGCCAGTACCAGAGGTGTCAATAACAAAGTATAAATACTTTATTACCTTACTTAAGTGGAATTTTTGGGTATCTACACTTTACCGGAGTAATTATTTTTCAGCTGAATTTTTACTTGTATTCTTTACTATGACCATCTTAACTCACAGTTCATTCAGCACTGATCCTTAAATGTGCACAATAAATAAGCATTAATCAGCGCAAACTACAAAATGTAAAATACATTGTGTGCAAACTTCTGGAGACATCTGAGCGCACAGGTCGTACTCCATTTTCAGCCTGTACTCTCTACTCCTTACATTTTCAAAACAACATTTCACATATTTCATTTCGTCCTGTTTTTTTTTTTTTTTCACAGTGAATTTGACTGTGATTGGATGAGAAGTATAAACATATAACATTCCGACACACTATTGGTGTGTACGCGATCCATCTCCCCTGCACATGACAAATCACGTCACACGCAAGCAAGGAGCTGACTGACTGGTGACTGACTTTATGTAGCCTAGCACGAAAATGTCTGTGGCAGAGAACCGACCAACAGGGTATGTCTCTAGAACAATCACTGCAGTATGAATTATTGAACACCATCAACCTTAATATTCCTTAATATGTTGCTGAGTTGATGTTTGTGGATACAAGCAGTGGCTCAGATTTGGATTCACTCAAATACAAGTATGCATACTTGTTATATGCCTACATATTTTCTATGTGGAAAATAATCTGTTTCTAACCATTGTGTTATGGAGGCAGATCTGTGTGTGCGTGTGTGTGTGTGAGCATATTGGTGCAGAATGGCCCTCTGTAGATAACATGCTTTGCTGGCTGCTGTATTCATGAAGTACCAGAGCACCAGACCGGAGCACGGTCTGTCAGGCAGGAAACACAGAAGGATCATGGAGTTTATTTTCCTCGTGTGCACGTCGTGCAAAATGACACAAGGCCTCATGGTACGGGGCAGACAACTGCTGCCCCTGTGTGATGAACCAGGTTCCTGGTGCTGGAGGTGCTTACACAAAATCTGCATGTGTCGCACTGCCGTGAATTTGCCCTCAGCATGGGCAATATGGGCTCACTGTGAAAGCAGCTGGTGTCAGGCAGGAAACTAGTGTTTAGGGTGTCCAAAAAAAAGAGAGATAAATCTGTGTAGCAAAATGTGATGAGATGGACCCAGCTGGGTGCTCCAGAAGAATGGAGCAGATAATCTGCAAGTAAGAAAACAAACAAAAGAAACAACAAAAAGAGAACAACTTGCTTAAATGTCAAAACACTGATGAAGTGCTGATGGATGGTCAATTTCAGTTTTCTAGATTCAATGTTTGGTGCTTAAGTAACACTACATTTACTCGCTTCATAGTGTGTTATCTGAAGGTGACTTCTGATTGAAGTCAAAGAGATTTTTTTGCCTCAGAAAGGACCAGCCAATGAATGTGCCAGCTGTACTGTGGCTCGATGGCAATGTGTACCAGCTGTTTCTTCATTTGTTTGTCTGTGTGTTTTATGTGACAGCTCTCGGGCCCAACTGGGTCTGGGCTCTGGAGGGGTGTGGGCCCACCTGATGCCAATTGTCCAACAATTAGTGTGTGGTGCATTCAGGGTCAATCAAAAAGTCTCCATTGCGTGCAAAAAGAAGAAGTCCATAAAAATTGACCCTATCACAGTGAATCACCTAATATAACAATCACCAAAAGTAACAGCCTTTACCTAAAATGAGCCTTTTACACATACAGAGGCTATAGGTCCTCTTCCATGGAGTCTGCCATGTTGAACCACCATGTTACTGCAGTATAGGCCAGTCAGCTCCACATTGGGTCTTCCGCGTTCTTGTGTTTTGTGTAGTTTCTCCTTTATGCTTGAAAGGAGAAGGTAAGGTGAGGAGGCTGCAATCAATGCCTTGACAAAGAAACCTCTGCTGTTATTGCTATGCTTTGTGTTTGTTCCGAGAGAAATTGCATGTGTACTTAGTTAGAGGATGTGGCTGGCAATGTTCTTTTTTTTTATTCTTGTCATCAAAACCCATGAAACCAACAATAAATGTATCCTATTAACAAGTACTGTGTGTATCCAAAGCCTGATATATCTTCTTCCTCTGTGCCATAGAGCTGCATTGTTGTCCAGAAATCTATTAAAAACACACTGAGCTACACTGTCCCTTCATTACTATGGACGCACACACACACACACACACACACACGCACGCACGCACGCACACACACACACACACACACTGTAGTTTATTTGGACTCAGTCCCACACACACTAGCCTGCTGCTCCAAACACTCCCTAGAGCACCAAATGTGGACTAATCCACTGCTGAAAATAGTCCACAACAAATTCCCTCCTGTTTGAGTGATGTTAGATGAAAAATTAAACATTTTCTCACCTGTTCTTTAATATTCAGGCCCAAACCGCCACTGATGTCACAGACAGAGTAGTAAGAAGCAACTTTGGTCTCTTCAAGGAAGAAAAGAAACACACATCACTGAGCTTTATTCAGTTTTGGTGGAGATTACATTTTGACCGGCGACTCTTTTTTCTGACAGTGTTTCTACACCACTACTCAGAGAAAGGGACATCCTACCTCTCTCTGAGTGGCCGGTACTCGTTGCCTTCATAGGTTTGTGTTGGTGGGGTATAGTCATGAGGAGGTGAGGGCAAGAATGTCAGCCAATCACAGGCAGGGTAGAGCAGGGCGGGCCTTCACTGAATCTGGAAGATTGCAGCTAAGTCAGCCAATAACTTATTATTATTATGAAAGTACTTTTTATTTATAATTCTGAATTGAATGTCAAATTTACTTTTTTTAATTACCTGATGTATTTTTATTGTTGTATGTAGCTCTCCAGAGTGTCACTGAAAATAAATATCCTTGACATGATGTTGACTTGAGTCGACTTCGCACAGTGCAGATGTTGATACAAAGAAAATGCTGCTTCAATGTATAAAATAATTGTAATGTAAAATAAATTATAATGCAACTTAAACATGGTGGTGCTGCAGACAATGAACATGAAGAAATTTTCTCTATCCAGACCTCCTGAAAACTATATTTAACCTCCTCTGTCAGAATATCTCTATGCCCTGCAGGAAAAGGGACAGTTTACTACAATCAACCAAATAGGAGTTCTCTTGAATGCAGTGTGCCATCTTGATCCCATCTACAACATCGGTAATAGACGACTTTCCTCGTCCTGCAGTGTACTTGTCCTTGTGCTCTGTCAGTTATCAATAGCATGGCCCTATGAAGCTGAAAAAGAAAGTAGTTCAGAGGACTACCGGCTTCTTCATCATGCCCATTTTTCTTAGAAGACAAGTTTGCTGACTATGGTAGCTGGTGTTTTTTAATGAAGCTCTCAGAGTAAAGACACACAGCTATGGGTGGTGCTTCTGCCTCCTGTTCACTGACATGTGAAGCTCCAAATCCCATGTGAGGAAGCACACGGTGACTCCTTCACACACAGTGAAGGTCAGTCATCAGCAATCTTTTAGACCACCTCAAACTGTGGTACACGTATTACTGGTGGTACGCAAACTCCCTTTGGTGGTACTTGGTGTAAATCTCTGTAATATATATTGTTTTGATGAAATACATTCATTTTGAAATTTTCATACAACCTCAATACTTTACTTTGGATGAAGATAGTTTGACTATCAGGAATGTAATTTAAAATAAGTTTTGCATTTCCTGTGATATTTGGTGATATAGTGCATGTAGTGTGCATACATATGATTAATTCTGAGCTGATTCCAGTAAGAGGAGGTAAAAAGACACAACACTGTTCAAAAACTCTGCAATCATGGCTCCAAAGGTGAAATATTAGGAAGAGAAGTGTGGATCAGGAAAACCTCTTTTGCACCCAAGTAGTTCTGGTTCTGATAAGGAAACAACAATAAAAGCCTCTTATGAACTGTCTGTAGCTCAACAGCGCCCAGCCTCACACTCAGGTGGGTGGTACTAGGACAGACTAAGAGGTAGCACAAGGTGTAAAAAGTTTGAGGAAAACTGTTTTAGACCATCACTATCCTATCAGCCTCCTTCTTCTGTGTGTATGTAATGCTTTTGCTGACACTCCCCACAGGACCAGAGCTGACATCCATGGTCCTGTGGGGAATCTCTCCATAATCCTGAGAGATCCAGAGTCACCACCAACCCCTCAGCGGGCTGCCTTCTCCTAAAATAAAAGCACGACTCTTGCAAATTCTTTATTATCTCTGGAAAAGATGCTCAGTTTGTTGTCCTTGTTTAGGCACTCACCAGCAATCAATAACGGTGGCCATGTAAAACATGCTCAAAGCATGCTGCAGTATGCTCATGTGGAGCCAGTGTTTGGTTTGTCTGCTGTGGGCTACTGTAAAATATGCTGGTTTAAAATAGTGGATTCACTATTAAATAGAAGAGGAGGAGATGTAAAACGCTCTTTCTATATAATTTTCCATTTCAGCAATATTCTGTAATAGATCATCGTAAATCTCTCTTCAGGGAGGTAGATAATCTCGTCTAAATTGTGTTTTAAGCAGCAGGGCCAACGCTGCTTGGGCCAGAGGTCGACATTAAAAAGTAATGAGCTAGAAAATTTGTGGCATGAACTGAATTTTTGAAAAACCATTATAAACTGGAGACGAGGATGACACAGAGATTTAGTCTGATGAGAAATCCCTCAGCCCTAAATCCACACAGTTTGCACAGCAAACATTTCATTTAGGCTTTGGGGAAGACACACAAACATAAAAGGAACACAGACAGACAAGAAAAGAAATCCTCAGAAAGTTCACATACAGTATTTTTTGTCACCTTCTCTGCACTCTCAGCTTCTTTATGTTTTTTACTTAGTAAGACAAGCCCATAACTTTGAAGCAAACAGGACGAGTGAGTGTGTCTTTGTAAGCACAATAAATGATTTGGACATCTGAAGGTGCACACGGGTAGTGGAACACAACCATTTTTGGATCTATCCCTAAAATGACTGTTATGACCCAGATTTGGTCGTATATTTTTAACCTTATTCACTGTCATTGCCACGTAATAGCCTAGTTACAAAGTGGGACCAGACAGTGAGCAGACCATAGAGTTATGGGTAATAGTATAGATATTGATAAATTATATAGGCTAGCTTTAACTACACTGCTACCACTGACCCCTGAGAGCTCAGCTGTCACATGAACTATGTTCACATGTGTTCATATGTGTTCAAGAGGCAACCTTTGTAGCTGTGAAATGAAGTCAATAAAAACTGCCGTTCCACAAACGTCCACTTGAGGCTGGCTCCAGTCAGTCTCCATAAGTCCCCATGTTAAAATGTCCAACTTCACAGCAGAAATAAACATGTTTACAGTCTGGTACAAAAAACATATAGCTAATTTCCCCGTTCATGACAACTGTACTGAGGGTGAATTTATATGCAACTCACCTGTTTATATTAAGGCTTACAGTTATGCAGAATTAAGAGGTGGATGCCATGACAGGTTGAGCATCCAGGCGTCATTCTTAGCCTTGGGTTCACCCACACTCCACATCTTTGCCCACTTTTGGATTAGCTGAGAGGTGGTGAAGGCAGGACTGCGAAGAAACCTTAAAGTTAAACCTAGATGATAACCTATCCCACATAACTCCCTCTAAAACCATGCTGTTAACCCCTTGCTTCCATTATTTATGCTAAGTACATCACGACTCCAGCTTCATAGTTATGCAAGGTTTAAATTAATTCATATTTGACAGCTGTAAGGCTCAGAAGTAAATAGAATTTATATTTGAGTTAATTTACTAAAAATGCATTTACAATGATAATACACAGTCAACTATTTACATTATGTTACATATTTATGCTCCACATTTACTATTTAAATATTTAAGTATTTGCATCTTGAAGACAGGACATTCTGTTGAATCTGCCTCTCTGATTACCTCACATTTACATCAGTCTTAGTCCTAGCTTCTGATTGGTTAATTCAGTCACAAACAAGGAAGTTAAGTTGTTATGAAGTGTGGAATGGGGAAAAGTGCTGCTTAAGAAGTTATCCATCTCCATCCTGCTGTTTGCACCAACCTAACCACACATCGAACCCTCACATCACACTTACTCTGTATTCTTTCGGTGTATTGTGTGTTCCATACAGTAACTCTGATATGGCCACTGCATGTCAATCTTTCAATCGAATGGGTTTTTCAGTTCAAATGTTTCCGATAACAACCTTCTATTCATCCTTAAAATTCTGTGATTGTCAAATGCACTCACGCAAAAACTAGGACATTCTGTTACTGAAGCCCAAATTATCCACGACACTGCCATAATGTAAAAAATGACAGTGAACCAGCAGGAATGGTCTCTAAACAAGCCTCTAATAATACTGGTTTAGCCGAGTTTACGTTCTGTCTGGGGCTTTCACTGACCTCGACGTATGTTTACTGGTCCATCTGCTCCAATCGCACCAAAGCCTGTGTTCTACTAACAGCATGTCTTTGTGTGTGTGTGTGTTGGTCAACATTGTGGTCTGCCGCTGGATTCAGTCCCAAAGCAATCAGAACATTTGGTTGAATGCTGTGACACCATGTGCTTTATATACACACATGGCATGCTAGAGGCTCAGTATCACATGTTACATGTTGTGTATTCTAGCTTGCACGCGTGTTTCAGGGTAAGACCAACGTAACACTTGGCAGCAAACAGCAAAGGAGTGAGTCTCTGCGGTGACATGATGTCATCAGGCACATAGCACAGGTGGTCAGCTACACACCTGCTCACACACACACACACACGACAATGAAAGGAATGTTTTATTATTATTATGAAACCAATTCCATGCTTTTAATCCCTATCACACTGCAGTGTTTCCAGACTAATAACACTGCCATGAATAATGGAGGTGTGTAACCCTAAAGTTAGCAATACATTACAATCCAAGTCACCCTATCACAACTCAATAAAGCCATTCACACATGGAAAAATGCAGTAATGTATCGTCAATGCCTTGCGGTCTTTTCAGATGCAGAGCATAGCATAGCTTGTTACCCATTTTACCCATTTTCAGTGGGAGGTGAACCGGTCATACTGCAGTCCCTATGTTAAAATGTACAACATCATGTCCAGCATAAACATGTTTAACTGGTTTTGGTCTCTACAGACAATTTCTCCTTTCATGGCAACTTTACAGCTTTGATTGACAGGTAGATTCCATTACAGACGACTTGTTTGAGCACCCAGGCGTCATTCGGCAGGCCTCGGGTCTGCTGATGATCCACATCTTTGCCAATTTTTAGATTTCGCCAGGCGAGGGGGAGAAAGAGGTATGACTGCCAACATGGCGGTGGCCAGCTCCACATATTCTGGGCTTCAAAATAGCGCTTGGGAAACATATGGGTTACATCACATAAACGGTGTCCACTCTTTATACTGTACCTGGACATATGGACAATCTGACAGAATCATGTGAATCATGTGAAACTGACGCACACACTCTCATGCACACACCCAACTGCTGCTAGATTTGAATTGTCTTGTCTACTTTTTTCTACTTGCTGACCACAATGGATGACAGACTGACAGTGACCTGGTAGAATTCGCCATGCACAAGACTGGATGTATCAGGTAAACATTTTAATTTAAGCTTGGCTATAGAGCTCTGATGATGAATTCATCAATAATAATAGTCTGTGATTGGCTTCAAAGATAGGATTACTACTGTGTGCCAACCTGTGATTAAAGACATTACCACAGTCAACTAACTGACTTGTTGATATTTATATCTGTGATGGACTCTATCTTTACCCTTCATACATGTTATGGAATTTTCTATCCTTAGGTTACGCAAAGTAATGTGTGGGTCTTGAGGTCCTTGGCAGTATTGGTTGTTTGGCTTTGAATGGGAACAGTAGGTGCCAGTCTATCTCAACACTTTGGGGGCCAGGGTTGAAGAGACCTATTGCTGCCTTCCTAGACATGATAGATAGCTTGCTATTGATGTTCCAGTCTGTGTAAACATACCCTAGTCTAGAGACATCTCTGTCTCTAGACTAGAATATGCTGACAATAACACCTGCATGGGTAAAGACATTCTCTTTGGCTAATTCTGGCCGTATAGTATTTGTGGTGTTATCTTGGGGTTTAAAGTCTATCCACCAGGATGAGGTCGGCAGAATGCGAGACCGACTCAGGCACTTCTGAGGCACCATGAGAGTGTCTCTAATTTTCTTTTTCAACTTTCAACGAGTTGAAAAAGTAAAAGTTGCAATACAAATAAAGAATTCAGACATACCAGTTCACATTATGCAATAGTAACAAAACACCAGCATATAGTAGTTACATCGCATCTCTAATGTCCAAGCATCAATATATATTACAGCATAAGACATCAGAGGCTCCTGAACACTTTCTTCCCTCCTGACCTCACCATTGACCTTTGTCTTCAACAATTTCTCCACAACAATACAGACTTAAAGTGGCTGGTAAATTCATGAATGCACTTTAATCCAGAGGAAGCTCAGAGTAGAGCCGCTGCTCCTTCGTGTCGAAAGGAGCCAGCTGAGGTGTTTCAGGCATCTGATTAGGATGCTCCCTGGGTGCCTTCCTTTGGAGGTGTTCTGGGTATGTACAACCTGCAGGAGATCCCAATGCAGACTCAGAAGCCACTGGAGGAAGTGCATAGCCATCTGGCCTGGGGATGCTTTGGGATCCCCCAGGAGGAGCTGGAATGTGTTGCTGGGAAAGAAGCTCTGCTGAACTTGCTGCCGCCACAAACTTGTGGAGTGCTTGTCTACTGGTTTTGCAGGAGGAATGCAGTGAGAGCAAAGCAACATGATTATCAGCACAGTGATGCAGAAAGTTGCTGCTGAGGGTCAAAAATTCAGAGTGATGTAAATGAAGAAAGTGTTCATCAAAACCGATTTACATTTTGTATTTAAAAAAAATAAATAAATAAATCAAATCTACATTTGAAGGTGGCGGTGGGTCTCAGCCTAAAGGGCATCAGGCCATCCCATCATAAATCTACAGGACCATTAGACAGGCAGCATAATGTCAATGAGCTGATGAGCTCTCTTGCCCTCACAGATGGCTGCAAGTCCATCGAGTAAGGTCACCATGAGGCCATCTTACAGATTACTTTCCCTGTACTGTGTGCTAGCCGGCATCTGAGTTTCTCATTTAAACAAACCTGAACCCTCACATGCATACAAAAAACCAACGTAATATTGTACATCCATCTCGGCTGGTGTTGAAAGCTGATTGAAACTCTATATTTCTAATGCATATCATTTATTGACATTCTGTCACTGAAACCTAGATGTGTCCTGCTGCACTTTACACCATTCTGCTCAGGAAACAAATGTAAATTTAGCTAATTATGCCCTACATGCAACAATTCCACACATTTACAGTGAAAGGTCCAGTGAAAATCTCATTTAACGTCATTTACAGTTACAATTTCATTGAAGAGCTGAACACGCTCTGGTCTTCCATCCGTGAACTTGATGCACGCACGCATCATACTGGGCGATATGCACATCCTCGTTGACACAATCACTCAATTTCCTCTCTCCTGAGACAATTTGATGTCAAACAGGCGCCCCTACTCACAAAGCTGGCAAACAGCTGACAACAAGCTGCAGGACAGACAACCTCTCAATTACCCAAACATCACGTCAATACTCTCTGCCGACACGATCTCTCCAACATTGTGCCTGATCACTTCTCCACATTAGTCACTTTCACCCCTGGTGCATACTCCTCATGGTAAATGATGCTACAGATACACTTCACCCTTCACTAAGCTCTTGTCTCAACAATTTCTGTCCTTTGCTATTAAACCTGCTCGAGCTATGCAATGATTTTCTATGCTGAGAGAAAATAGGGTATGTGCAGAGATTCTGCAGACCTCTGCTGGGACCACACATCATTCTTTGCCTCCAGATTAACTCCTGCAAAACCTGCTGACTTTGCATCCTTCTTTACTAACAAGGTAACGGACATCAGTGGCCAGTTCACAGACCACCCGAGCACAATGCATCTACCTCCAATGCTGCAATACTTACTGGATTTTTCCCTCACACTGAGGAAGAGGTGTCCAAACTGCTGTACAGCCGTCCCGCTTCTTGTCGCCTATTTGCTCCAAATTTTTTCAACTCATCTCACCCACAATCGTGCCTGCATTACCCACAGTGTTCAACCAAACCCAGGCTAATATTGTTAAAACATGTCAACCTTAAATCCATTTCAAATTATACATACAGCAGAATATTCTATTGTATTTTTATTGTATTTTTCTACTCCTATTCATGATTCTAGAGCGGGCAACTTTCACTCAAGTCTCAGACATCCCCTCTCCAAATAATTATTCTGCTGAAACTACACTGCACTCAGTAAAGAAACCCTGAGGTCAGCGAGAAGGGATGCCCAAATATCAGTTCTCTGCCCGGACCTGTCGGCAGCTTTTGATAAAGTGATAAAGTACTGTGAACAAATCCAACAGTGCATCTATGAAGTAAACAATCCCGCCTCACGGTATGCTCTACTCATATTCACGTGAGGACAGATACAGACAGGGCCACCGCAGAGCAGGTACAGGTAGATAGAGAATGTCAAAGACTGTGGTAGGAACTTACTGCAGATACTGTACATGCATAAAATCTACCTATATATGTGGATCATGGTGCTGTATGAACTTAGTATACAAATTTAGTGTGTCACCTTTACATAGAAATATATATCACAAATATATATCATCATAGCTGACCTTTCGGACAGAGCATGAGAGAAAACAGGAAGTACTATTGGAGTTGTTTTCTAAATAGGTAAATATGGTTAAAATGGTATTTCTGGACAAGATAATCAAAACATTGTACACTAGTATTGTTGTTGTATTGTACTGTTGTGTCCCATGTCATTCAAATTTCACTAGGTTACTTAATGTCAAGAACACAGAGACTGGCGGACACAGCACATAATTTAGGGTCCTTGACATTTAAATGTAAACTTATGGATGTGTTTTTAAAGGACACACCATTCTCTTTGCTCCATAATTATGAAAAAACATATCCTGGCTTTTTTTTTTTGTCATGAGTGGATGAAGATGGATCATACATATGTTCTTTGTGTTTTTTAGTAGTAAGCTTGCTGATAGAAAAGAGAGGACAGCTGATGACTTTGTTTGTTATTTAGTTTGAATTAAAATACATTGGATTTGGTGTGTTTGTGATAGTCTATGAACTACAATGAGTTCACAAAGATGGTAGCATTATGTTTATTGGAGTTATTTCAGTCTTTTTTTTTTTTTTTAATTAATGCAATAAAAAATGCAATCAAAATGAATGAGTAGCAGCACTCAGAAAGATAATACAAGAGGAATAATCATCTGTTCCCTGTGGCTTTATTTTGTAATCTCTCACTGCCTTTCTTTGTCTTCCAGTCTTCTTCTTTGCCTCTCTCCAAATGAAGATGGGGCAGATAATTGGCCTGTGTTGATTGTGTTAATAACAGTGAAACATATCTCGTCCTCTCAGTGTGACCCCCCCCCCTTCTTCCCACCCCACAGACGTCACATTTCAGAAATGAGTTTTTAATGGGCTGCACTGGCTGCAACGTGATGGCAAAATGAATGCCTCGACATTTTAACACCCGCCACCTTTTCAGCCATTACTCAGGGTGCAGGATTATGCAGTGAATGGCCTCTGACAGTGTGATGTAGTAGACATAAGGGAAGTGAAAGAGCTGTCTTAATTAGAAACGAGGAGGCGTCATATCTATTAGCTCCCTGGAGTGTTAGAGGCGTGCATGGTAATGTTGCAGTTGATTTGTTAGTGATTAAAGCATATCTAATCACTTTGGCCCTGGTGTTTGATCTTAGATAATATGTTAATTGTTTTACACCAAAAGACAAATTCCTTGTCTTCCTTGTGAAAACCTACATGGCAATAAAACTGATTTTTATTCTTATAAATGGTAAATGGACTGTACTTATGTGGTGTCTTTGTAGTCAAAGAGCTTTACACTACATATCTCATTTCCCATAGTCATACACTGATGGCATTGGCTGCCATGCAAGGTCCCAGCAGGTCATCAGTTTGAGGAGCTAACCATTCATACACATTCACGCACCAATGGCACAGCCTTCAGGAGCAATTTGGGGTTCAGTATCTTGCCCAATGACACTTCGACATGCAGACTGGAGGAGCCGGGGATCAAACTGCCGATCATCTGATGAGTGGACGACCCGCTCTATGGTACTCTCTATGGTACACTGTAGATGTTATGGTACGTGAACAGGAGAAGGACACATTCACACACACGTTTATACACTGATGGCACTGGAGAGATATAGCACTTCATATCCAAGACACTCATATTGACAGCACAGCCATCAGGAGCTATTTGGGGTTCAGCATCTTGCCCAAGGACACTGCCTTTTGACTGGACTGGAAGAGCAACTCCGATTACTAGACCAGTACTAGACCATCACTGTTATACCTATTTCATCTGACTGAACCAGCTAAGACAATTCTTTGTGTCAGCCTGGCTATGTCGTACTTGCTTTGTAGCGCACCTCTCACGTTTAAACTGGTATTTACTTTCCTGTACAGTAGCTGTAGCTGATACTACAAAGACATCTGACATAATCACGTACGCCAACACTTTCAACACTCTCTGGTCTCATCAGATCAGTCAGATTGGCTATTTCCTTGTTCTTGAGGGACCTCTCTGTTAGTGCTGAGTAAACCGCCGTTTGCTGTTCAAGATACCTCTCAACCATTTCATACCTGGAGTCCCAACTTGTGGGAACATCATTGATGAGACAATGTTTTGGCAAATGGAGCATCTCTGCTCCAAAATATGTGCAGCCACTGTGCTCCGATGGAAAAAAGAATCTCTTTAGATTTTTCCCAGGTACCTGGTTGACTGCAATAGCTTTCTGTAATGCTAAGTTTAAAGTGTGCATGCAATTTGTGGACCCAATCCTGCTTCATTAACTGCATTAACAATGTTTCTTGCATTGTCTGTGGTTACTGCAATGGGCTGGAACTGTTAAAGTGATCTACATACATGTGGGCAGTAAGCTGCCTCTTGCTCTCCTGCTAGCTGTTATTTACAGTTTCACATGTTTGCTGAAATTCCACTTTCACAATATGATTCACATTTCTAAGGTGGCAAGTGTTTTTAGGTGCTTCCACATGTTACCTTCATCTCTCAAAGAGCTGTAATGAAATCAAACTCTGACAGAACAACTCTCGTTTCTTGCCTGTGGAGAACGTGAGGTTTGCTAAACTCAAATGATTTTTTTCTTTAATTTTAGAAACTTTATTAATCATATGCACATGAAATTATTTTTCCGCATTTAACCCACCCAGTTGGCACCTGTCGGAACACGCATGCACATGCACAGGATCACACATAGTAGCAGATGCCTAATACTGTACACACAGACTGGAGGGGTGGACAGCGATTCGCAATGCACGGGGAGCAGATGTTGTTGGGGGGTTTATGTAACATTTATAAACCCAAACACATTTATGGTAACATTTTTCATCCAAAGCAGCTCACACTTTGCCTCTCATTCAGCAATACACACACATTCACACAGTGATGGCACAGAGGTACAATATGCAAGGTGCTGATCTGAGCATTGGGAGCACTTTGGGGTTTGGTGTCTTGCCCTCTGATTAGTGGCTGACCTGCTCTGTGTTCTCTAAGTTGTAAGTGATTTACAACCTCGTTCCATGTGGCTCTTTTCTTCTTATCTCATAACAAACACTCTCTGGAACAGAGAGGTAATTAAAGGCATAGTTCGGGATATTTGACATGAATCTGTATGGCATCCCCGCCAGTAGTGTACAGTGCACAGCCACACCGACTTACCCCCGACAGTGTCCTGTGGGCCGAGTTCTGTCCAGATTTGGTCAGCAACGAAAGTAGTCTTTTTGCTGGTTTGCTGGGACACTTAAATAAAACGTTTTTCTTCTCAAAACAGCATGTGTTCAAAAGAGTGATTTATTTGCATCACAAAACCGATGTCCCCGAAAAAGCCACACCTCGTAATCACTTGGCCCTACTTTCTCACCTTTGCTATTAGTGCGCGCTGTATTTTTGACGCGAGCCGTTGCTAAACCGCGTCAATTTCAACAGAGCAGATTGCACCAGACAGGAAATCCGACACAGAATCAACGTAATACACTTCCGCCTCCTTTCAAAATAAAACACAATATGCGGTTCATGTCGCCTGTCACAGCTTCACGTCCACATTACGTCATGACCGGTGGCACCAGGTCAGCTGTCAGTCAATCAAAGAGACACAACAGATCCTTTTTATAATCTCTCCCACGTTGGAGAAGCAAAGTTAGCTATTTGTTTCTTTTATACACGGTTTATCGCAGGGACTCTCTTGGCGCTGACATCCCCGGTGTGAGTCCCATGTCATGCAGCTGAGCTGACGATTTGGGTTGTTTGTGTTGTAGTAGGCGGAGCGGTCGATAGGTAGATTGAGAGGTAGGTCCAAAAGTTTATAGCTCCTACAAGCTAGCATTATACAGTATATATATGTGTGTGTAAAAATGCAGCGCACTTGTGACTATCCAGGCTGTAGCAACAAAGATTTGCCTGAATCTCCTCACGGATTTCACCGTTTTCCTGTGACGGACGTTGCTCTGGGCTTCAAATTGGACACCAAACTGGCGAAAATGAAAAAACTTCAAGTTAACCGTTAACCTCCCGTGCAGTAAACAATGTGAGCGCAACAGGTAGGCTACTAGCTGTCATCTTGCAGCAGCGCAGAGATACAATAAGAGAGAAAGTAGGGCCAAGTGATTACGAGATGTGACTTTTTCGTGGACATCGGTTTTGTGATGCAAATAAATCACTCTTTTGAACACATGCTGTTTTGAGAAGAAAAACGTTTTATTTAAGTGTCCCAGCAAACCTGCCGGACTACTTTCGTTGCTGACCAAACCTGGACAGAACTCGGCCCACAGGACACTGTCGGGGGTAAGTCAGTGTGGCTGTGCGACACTACTGATGGGGATGCCATACAGATTCATGTCAAATATCCCGAACTATCCCTTTAAGATCATTTCACTTGTTTCTGAATCAGTTTCAGCTCCCCAAATGATCAGAATTCAAGACACATCGTTGACTGAAAGTTCACATATCTCTGGACCTAAAGTTTTTTAACGAAGAGAAATCAGGAAGTCTCAGTTAAACTGAAACTACAGCTTTCCACAGTTTAACAACTCAGAAGCATATAATCATTCAATACATTAGCCAGTATCTCAAATAAAGTAGTAACAATAGCATAGAAGTGTATAGTGCAGTACTGGCCCCTGGCATTTCTATCATTAAATATTGTGTTAAAGAGGAAACGTGTGCCTGCTGGTGTGGAATCTGATCAACATGCTGCTTTAAAAATCTATTCAGCTTAAGTGCTTTCTATTGACGATCAGTGAAGCTGTAATCAGTGTTGGAACATGGAGCCAATCAGACTGCATCGTATGAATCACTCCAGAAGTGATTGAAGCTGCTTGGCTAACCTTTAAGAAAAGGTCACAGCATCCAGTGAACCTACCCGTCTAGTGTAGCGAGCCGTGTTACCCCCCAGCCTGGGGGCTAAGTGACTGATGCTTCACGGATACTCTTTTATTCCAGCATCCTCACTGAGGACCGACTACTCTCCCCTCAGCCTTTTGCCAAACGGGAGGTTGTTTCTGGGAAGGGGGTTTCCATGGTGACCAGCCTCAACTTCTGATGTGTCACTGCACACGCAAAAGCAGGCGTGTACACACACACACACACACACACACACACACACACACACACACACATAGGTGTGACGATGTACAGCTCTGCAAAGGCAATGACAGACTGCATTGATTCCAGCAGCCCCACCCCACTACCCCACCCCCCTCCTGCCAAGGTGAGGTTAAGACATTGCTTCAATGCGCTGTGAACAATTACCACTCCATTAGAGAGGATAGATAGTGTAGAAAACAACTTTACAGCCACCCAGACATCCACAAACACACACACACACACACACACACACACACACACACACACACACACACACTAATGGCACCCTGCCACCCACACTATCAGGATCACTACTACTGCTAACACACGCACACACACGTTTATACACAGCAATGTGGGAGGGAGGTGCTGTTGAGAGTGATTGTATTTATTTGTAGCTGATTTTCTAGTCACAGTGTGCATATTAATTTAGCAGGCTGAATAATTAATAGCTGGTGCAAAGAGAGGGCATTCATCACACACGCTACAGCAGGAAACAAAGGAGGGCAGAAAAAGTCAGAATTGAATTCTCCACAATCTTTGACAAAATGAATGGAGGATAAATTGATTACATAAAGGAGCCAAAGAGTGAAATGTGGAATTGTGGAAATTGTGAGTCAAGTAAATGAACACATTATGATCAGAATCATAAGTGTAAGGAGACCGATTGGTTTCCACGTCTCCTGGATCTTCCTTTATTTCAAACAGAATTCCCTCCTTTTCATTGGCAGAGGGATTATGTCATCGACTGAGGCATGAGAAGAGAGAGAGGTCTACAGTCACAGCAGTGTGTTTATTCTTAATGCTCCTGCTGCCATCTTGTGATATTAAGTAAGTATTACAGGTTAGAAGTTTCTTCTGTCGTATTTTTGTGCTGTAGGAAATGCTGCCTGAAGGACATTTCTGAAATGTTCTCAACAATTTCATTACTCACTAGAAAATAAAAGGATGTGGATTCATAAGAAGAAGACGTGATACATGCTGTGTGACAAATTAAAAACATGTTCTCTTTTGATTTTGTTTCATGTTATTCATTCTTTTTTCTGTTGTACTTAGAGGTGCAGCACTGTCCGCTTCCCCCTCGCTTGTTTATTAGTCAGTGTGTGTCTCATTTTTTTCTTCACCTCACGAGTTCAGCGCTACTTTTGGTGTTTCCTGACTTTGCCTTTTGCTTCCTCCCTGAATGGATAGCTTTGCTTATTCCTGGACTGACCAAACCTGTTTTGTTTTTTGTTTTTGGGCAGGTAAACATCCATCCAACACCCTGTTGTCTCTTGAGTTGAGCCCATCCGCCTGATTTCTGCAGTCTTTATGCAAACTGCACATGCACCACAAGAGGCCAAACTCAGGCACACCATTCACAGAGAGAGAAGAGAGAGAGACAAGAACATCAAACACCCAAATGTGAAGAGAGACCAGATGAGAGACAGTGCAAACGATGAGGGATGATCCAAAGAGCCAAAGACCTGTCAGTGAACCATTTATTTCATTCAGACAAGCTCAGGCCTGTTACAGCTGTCATGGACCAGCCAGTATTTGTAGGTAGAAACTTACCAGAACTCTTCATACGACTGACATTACAGTGAATTAAAATGAATGAACCAAAACATTAAAATGAATATAGAGGTTATAATACAACTTGCTTTCATCAGAGTTATTCACAAACATCATCTGGCCTCGTGTTGGTAGATGAGAGGATGATTCCCTGGGTTTCCCCACAGCAGGCAGGGAAAACGACAACAAGAACATCAGCAGGGTTTGGCACACAATTAACTTTTGAAAAGAAAAACACTTCCTGTTTCTGACAATGACACAAATTTGGCGATACACATGATGTAAAATTAAAACAAGTCCAAGAATACTGATACTGTTGTAGGTGCTTGAATAATTTCATATAAGACTGCAACTAATGACCAGTGTTCAGTCCGACCAACAGTTCAAACTGTACAGTTAGTACAAAGACATTCTGATTGTTAAACTCAGCAGATTTTTCACATTTCTGAAGCTGTAACCATGAAATAATTTTACATCATCATCACTGAAATACTTAAATAAATAAATAAATAATATTAATTTTCCATCAATAAAATGATTCATCAATATTGCCTCATCTGTACTTATAGAAACTAGCGGTTTCTTAATTTAGAACAAAGCACAATGTTTTATAAGCTCTTTACAAATTCTGTTGTAGAGTACGTAGTCAGTGAAGCTGTCAGATAAATGTGCGGAAGTAAAAATATTTTCCTTTGAGATGCAAAGAAGTACAAGTAGAATGTAGTAGCAAATCAAAACACTCAAGTAAAGTACAAGAGCCTCAAAGTTGTACTTAAGTACAGTAACTTCAGTAAGTGTACTCACTTTATACAAATGCATATATTCACTGAGAATATTATTTATTGAAGTGTTTTGTTGTACCAGACTGCATTTTATTGAGAGTAATTTCGAATATTTAAGTAGCTTGGCCTGTTAGCTATTGAACATGCATATAATACTTGATCAAAGGTAAGGACGCACTACAATGTAAACGTTTAGCTTGTGCCGTGAGCCACAGATTCATCTGTCCATTCTTTACTTGCAGTAACGTTGGCCGAAACAGTGACACCTGCAGGGCAAAGACGGGACAGGCCAGTCTGTGGAGTGAGGACAGATTTGGATGGGCTGCTGCTGCTGATGATGATGGTCTTTTATATCAAGTTAATGTACTTTTTTTTATAACTCTTATGTTATTTTTTATGCCAATGTAATGAGATTTATACAGTGGCAACTCAAAATAAAACTAACTATTACTGCTACTGCTGAATGATTGTTTGTGGAGCAAAAATCTATGAAATCTATGACAGTAATGTTCATTTTTATAAAGAATTCTCCCCAGGTTGGTCCCTCGGCTGGGGCCTTTCTGTGTGGAGTTTGCATGTTCTCCCCGTGTCTGCGTGAGTTCTCTCCAGGTACTCCGGCTTCCTCCCACAGTCCAAAGACATGAAGCTTAACTGACTCTAAATTGTCCTTTGGTGTGAATGTGAGTGTGAATGGTTGTTTGTCTCTATGTGTCCTGTGACAAACTGCTGACTTGTCCAGGGTGTACCCCACCTCTAGCCCAAAGTCAGCTGTGATAGGCCCCAGCCCCACCGTGATCCTGATGAGGATAAGTGGTTAATAATGTCTGGATGTTAATCAAATTCAGAATCAAATGAATATAAAACACATATTTTTTTATTAGTAAGAATTAAACTATAAAAAAAATTCTTAAAGTTTGGTTTGTTTAATTGTTATTTCTGACTCTCAATAATGCAAACTAATGCAACTCGAGATGGCAACTGATTTCCTCATGCACTGCCTGTGTAGAAGAAGCAGACCTGTCAGTCAAGACGCCTCCACCTCGGTGCACTGATTAGCTCAATGGAGTTCAGGTGTGTGGGTGCACTGGGCTGATGCAGTCTGCTGGCTGAAGGGGAAAGCAAGTTTTCCCCTTCTGTTTGTTCTCCACACCAGCAGCACCAGTAGCAGCACCACCGGCTGCAGCAGCAGCGGACACGAGCTGGTCTTTGTTTTCTCGCTGTTGACAGCAGACTGAACACACCAGCTTGGAAATGGCTGGCAGGTAACTTTTCTTCGCATCGGCATCACATGACAGTCAACAGTATGCTGAGGCCTTTTGGATCTTCTTATGATGTTCATACTGAGTTGTCCATCAAGCTTAGATATTAATTAGATTATTTTAGCCAGGCTTACCCAACAGGCAAGGCCAGGTAAAGGTGTATGCTATGGAGTCAGATCAGACAAAGAAGGTTTCATGAATGTATTTCAGGTCAGATTCAAACCTTGGGCTTCCACAGCGAGGACTGAGCCTTAATGGGGCTGCTGCTCTACCAACTGAGCTAAACGCCACCCCCAAATATTTTCTTTTTTGAAATCACTAGTCAAACTCCATTGATCACAAACACATTTGGATGTTACATTTATATACAGACTGTGGACGCTACATTTACAAACTGCTTGTCGTTCGTGAACCTCGCTGCATGACTGGTGTTTTATTGAGACTGTGACTTCACAAAATGACAGGAACTAATCTGAAGCCGGTCAGATGGCTTCTTCTGTTTCAGCAATCAGCTCAGATTGAAGGATGTGTGACGTGTTATGAATTAGACCACAAACAGTGAATGAACATCACACAGCTGCCCAGTGTGAGCTAGCAGCTCTCCACAGGTAAATGGTATCTCTTCTGTTCTGCATGATTTAAATATGTTTGAGTTATGAATGCATTAGTTAGCTAAATGATCCTATCAGCATTATATGGCTAACGTGTTAGCTAACTCTAGTGTTAAATTAACACTGTCACTAACTTGGTGTGCATTCAACACACAGACATGCATAACAGGTGAATTTTGCCTTACCTGTGGAGGGCAGGTACCAGACTCCATGATGAGTCTAATCTCAGTAGTACTCAACTCTAACTGCAGATATAGTGGCAGACCTCTGCAAGAGGCAGCCTGAGACCACACCTGTTTCTAGGCATTAGAAGTTTGACTGGTCAGGGTGGGAATATCATGGAAATTCACTCAGAGGCAGAGTACCATGAGTTATTCTACCATCCTAGGAAAAGAGAAGAGTCAGCTCAATAAGGATGGCAGTTGATGGCAGGATACAGTTGACGGTGGTTAATGGCTACCCATGTTGCCAATCTCTGTACAGGAAATTCAATAAATCAGTGTTGAGGTGTAGCATCCATGGGTCACAGGGAAGATGAGAAAATATTTTGGCATCATATTTCCTGTCAACCAGGACTCCAAACATTAAACAAACAAACAAAAAAAGATTTTAACTGAAAAACTGAACTGGGATTTCTTCTATATATAAAACAAGAAATACAATTTAAAAATCCTGAAATATGTGAATACTGTGTGCATTAATTCATATTGAGATCTGATGTTACTTATCCATCAGTGTTTCTTCTTTACTATTTACCATCAACACTTTTCATCATTTTTGCTGGTACATTCTTTTTTCTAGGAGCGCTGATGGTTCGAGAATCACTTGTACCAAAGTGTTGCAGTTCATTCAGACCCTGACCCTTAAAAAGCCACTGGAGCCAGAAGGTGAGGAGTCCAACTTCTGCCGATGCCTGACCACCTTAGACCTGGTGGGTCTGGGTGTTGGCAGCACACTTGGAGCTGGTGTGTACGTACTGGCAGGGGAGGTGGCCAGGGAAGTGGCCGGGCCCAGCATCATCATCTCTTTCCTGGTCGCAGCAGTGGCTTCAGCCTTTGCAGGATTGTGTTATGCTGAGTTTGGAGCGAGGGTCCCACAGACAGGCTCAGCTTACCTTTATAGCTATGTGACGGTTGGAGAGGTGTGGGCATTTGTGACTGGCTGGAACCTGCTGCTGTCCTACATCATTGGTAAGTACAACAGTAAAGGTGTGCTTGATTTCGAGACTGTGAATGGGATACACATGCAAAATGAAGAAGGTGCCAAGACTGAGGTTTTGGCTCCTAGCTTTTAAGCCAACGTATCTTATTGATTTATCTTAATATACTACGAATACCCTGTAATATTTGGGACCACTGAATGATTAGTATTATTTGAATGCACTTCTACAGACCATAGCAGCTTGATGTAGTGTGTCATATAGAGAATGCCATACATAAAGGATCAAAAGTCGATGACCACGATGAAACTCAAGTTGAATCTAGTCCAGGGTGATCTTGCAGAACACTTTGCGTCACAATGGATTAATGGGCGGGATCCTGGATATACAGGTCACAACTGAAGAACAGAGGAGGATCTACATTCCTTGGCTACCACTAGAAACAATCCAGAGTACAATGTTCCCCAACATGACCTGCAACAGTTATGCTTCGTCCCTTATGTACTAGAAACCCACAGATGTTTTAATGGAAATTGGTGACACTATCCACCTTTTACGCTCTCGCTCTTCTGGTTCAGTAACTGTAGAATGTGCAGGCGCAAACTTCAAAGTAATCGACATTTTCCCATTTTATTTCTCCAAAAGCTGCATTATTGACACCCAAGTCCTTAATCTCAAAAGTTTCCCATTTCTACCGTTGCACTCCTCACATAACCACAGCACTTGATCAGTTTAATCCTGAAGAAGTCTGTGTTGGAAGATTATTTTGTTTTATGTAATTTTATGATAGATCAATGGTTTGAGACTTATGTTGTACAGTTGTACAGTTACATTGGGCTCATTTTCTTGTGACCATAAACTGGAAAACATGACAAATCTAATGTAAAGTATACATTCTTCTCAGGAACATCTAGCGTTGCGAAAGCCTGGACCGGGACCTTTGATGACCTCATAGACAACATTATTGCTAAAACTCTGAGAGAACATACACCAATGGACTCACCTGGCTTGGCCCCATACCCAGACTTCTTTGCTGCTGGGCTGATTATGCTGCTCGCTGGTAGTATATGTAATTTCATGTGACAGACAATATTGTATAAACATGATATATAATATCTATACGGTTAATATTAACACATATCACATGATATGAAGTAAATGTTCCAGTATTTGGAGTGTTGAGGTACAGAGTGCAAAACATGACAGGTAGATTTAGTCCAGTACTGTGACCGTGGCTCTGACAGAGGTGGATAAGTTATAAAGTCTGACTGCAGTATGGAGGAACGATTTCCTGTATCGTTCCTTAGAGCAGCAGGGTTGAATGAGTCTGTTGCTGAAGCTGCTCTTTAGCTTGTCCAGTGTTCTGTGGAAGCGGTGAGAGGGATTGTCCATGAGTGCCAGCAGTTTTGTTGGAATCCTGTCCACCACTTCCTCCTCCAGGGTGACAAGCTTACAGAAGATGCAGAATACTCTGCAGGCTGATATTAGGTTAAAGTTTTACATAGTCTTTCTTTTATTTCATTTCAGGGATTCTTGGGTATGGTGTGAAGGAGTCATCAGTCCTAAATACTGTTTTTACTGCAGTGAATATAGCTATACTAGTTTTTATTATCATCGCTGGTTTTATAAAAGGAGACCTCAACAACTGGCGCATCACTCAGGAGGCTATCCTGAACACAACTCAGCACATGGAGTAAGATTTCTCCTTTTACACTTTTACACAGTCAGGATTTATATTATATTCTGGAGGGTCAGCTCCCCTGAATTTAAAAGATATATATTTTCCCACCTACTTCCATTAGAGTTTCTCCTTTTTAGTCCTTTAATTCTTTTTCTGACACGGGTCATTGAGGGTGTGCAGTTTACCTGAGTTTGTTTGAGGGGGAGGTCACTGACTCTAGCGTAATCATCATATCATAGACATAACTGTCCTCCACTTCAATACAGGCTTTCTTTTGGGTAGAAATGCATTCAAATGTATTTTATGGATTATCCAAAAATAAATCCGCAACATTGACATCGCTTTGTAGTAAAATATTTTCTTTTCTTTGCACAGGAACTTTACATTGACACAGAATGAAACCACTGACTTTGGTGTTGGCGGCTTCTTTCCCTTTGGCTTTGAAGGAACATTAGCAGGAGCAGCAACCTGTTTCTATGCCTTTGTTGGATTTGACTGCATTGCCACAACAGGTACTACTGACTAGGTTAGGTTTTTTTTTTTTTAATTGAGTCAACAGAGGAATGATGCCTTAGACCAACAGACACTTTTTGTTTTTTTAAAAAAAAAGACATAAATCATTGCTTGGTAATACATTTTAAAATGTTTTGGTACAAACATTTGATGTCTACAGTAGTCTTGCTTCAGGTGGCAAGAACTGGAACAAGGAGGAACAGCTAATGAACCTGCTCTTTCAGGGGAGGAGGTGCAGAACCCACAGAAAGCTATACCTCTAGGGATCGTTGTGTCCCTGCTCATCTGCTTCTTGGCCTACTTTGGCGTGTCTGCTGCTCTGACACTTCTGATGCCCTACTACCTGCTCGAAACCCACAGCCCTCTACCTGTGGCCTTTGAATATGTTGGCTGGGAGCCTGCAAAATATGCTGTGGCTGTGGGATCCCTCTCTGCACTCTCAACAAGGTACAGGTCTGTAGTCCTCCAGGACTGTAGTCCTTAAAGCTAAGTTCAGTTTAGTTGGGTTAGAGTTAGTTATTGTAGTAAATGGCCAAGAAAGTTCCACTCAGACATGCAAATGGCCTCAAATCACCATGCCATTTGATAGCGCATACACAGTCAGAGAGACAGAATGAGATTGGGGAGAAGTATACAAGCATTACATACCATGGCAACATTTAATGAAATGAAACGAGAAAAACAAAAATCTAAAAATGTATTCCAATAATTTGCATGCCAATTAAAGCTCAGATTCCTTTATGCAGGGGTGTGTTTGTAACTGATGGAGAAAAGACACATGAGAGTCTGAGTAAAATGACAAGGAATGGAATAGGAAAACACCAAATATGGGATATCAACGGGCATCTCTGGGCATCATCCATGGCAGGGTGAGGTTGCTTGGGTCAGTTGGGTTGGGCCTGCTAGTCAGCGATTCATCTGCGTCGGGCATTACCCAGACACCAAGTCAACTTGATTGCCTTCTGTAATTCAATGTGCACTGTGTTATGATAGACGTGGAGCCACTGGGGTATTTTTTCATGTCGTGATCAAGGTTGGTTATACATAGCTGAGTGATGGTACACCTGAGGATATGAGGCAGGTGGATGTGGAGACTGGAATGCTGCAGCCCAGAGTGGAGCATGGTTTTAGTGTAACATTTTTCAAATGTTTGAACGGGTGGGAAAGGCCAAGTGGCATTGGGAACATCTGGTGATTCAATTAAGCTTCCACCAAGTTGTCAGTCATGACTGTGAAATGGTTTTTGAAGCAATTATGTTTAACTATGTAAGCGATGATGGCTCTTATATGGATAATTCCTGAAAATAGGTGTAACATAAAATGGTCAATGTTAAAAGGGCAGTACTCCAGTGGTTTAGTGGAGTGATTGGTAGTCAGATTGGAAAACAGAATCAAAAAGATTGGTCCCTACATTTTCCACAAACAATTTTACATAAGTTTTTCATGCAAATTTTGTATTCTCCAGTCTGACAAAAAAAATTTTTTGTGTCAAGTCTGTTGATTGCTTAACAGAACTTTTTTTGTACATGTCATGAGAATGTCTTACCTGTTTGGTGTAAGCAAGCTTTCCCTTCTCTCAGTGGGCATCGTTCTTCTCCCACAGTCTCCTGGGAGTTATGTTTCCCATGCCACGAGTGCTCTTTTCCATGGCAAGAGATGGCCTTCTCTTCAAGCCTCTTCGTTACATGAGCTCCAGGCAAAGTCCAGTTTTAGCCACGCTGTCTTCAGGAGCTGTGGCAGGTAAGCCAGTCCCAGCTCCAGTTACAAATGTGGAAATGGATAACTTTAGTCCAGTATTCCCTTGGAATTATGCCAATGCAGGAAGTAGTTTGCCCTTTATGTGGGCAAAGTACTCTGCCTCTTGCTTGGTAACTAACATATTTCTTTCTTCAGCTTTCATGGTTCTGTTATTTGACTTGAAGGCACTGGTTGACATTAGTTCAATTGGGACCATCTTTGCCTACTCTCTCGTTGCAGTGTGTGTTCTCATATTGAGGTATGTAAACCTGGAATAACTAGAAGTGACTGTCATCTACATAATAATATTTAAGACAATTTTAATATTAATATTTCAGAGACTAACTTATTCTACAATCAAAATCATGCAAACGTTCTACCTCAGCTTTTGTATTAGCATGTTGCTTTGTTTCTCCCAGGTACAAAGAAGACGCCGGTTTTGCCCATCGCTCAGAACCGTTTACTATGATTGGGCTTTTAAGGCCTCCATCCCGATCCACCCAACGCACCTCTAAAAATGTCAACATAGTCACCATCATTATCTGTGAGTGGAACCTCATGTTGGTTTTACACCTATGTGAAATGCTGCTGTGGCTTGTTCTCGGCTCTGCTTACTCACTCTTGTTGCCAACCATACTTATTATTTTTTTTAAATAATTTTTCAGTGTGATTTTCCAACAAGTTTCTAAAAGCATAAAAACACATAAAATTCAAAAAGTTTTTCCTGACTGTGATTCATCACCAGTGTTCCTGGTGATCGTTTTAAGCCTGCTGCTGTCCGAGGCTTCGCTTTCCCTCCGTAGGCGAGAGTTGTGGATCATGATGCTCGTCTCTGTCCTAATAGTGGCACTGGTCCTCGCTGTTGCTATCATCTGGAGACAGCCGCAGAGCACAACTAAAGCGGCTTTCATGGTAAGCCGGAGGGCAGAGTTATATCTGTCCTGGAGATTTATGGCTCCAATCGGGATATTTTGTTAGGGTTAGGTCACTTAGTGGGCTTTAATAAGGTTCTGGCACAGAAAGCTTACCAACTGAAGGGAGGAAAACCCAGATTAAATACAGATTAACAGATGATTGAATGACAAAATGTTTTTATCAATCTTCTCATCCAAAACGAAATAATGCTTATCGCTTACTTTCTAAATTCAAACTCTTGCTTTAACACACAGCATCAGTCATGAGTTCATATGTTTTTGTAGGTTCCATGTCTACCTGTAGTTCCAGTTTTAAGTGTCTTCATTAATACCTACCTGATGCTTCAGTTGGGAGGGGAGACTTGGATCAGCTATGCAGTCTGGATGGCAGTAGGTAAGGACATGGTTTGTGCATCATTTTTACACGTGGAGGGATCTTAGTGAACAAAGGAATCATTTTAAAGACACTAAACGGCCTCACATCTCTTTCCTCAGGCCTTATCATCTACTTCAGCTATGGGGTCCGTCATAGTGTCCAAAAACAAAGGCTCCATGAGGCTCGGAGCGAGATCAATATTGCTCATGTAAGCAGTGATGTTGCTGCTTGATTATGTACATCAAATGTTGCTGTGGATTAAGGCGTTCACAGAATATGTTCAAGATGATCAAGGAGATCCCCCCCCGAAGTCCTTTTTTGGGATTGACTTCCTGTATGATGTCTTCTTTGACACTTGTTTTTATGCTAACAATGGCTTTGATACAGTATGCTAACAGTGGCATGTCTTGTACCTGAAAATATATTATACATACATGTTGCCATGTTAAGTTCTAAACATCTTGTTTGTACTTTTATCCATTAATAGCTTAATCGGTCATTCAAGACTATGTAATCTTGAATATTATTTTATTATCTGATTGTTTGTCAGTATTTGACAGTGATGATAAAAAATAATTATCTGTATTATGGAGTTAATTTAAATAATAAAATAAATGTTAAGTGGATAACCATTGCAGTGTCTCATATTTTCAGTTTATACTAATTCAAACTAAAACTTACTTTTACTACTTTTCCTTTTGTGTACGTACTTAGTACATTTTAAAGTTTGGGTTCAGCAGAAAAGCTGGTGTATCTGATCCATTCATTAATAATAAACATTTTTATTCATGAAGAATCTTTATGTAGTTGTGCTTTCTGTGCATCAATCAAGTATGGCATATACATACATCTCTTTGTAGACATTTGTATATGTTAGTAATTCCATATAAAGCACGTCAAGCTCATGTGTATAGATAAAGTCCACCCATTCATCAGTGCAAGCTTCTTAAAGAATTTCTGCCCCAGTATATCCTGAGGTAAAGAGAATTTTGTTGGTTCTGCTAAAAGCATTTAAAACTTATGATTAAAGACACTGCAGTAGCATCTTTTTGTCACATATCCCGTCACCTAATCCATAGAACACATTGGAAACAAATTTTGTTGAGGAAATAGTCCCTGTGGAAAGGGTACCATTTTTAAGCTATTGAGAGAAATGTAATAATTCGAAACAGATGTCGCCATTACACTTGAAAACACTTTGAAAGTAACTTTTAACATTGTAGCAACAAGCAATTCCCCAAGGCAACTGACCTTTCTTACCAAACGCCAACCTCCGCACCTGGGAAATGAAACCAATATAGTAGTGCCAAAAACTGCAATTCTTTGAACGGTGATTTGGTTAATCTCTATAGCTAATTTCAGTGTTCATGACAACTGTACTGAGGTTGAATTCTTTTAACTCACCCGTTCAAATTATATTAAGTTACAGTTAACAGGCTGCTTTGATTGACAGGTAGGTGCTGTTACAGATGGCTTGTTTGAGCACCAAGGGGCCATTCAGCCCACCTTACTCCAAAATCCCACTGGGTATGTCTCTGTCAGGCCACACAGCCAGAATGCTGTTTTGGCCTGTCCTTCATGTGACTTCAAACCCCACCCAGAGTGTTGCAGAGCATTTAACCCACCAGACAAATTAAGTCCTTTTGACACAAAGGAGTAGTGACTCTACACAAGGAACTCCCCCAGAGCTCCTTGCTCTCTTATGCTCATTTGCACTACTTGTATCCATGATCTTAGCAGCCCTGGCTGCTTAGCAGTCCATCACCCGCTAACTTTGTGCCAAGAATACAGACACAGCTCTCACTTTGGTTATACAAGGACTGGATTGCTTGTACCAATGGCCCTGGTACCCCATACTCCCTCAGTACCCCCCACAGGAGTACCCAGAAACCATGGCCATAAGCCATACAAAGCACATGTGCTTTGTGGACTAATTGGTCAATTCCCCATGACCCCTCAGTACCCTTGCAAGGATAAAGATCTGGTATGTTTTTCCACAGCCAGGACATTCCTCCTCTTTGTTGAAAATGGGGACCATCAGCCCAGTTTGCCACTCCATAGGTACTGTACCTGCTCTTTACAACATTGAAAAGGCATGTCAGACAGGTAGCCCAACAATGTCCAAACCCTTCAGCATCTTAGGGTTAATCTCACCCACTCCTGGCAACTTACCGCTAAAGAGCTTTCTAACTCACTTGGTGACCCCTGCCAGAGAGTGAGGCTTCCCCTGAGTCTTCAGGCTCTGCCTCTTCTACACAGGGCATGTAGGTTGGGTTCAGTAGTTCCTCAAAGTGCCCCTTCAACTGCCCAACAATATCTCCTGTCCAGGTCAACAGGCCTCCACTCCGGCTATACACAGCCTGGGCCAAGCCACCATGACTACTGAAGCAGCAGTTTCACCCCACTCTGGGTGTGACCTCCCCTCCTGGATCTGGTTTGAGGAGGGTACCACGCCCCTATTCTGGGCGAGGTCCTGCAATTTGCTTTGATTATCTTTATGGGGGTCTTCGTGAATCACATTTCATCTGATCCATCCACTGGGACCAATTTGCCTTGGGAGACCCAACACAGCTCCTAGGATCACTCAGATATGCAAACCTCACCAGGACGTTAAGGTAGTGATTCTTGGGGGCCTTCACAAAATATGAAACAAATATTAATTATCATCCCCCTCTATCGTGAATCTCTAACATGGTATCACCCCCACAGAATTGATGATGTCATAGAGTGCATAATATGTGTAAGCACTGGGGGTGCCCTTTTCCCACACAATGGTTTCATTTGACAGGTAAGATACTAACAGACAAAAGATGTTTTATGAACTCCATAACTAACTCACCATACTAACCACAACTGTGTAATGAAAATAGCAATAAGAGTGAGTGAAATAACATGATTGTCTATCATTACTGTGTTAACTTTAGAATTTACATTTAACATACCAATGAATAGCATTTAACAAACAAAGCTGAGACCACCAAATATTCTCCAATGCCACTTGAATAAAAATTTGGGAATTTGAGTGAATCCGCCCTTTAGGTTCTGTGCAGTCTTTGCCATATAGTTAAACCTCTAATCGTCATAACTAGATGAAGCTCTGCTGCTTCAGGACTCCATCCTTTATCATGTTGACTGCTTAGAACTGTGTTCTACCTGCTTTCTGTCACTTCACTCTTCCCTCGCTACATTTCTCATCCACTCATTGCCTAGTTCTTCTCTTAATATATACTATTCTCCATCTACCCTTTTGTCTTAACCATCCACCCCATCACTCTCCTTTTTCCCCCTGTGCTCTCCCCCAATCACAGCTCTGATTGATGTTGTGATTGCTGGGCTCCAGTTGTTACAGGGTGACTATACAAAGAGGCTAATTTATGTAGCCAATCTAGTGTTCATTTGTCAAGCATCACTCATCATTTGTGGAGCCTGCTGGACACGCTGCTGCCAGTCTCCGAGGGCCTGACATATGTTGTTTTGTTGTTTTGATTGCAATTAGAGGATGTGTCTGCGTATTAAAGAAGCAGTGGAACGTGACCGCTGCAATATGGCTGCACCTTAGAGCTACTGGAGAAAGAAAGAACAACAGAGGGAAGACGGGGGGAGGAGGATCTGTGTGTTCCCTGTGGCTGTAAAAAAGTTTGTCGAAATGGTAAAGACTATTGCTACTGTGAAGGAGAAGGCAAACAAAATAGTACTGTAATACATCTAGCGGTACAATAATAAGAGTCTACAGTGAAGCTAGCTGCTCACTGAGAGTGTAACTCACGATGTAAATGATACCAAGCTAACAGGCTCACAATACAATACAAATGGTAAGCTGATATGATGTTTACCATGTGCACTTTTTTTTTTGTGTAGTATGTTAGTATGTTGCTAATTAGCGCTAAACATAAAGTACAGATTATAACAGATGATATGACAATTTAGCAAGGTGATGGTATAACAGAAAAAAAGTCTGTAGATTTCTGAAGTCATCCTCTAGGAACCATCTGTGTCCAGTTTACAAAATGTACTCTCCCATTCCATCTAGTAGATGTTGAGATGCAGGTTGACATGTAAATATCAAGCCCCTTGGATAAAAAGTGTCATTAGTAGAAAACACACAAAGTCAGTAGGATTCATCCACTGGGGCCTTGTAATAGTTATATTTTCAGATAGTCACTGCTAGTACTAATTGTGGTTTGTCAAATTTAAAATCTTTTGTCCACTTGAATTAGTTCAAGCCCTTCACAAAACTTCACAAACATGAGTGCATGTATTGTTCATGTATGGCCAAGTTCAGATCTGAAATTCTTCAGGGGCTTCGAATGATGCTAAATACATTATATGCAACTAAATGTGCGGTCTAAATGAACAATAAAACATGAAAAATATTTAAATTTGATGACATGAAGCAGCTTTTATACAATTTAAAAATATATATTTTTTAAATTGTTATTGCGTGGACTCCAGAAGTATTAGCAGCAAGTTAAGAATAGAGAATAAAGTAGTTACAATTGCATTATATTTCTGTGTAACACAATTGTTTTCTTATCACATAATAACCAGTAGTTATACGTTGTACCCTTGTGTTTGCTTGATGTATTGATGTGAGTGTTTGAGACATAAAATGTAAAATATTTCTCCTATCTTAACATGAAAGCTCCTTGGAGTATGACGTAGGTGTAGGTAGGAGATCAGGTTTTAAAATATTAAATAAAGAAACATAACATGGACATATTATTACTGACTTGTTTTCAAAGATTAGTGATATTCTGAACTCAGAGATGAGCTGATCTATACTGGCATCTCAACACATCTGGCCCAAACACAACTGTTACACTCATTATTTATGGTGTGCGTTGACTTCCCTTCACTGTGGATTCACACAAACACACACAAAGTACACACACTAACCTAGAGTATCTCGTATGTCTTTCCCGGCAGTTGCTCTGCTGTCCTGCACTTTTTTTTTTTCATCCTGTACTCCTCCTGTCAGTCTCTGTGGCTCACCTGAGCAGCTGCCACCAACAGCACTGAAAATGAGTCCATCAGGGACACACAGACACACACACACTCGTACAAACCCGCCTTATTAGCTGCTCCAGATTGGCCATCCTGAGGCCCAGATGACTGTGACCTCCCCGCGCCCCCTAAATGCAGAGTTATTGTGATTAAAGCATGATTGGCAGCACTGGTTATTAATTCTAATCTTGGGCACATATGCGGGGTGGTGGGCAGAGGGCAGGCGGCGGTGTGTGCCAGGTGGACGCCACACGGAGGCTAATTCACTCTGACACGCTATCAGAGCATGGTCACACACACTCCACATGTTCCCCTGACACACAGGCACCGCCTATATGCTGCACCCCCCCTCTAATGCACAGTAGAGGGGAGGCGAAGGGAGAAGGTTATCCTTTAACAAGACATACGCTCGCGCACAGATTTCGCAGCACTCCGACACAAAAGTGGCATTTCCTGAAAAACCATTAAGGCGCTCTGTACCTTCAAGTACATCATTTGAAAGCAGGAGGCCCGCGTGTTAAGCAAATCAAAGGTCTTACATTTCATTCACACCACTTAGAGGCAGAAACTGGATTATTTTGAAAATATATTTTTCTTTCCTCAAGGTAAAAGCCTTGAAGCAAATGATGTCTCATCTGTCTTAATAAGTCTCTTCACGGGTTAAGATGTCTCCTCGGAGGCTGCAAATTACGGCAGCGGTATTACAGGAGGAATGGACTGAGTCTGATCACTCATCAGGGTGATGTCGGCATCACAGAGCCTAATGAAAATAACAGAGGTTTAAAAGTCAATTATTATAACTAGCATGACTTATTATTCTTGTAATAATTTGGTAAGTAGCTTAATAAATCATCTTAAGGAGGGGGCAAGATTGAGTTCAACTTTATAACTGGATACAAATGAATGGTTATGACTTGTGTTTTTTAGCTTTACTGGTCTATACCGAATGTCAACCAAAATGTCTTCCAAATGTCTTCTTCCTGTTCAGCACATGTGCCTGCATGCAGCGGATCTGTGGTGAAAATCTAAGCAGAGTGTTGTGTTAAGGACAGCAGGAGGAGGTATTCATCTTTCTCCTGCAGGGGGCATTGCAATATCATGCAAGTGAGATTGCACTCACACCTTTGTGGATTACACGAGCACACACAGTGTGACTTGAAGGAGTGTCATGGTGAGTTAGAATTCACTTTATCAGCACATATACCTCATCTGTATGTCACCCTGTACACACTGGACATACAGTCATACAAGTAGTCATTTGTCTTTTGATTAAACAGTAGTGTATGAAAATATATAACACAGGGTGTTTTTACTTAAGTTGTTATCCACTGCTTGTGGACTTGTGCATGTTCTTCTCGTGTCTGTGTGGGTTCTCTGGGTGTTGTTCTGTGTGCTCTGGCTTCCTTAATCAGTGTCTCTGAGATCTAAGATGCAAGTGATCGGAAATGGTTGTTTGTCTCTGTGTGTCCAAGTTGCCGACATCGGGCTCAAAGTCAACTGGGATCAGCCTCAGGAAAACTTGTTCACACCAGCATTAGTCTACAAAATGTTGCAGATTGAGGTATGTAGTGTGCATGCAGAGTGGCTGTTTGGTTTCTTTGACGTATAAGCACACTCCTCGCTGCACTGGACAGCATATACCAGATTACTTTTCTGGGTGTGAGATGTACAGTCTTTAGGGTGTTCCAGTTTCTGTCCAAGTGTGTTGCTGAGTTTTAAATGTTTCTGCAATTTGACGCCTGTTAATGATCCTCCTGAGTTTTTCAGATAAGCCAGATATATAGGGGGTGACAATGTCCTAATGTCTATCCTTCTTTTCTTCACCACCTATATAGTGTTGTCCTTCCTGGATCTTGTGGCCATTTTCTCAAAGGTCCAGTCCAGTCTTGAAGAAAGATGACCTGGATGACTGAAAACCTCCACAGACTTTACTGTCATGTATGAATTTTGATGGTGATCCATGTCAGGATTCAGGTCTTCATGTGGCATGTGTAGACTGCTTTCTTGTTTGTGCTTTCTCGTGTGATTAAGTGCCTAAATGCTGGCCTTCAAAATTCTTTTTCCTTGCATTCCAGATTCATTGCACAACCATTTGAATTTCAAGCCCAAGACCCCCAACCTGTATTATTATTATTATTGGTCCTGCATTTTACTTGGTGATATACTGTACCACTTCTTCACAATGACTTCCACCGCAGCTGTAACACATGCTTAGACAACAACAAAGGTGTGAGGTGTCCTAAAGGCGCGCTCATTTCTCAGAGTTCAGGAAGGAAACTCTTTGAACGCCAGCTCATCTAAAAAAAAACAACAAGAAAAACAAATAGAGCTAAGACTAATAGAGTGACAGAAGTCAGTGAAGTACGAGTGCAGAGACTCTATAGGAGAGGACGTTGATTATAACTAATAGGCGCAGTGCATTATGGTGCATTATGTTGGCTGGTCATAAACAGTATGGAGTCGAGGACTGAGGTGAGAGCGCTTTAACAGGCTCCCACCATCTGCACGTCAACGTTTAATGACAGCAGCACAGGGCTGGGTGACAGCAGCCTTCTCTGCATTATTAAAGCAACACACACACACACACACACACACACATACACACTGAAAACACATTGAACGCTCAATAATGATACCCGGGGGCTTGAATTCGAATAAAAGAAGAATTTTATTCTTAACATCCCTTATCATTATCCTTTCCTGTCTTGTCGCCTAATTTTCTCCTTTTCTTCTGCTTTTCCTCTTTCTCTCTCTCCCTTCTCCACTCACTCCCTCCTCTGCTCATCTTTTCTCCTCTCCTACCTCCCCATTCCGTGCGTTAATTCTCTCTCTTTGCTAAAACATAACCTCATGTTTGCCACTCTTCCCCCCTCATCTTCCCTTTCTTCCACTCCTCGCTCTTCATCAGCACATCTGGAGGTGTCATTTGAAACGCCCATCCCTTCAGGACCTGACACATAAACACACACACACACACATACACACACACACACACACACACACACACACACACACACAGCTCAACATGGACACACATTACCTCTGGTGTCATTACTATAATGTTATTTCTATGTGAATATCACATGAAAAAAGGCGGTGGATGACAGAAAAGACAGAAAGGAACATCAGGAAGAAAAACTCAAAGCCAAAGGGACACGCAATGCCCAAGGAGCAGAGAGCAATCTTTCATTTATTCAATTAGCTAACGAGGCGAAGGAGCCAGACACCAACAGAGGATTGATGGTGGGGGAAAAACTTCTCTCAGCAGGCAACGCTTACTCAGGACTTTTGCTCCTGTCTCTCTTTGCTTCTCTCCGTCTTCCCCTTTATTCAGGAGGAGCGTTCGCCAGGGGAAAGAGAGGGACCTGAAGGGGGGGGACCTTCAGGGTGACCTTGAGCAGCTGTTTTCTGTCTTGGAGGAACAAAATAGAACAAATGAAGACACAAGAAATACTGTATTATCCTGCAGTCTGTTCTTTCGGAACTCATTGTTATTCTTGTACAGAGTCCCAGAGTCAGAGTTATTCAGGACCCTCAGAACCCGTCTGAGACGATGGACAATGATTGTACCTATCGATTTTACACATCTGGACTTTCAGTGTCTGCTACAGTAAGCAAATGAATGACGGATATCCAGCAATCCAAAACTTCCTCTGCAGCCCCATTAACAACTTGATAGGCAAGAATATTGAGAAAGAGACTTATCTGGCAGATTTTTACTTTGATAGTTAATACTGAGTTGATACTGCATTTTGTGTAGTTGTTGCTTTTTAAATCTAATATTTTGCATTATCAGAACAGCTGGAAACAAATGAGGATATTGTCTTCCCTTCCTTTGTGTTTCTGTCTATCCCTTTCTGTATACTATTCCCCTGCTATCCACTGGCCACGTCCAGCCCAGTCTCGTCTCTGATCCTGTTTTTTGACTCTTGCCGGCACCAACTCTGCACAAAATGTCAGATTCCTGTGAGCAAGAACTGTACCTGCCACTGCACATTCACCCCGTTCTGGCTGTTTACTCTTTGGATCTGTTACGCTTGTAACGTCCATCTTAATAATAACATCATACTAGAAGAATTTACCTTCACTTATTATGAAACTGTATTATAAGGTCACTATTTACTTTCGAATCAATCAAGTTTGAAACGCAGAAGCAACAAATCAAAGGCTGAGAATTTCAGTGACATCATACTATTTTTGACTCAGCGGTGTCACTGCACACAAGCCCTCTAAAGGTTACAAGTGAAGCAACACTAAATACAACAGGACACCACAGAGCCTTGGTGATTTCACAAGTTAACCACATCACAAAATGAGCATATTTTGGAACTATTTCTGGAACTCTGGATATCTGTTTCCCCCCCCCCCGCTTCCAGTCTAAGCTAAGCTAATAGCCACCTGGCACCCTGTCATCTAACTCTCGGGCAAAAAGGCGAATAAGCATATTTTTCAAAATGTCAACCTGTTCCATTAAGAGCAGCTGCTCTAACATAAGCAGTGGAGGTGGGTGGAGTTCTGTATTGTAGTTTTAGCCGAGTAGAAAGTGGTCACTGATAAAGCAGGCGAGTGACTGTCTGAAAATGGACTGGATGTCTTCCCGACGACGGATGACGAATGTCAAAAGCAGCTTTTTTTAGCCACAATCCAGTGCTTGCGGGTGAAGTGTTGACCCCTGGCCTGAGGTCATGGCTTGACATTCAGGTTGACATTTCAGTAGGACGTCAGCTTCCATCGCCAGTAAAGGTCAGTGTTGCTGTCCTGTCAGCAGGAGGTCATGACCTCTGACCCTGAGGGGACACCGGGATGGAGATTGGACTAAAGAAAGGGAAAAAACAGTGTGTGCTTTCAAATGGCTTAAAGAACGAAAAGTGTAAAGAACAGTTCCTTGAGACATCTGTTGATCAAGGCACACAGCCATGCACACACACACACACACACAGCAGTGGACCCACCGACCTTGAGGGGTGTTAGATTTGGGTCAGGATCAGAAAGCCTCTCACAGCCCATCTGTGCTACCCTGGAAACTCCACAAATTTCAGTGGGGATTTACTTGGACCTTGGAGGACACCTTTACTGGGTTGACTGAAAAGTCCAACAGCAAAAACTCTACACAATAATCGGAAACATATCTGGAGGATAGGATGAGTACAGCTGAAGGCTTCACAGCACTTGTGACACACAATAATACACACACTTATGCCTGTATGAAAAACAACCTTCGGGATGCCATCAGTTTGCTTCAGGCCCAAAGCAGAACCCTAACCCAAAACTTTTCCAAGTCTGTCGGCCATGTATGGGTGACAGCAGGTAGCTACTTGGGGTTGTTTTGTAAGCAGAAGGTTTACAGAGGAGGGAGAAATTACTGCTAGTCATTTTAAAATATCAATCCATCCATTTGCTTTGCTGGCCAAACAAAGTAGACCAGACGTTCCTGTGCCCAGGAACATTTTCCAGCTCCTCCTGGTCTGTCCTGAGGTGTTCCCAAACCAGATAAGATACAAAATCCCTCCAGCATGTTCTGGCTCTACCCTGGAGTCTCCTACCAGATGAACACGACCAGAAAAGTAAACCACCTCAACTGGCTTTCTATGCAAAGGAGCCCTTGAGCTCTCAGCTCCTTACCCTATCTTTGAGGCTGAGCCCTCCCTGCAGAGGATCATCTTCAGTCATTTCTCCCCAAAGTTCATAACCATCGATCAGTGTTGGAACTCAGACTGACTGGTAAATTGAAAGCTTCGCATTACTGGTCGGTTCCCTCTTCACAGCAACGTCATTGACGTCACTGACCTCCATTGTACCCTCACCCAAAATATTTGAGCTCCTTACCAACCCAGAGGGACCAATTTGTCTGCAGAGAACCAATCAAAATGTACGACAGCCTGAGATGCAACATCCGAGGCAAATGAAAGTCCATAAATCAGATCTCACCTGTAAAGCCTCATTTCTGTGTTAATAATTGAAGATTTTGAACATTTTGATCAATCGCTTTGCTGATTCAAAATGAACCATTTAGACAGTACAAAGTCACGGACTGTGTAGTTCATTCACATTTTCCTGTGTTAAACAAATTTCCTTCCTTCCTTCCTTGAAGAAGTAACGTAACGTGAAACAGACCCAAGCTGACAACGACGCTCCACTGCTAAAAGTTACTAATAGTGAATAATAATAGTAATAGCGATTTGGTGTATTCAATTCACTTTGATTCAGATTTGTCAATAAAGTTTTGTTCGTACAAAGAACAAAATACTCACATCCTTGACCTTTGTTTACAACATAAAAATAAAAAAAACTTGAACTGGCTTGTGTTGTGTTCTTTTGTCATTTCTCTTTGTCGTTATTTGATGGATTATTTGTCCCTGTATTTGCCTTCACTTGTTATTGTACATAAAATGTAACTGAAGAAAAAGAAAGATTTGTCCATAGACATCTTCTACACCTCTCGTTGGCTTAATTATGTGTGCATGTAAACACTTTCTAAACAAAGTGATATGAACTAGTCGTTTTGAGTTTGATGAACTAGAAACAAGCAGTATAACCTCTTACAGGGAGTTGAAAGAAGCAGCCTGCTCCAGTGTCGATTAAACTCAAAAAGACTTTGCAGCTTCTTTCCTTGTTCCCTTGAGTTTTTTACAGCAGGAGAGACAATGCAGACGGATTCCTGGTGTCCGCCCATCCACCCCAACCTCCATCTTTTGAGGCTTTTCAATTTTCTTTGTCTCAGATTGGCAGGAAAAAATAAACATGTTGTCAGAGTTTCTTTCTTCTTCTCCCTTCCTCCATACTTGTTCCCTGTTTCTTTCTTCCCTTTCTCTTTCTCACCTTTCCCTTCATCCTCCTCTCTCCACCGTTCTCCCTTATTTGTCCACCTTTCTCACCTCTCCTCCCTTCAGTCTCCCCATTACTTCTCTCTTACACTCATACCTTTTGCTCCATCCTTTTCCCTTACCTCCCTTCCCTTTCGCTCTCTCCCTCCCACCATCTCCTCTCTCCCTCCTCCTGTCTCTGTGATCCTGCTGTGTTCCTTCTTTATTTACCACAGGAGCCGCTGAGTTTTCCAGCAGGCCCCGACACTTTAGGCTCTGATGGATAGGCCTGTCACCGGACGGGTGTGATAAACGGTGAGGTGATGGATAGATGTGCCGGGGCGGTGGAGACATCACAAAGCAGTTTCACAGTTTCGCAGCTCCTCGCCAGGCAGCGGGAGGGCCCGAGGGCGGCCATTTTGTGCCAAGGCACGGGCCCCTAACGGAGGAGCCGGGGCCTAATGAGGCCAGATGATTAGACAGCAGAAAGACGGGGGAGGGAGGGGATGGAGGGGGGCTAGTAATCTGACTCCAGTGGAAGTAGAATGACTTTACTGAAGTAGTACTAATGGTGGGAAAAACTAGTGGAGTAAAAAAATAAAACGTAGCCCATTTAAAACACACTCAGAGTTTAAATGTGATTAAGTTAAGTAATAAATGTTAACGCTGTCGTATGAGACAGAGCAAGCCGCGATATGAGCCTCACATCACTACCTGCATTGGCAATGAACGCCGCCACAGTTCATGAATCACTAATGCAAAATAATGGGATACAAGTGTAATTTGTTAAAGTCGGAGTCTGAGTGATTTTGACCTTTTCTTTCTTTTCTTTTTTTGGCCGATGAAGGGGACAGAAGCATAATGTTGGACTGCAGTGTTCCACCAGTTCTGCATCTACTCTCTCACATGTTGAATTGTAGAAGATATTAAAGCAGGTAACATCATCAATGGTGTTTACTGCACCCCTTTATCGACAGCCTCTCAAATGATACACCAACCTTTTTTTTTACTGGAACCAAGCAGAAACATTTGTTCATGATCTAGATGCTCTTTCTTCTCACACTTTTTGCATCATGTTTTTTTTTTTCTTAACTGCAAAATAAAAGCATTATGGAAATCTGAAAAATACCTGAAAAAGCCCATCAACACCATTAAATAGTAAAAGGTGGCCGCATTCTTTTCAGCATCTGAGTTTGTAAGGCTAGAAGATGAATAACGAAAACAGATCTTTCCCTTGTTTGTCACTGTGTCTTTTAAAGCCATTACAATTGACCGGAGGTGGGACAAAGCAAGTCCTGGCTATGAAGTAATTATGAAGAAATAATGGATGTGTTATAAACTTTTTAATGTGTTAAAAAGGTTTCTTGGTGACTCTTCTAGCAATGTGCCGCGGGTGATTCTCCGAACAATGACAGCACATCGGACCGGAGCATGCTGATTGATTTGCAGCCTTTAATAATGCAAACTAACACCACTAACAGCGTCTTCATCAGAGGACTGCACTCCTTTCTCCCCCGTGGAACGTTATACAGTATAAAATCCGAGATAATCAGGAGCGTGTACCACGGTGTGTTATTCCCGTGACGCAAATAAAATGGTTTGAGCTGAATGTTTGGTGTGTTGCCATCTGTTTGTCTTTCTGTGGGTATGTGACAATCCAGAGTATCATCTGTTATCTTTCTGCATTACTTAACACACCTTTCTTTCCTGCTCAGGCAGGATGCGATGCTCCTGTCAGATGGATTCAAAGGATATCTGTTGTCAGGAATATGAAGCATGATGTAGAGTTGCTGCCTACTTTTAGTATGACTTTGGTGGATCTCAAGTCTTTCCAGCTCAAAAGGCTGAAGTCTAAGTGACTCAAGTCCATACCTCTGCAATGAAGTGATGATAATGATTCAACTATCTTTGACAGTGACAGCTCATGAACATAAATGATCACAATGGTGTGAATTGCTGAATTCGAACTAATGAGCTGCTGAAACGTTCAATCCGTCAAAGTATCTAAATAAAGTGTTACCCCATCTGGTGACCTGCCTCCACTGGTGGTTAAGGTGTGGTTGGTTTCAGGGATGGATGGGATGGATGCAGGGAAACATTGTGGTCATGGTTAAAAAGAAACCAGCACTGACAGTTAGAAGGAGACAGGAGGCAAGAAAAGTGGAATCCCGGTTCAAAGTCACACTTTGTTGACACGACTGACAACAACCAGTCATTATTCGCATAGCCACCAGGTCCTTGTCAGTAAGGGCTCGACAGGTTGCCAAGATGGCAACCAGTTCTTGGCCTTTGGTTGCCATCAGCGACAACAACCATTGAATATATATATATATGTGTGTGTGTGTGTATAAATATATACTAATATATTAGTTAGCTAATGTACATTTGATGCAACTTTTTATTATAATTATATCAGTTTTGTTTTGTTTGCTATAAAAACACACTTTACTTTCTCCACCTTCCACATCTATCATCTTTTCATTCTCAGTCAGTTTCTGTCTTTGCCACATCTTTGTCTTTCCTGCTCTCTTCCTAATAATAATGGGCGTCAGGCAGAACACTTGGCACATCATACCCTAACTTAACTTCACATTTGATTTGATCACAGTCAGTGCAAATCAAGAAGGGATATCCACAAATCAAGACTTGAATTTAGAGATAGATAAGATACAGTCTTTGACATTTATTGACATTTTCATTAGCTCATTTTATAGCCTCTCTATGCTCCACTTCTTCCTTTTCCTGTAGCTGCTTGTAATGACATTAAACATCCACAAGAGATCTCTCTTGTTCTGCGATTGGACTGGTACTTCACTGAGCCTTTTAGTGAAGCGTTAAGTCAGTGTATGTTTGTGCTTTCTATGTTTTAATTCCAGGTGTATGAAAGAGAGAGACCGATGTGACTGGGAAAAAAAAACAGACCTTGTGCAGGTGGAGTGACAAAACTTCACTTGAATGTAGAAGCTCAGTGATGTCTAATTGCCTGATCCAGCCAGACCAGCCAAAAGAAGCCTGTTAAAATTGGACTCTCGCTGTTTCTAATCACATTGAAGATTGTAGAATAAAATAAAATTGGCCCATTCAAAGAAGCAATCAAATTATAATTCACCTGTTATGATGATCAATATACAATTAACGTTCCTCAAATGAGTGGAGCCCGAACGCCGAATCTCCACCAACAAAACATCTTTAATCTAGAAAGTAGCAGATGTTCTAAAATGATCAGATCTTAACAAAAGCTCAAAGTAATGCCTCAGCGCCACTGAAACACTGGACCTGATTTTCATATAAAAGTCACGCTAGAAGAAACATTAGAATAATTTAATGCTCAATAAATCTAGCTGCTTGCATTTCATGCAGGGACAACAAATTCTTAATAAACCTGCACTACTTTGTGGACAGAAGTGTCACTCAACAACACCAACTTGGCCTATAAAAAGTCACTTTTACAAACACTATGCTGATATCATTCCTGCCTCCACGGATCACTTATGAGATTGAATGTTGGTAATATCTAATAGCACTTCTTACATGTGACAGTCATAAACATGTCCATCACGGGATGCTTAATGTGATGATAGCTTGGCCACAGTAATAGGAAGCTCCCATAAGACTGCTGGACTTGTTCATGATCTCAACTGGCCACTTTAGTAAATAAGCAAAGCTTAACTGTTGCATAGATATTTTATACAGTGTGACCCTTTTTTATTCCATGAAAACTCTTTAAGCATTGTGTTGTAAATATTTCACCCGAGAGCTCTTCAACTACAACATTGCTGGCTCCAGAGTTGTCTGAGTCAAATAGACGGTTGTGAGTGAAATGCGAAGATTGATCCCAACCTCATGTCTGAGGGTTTAGCACAGGGACATGGGACATGTTTAGGTTAGCTTGATGACAGGAAACAGGTGTAAACACCAGCTTGGCTTTCTCCAGAGTGAAATATGCCTACTAACACCTCACCACAATACCCAATGCTCACTAATATATACAGTGATTTTCTTTTTTTTTTAGCATAAACTTGGTCTATTGGTGGTCCAC
Organism: Nibea albiflora; assembly: GCA_014281875.1. Taxonomy (NCBI): domain Eukaryota; kingdom Metazoa; phylum Chordata; class Actinopteri; family Sciaenidae; genus Nibea; species Nibea albiflora. The sequence continues at coordinate 22,548,616 of CM024797.1, read as the reverse complement.
AGATCACATCTGGCCCAGAAGCACCTCAAGTTGTCCAGCATACCTAGAGTCCTATATGGCAAAATAAGTCAACTTCCCATGTTTGTCCAGAGTAGCACATATACAGTATTGATTGGGAAGGATAAAAGATAAAAGTTAAAAGATGTATCAATCATATAGTTCACAAATCAATCAAATCAAATCTTCAAACGTTCAAGAGATCTACCTATCGTCACAAGTAGGGAAGAGTTCTATTGAAAATATCTCTTTGTCAACTCTGAAACATAAAATTGACAATGAAACCAGCAGCCTAACCCTGCCTGGAGTGGCAAGTACTTTAATTCTTTAGTATTTTAATGTTTCCAAATGCCAAACCTAAGCTAATTTGCAATGAGTGCAGTGACTGGTTAAAGAATATAATATTCCGCTGAGCCACTTTGAAAAACACTAAACTTTCCTGAAGGACCACAGGACACTAAAGTGCAGAGTCTGGTCATGCTAAGACAGGCCAAGAGAGCTACAGCAGCTTCATGTATCCTGGAAATGTCCGTTCACTGACTCAGAAACTGTGAAAGAAAGCATGCCAAAACTTTTGGAAATAGAAGAAAGGTTTTAAACAGGTTGCTGACACATCTACATTTCTTAATTTTAAAATCTGGCCCAATTAAATTTGTAATGACAGAAATGTAAAACTGCCGCTTTGTCGCTTTTTATAGAGTTACATGGTGGAACTATTTCCTGGTGAACAACAGCTGGGTAGAGTGACTGTGTGCAACTTCCCATCATCTTGCCACCAAACCAGTACCATGATGAGAGGCTTTGATTAAAAACCTTTCCAAACTGCTGAAAAACAAAACAAAGTGGTGGACGGATGACTTTCTTCTTTCTTCATTCTCACAACTTTAACAAATGAGATCCATAATGTTGAACTTCAGTAGACATTAGTAGCTTTAGGTGTTGGTGGGCTACTTTTGTTTGAACTGAACAGAAAGCTAAGCTACTCATTTCCTCCTACCTTTCTTAATGCTAAGTTAGGCCAAACAGAGTCCAGCTCGATACAATAGTTTGATATTTCTAAAGTTTCCTGCAGTCTCTGCTGGTCATCTCACATTGATGAAGATTTGAGGCATGTAACCCCCCGGAAATATGAAACATGTTGGTTTTTATGCTTCAGTTCTGTGTGAATTAAACAGGATACATGTTAACTAGCTTGTAGCTTGTATGTGGCACAAACAATCGTTCTTTATACTAAGCTAGGCTAATCAGCTGCTGGCAGTAGATTTATTGCATATTGAATAGACAAAAAATGAAAGCATCCATTTTTTCACCAGAATCATGAAAAGAATGCAAAGTATGTTTATATAATGTACAATGCACAGACGCATTGACCTCATTCTTGTGAGTCTATTTGTTGATGATGTTGCCTTTTCGTCTATATGATAGATAGATAGATAGATAGATAGATAGATAGATAGATAGATAGATAGATAGATAGATAGATAGATAGATAGATAGATAGATAGATTTACTTCTTGCCATTACATTTTCCCTTCTTAATCATTTTTCCTCTACCATCCCCTTCCCCCACATGAGCACTTGTACTGGACTGAGAAGACATAAACTGAGAGAGAGAAATTCTGTCACACACACACACCAATCACACACACACACATACACACACAGTGTGATGAGGAGGTAACTTTTTGTGGCGGCTAGCTGTGAAGAGAGCCACCTAATTAAAAAGATCATGAATATTCATTAGACACTTGTACTGCTGCAGCTAATTACATATTCAGAGAGGTTTGGTCGGCGGTGCTAGTGTGAGTGGTCTGATTCAACTGACAACTCAATAAAACACAAGCAGCAATGTTTCAACCCGTTTCAGCACCGGTGTGCGGACATAAATCCATTCTACTGGCTCCATAAATGTATATAGTAATGCATGTGTGTGTGTGTGTGTGTGTGTGTGTCTAGGGAGGCCAGTGGGGTCATGCATGTGTAACATAGCTTGTATTTTTACTTAGCACAAGACAGAAAGGTAAAACTGTTGAATTGTTGAGAACAAAAACAAACTCCTCGCCTCGCCAGCATCCTTTGCTCAAGGTAATTGCACCTACATTTAATGTTATGTTGTTTTCAACCTCAAATAATCAACTTGCATCACCCCCCTCTGGAGTTATCTGATCAACGCTTGCAAGTCATGACCACCAAACATCTCTGCAAGCTGCCTGGCATTCAGTGTCCCAAACTGACGTATGTAAAGACAGACATGTAAAACTGTCACTTTTTACCATTGTGGAACTTTTCCTTAGTGAACAGCAGTTGGGTGGAGTGATATAGTTAGAAGACATATTTGCATCGACTCCCCTCTGCAAACCATGTCTCTTTGGTGGAGCATTTCATAGTCTGAGTAATATAACCTAAAGAATGTAAATGACATAGGTGGGTGGTGCAACAGAGTTAAGATGTTATATCTTCTCATATTCTCCCTCAAAGGTCAACACTGTCAAGATGGCTGAATATCACTTAATGGCACTAATTCACAAGTCAGTTATGCTTGACACTGAAAATTTGCACAGATGTATTACTTAAACACTTTAAGGCAACTTTATTAAATAAATGAAATGAAATGAGTGATTCAAATGCCGCATGAAAAGTATTTAGCTGAGGGAGAAAAGTGAGGATGGTGAAATGAAGCAAAAGAAAAAGTCAAGCTGTCGTTTTTACGTGCAGAAATGTTCATGTATACTGTAATGGACGTCTGTCCATTAATACATACGCACACATGTATCACAGTATCCTTTTTAGTTTCAAACAAAATATTATCAAATACCATAAGACTGCACTGAACCTGATGCTGAGTAGGCAGTGTAATCCTCACTATGGGGGATTACATAGGAGCATGAAAGAAATTCTTAGACATCATCCAAAGAACAACCGCTATATGAGGAATGCTTAAAAGAAGAGAAGAAAGAGAAGGCATGAATTCAAAGAACTTTAAAGGGAGGAAAGATGTAGAACATAAAAAAGGGGGAAAACAGGAAAGATGGAGAAAGTGGTGATGGGAATTACAGTGCATATTCTGATGGGTCGGCTAATCACCACTTTGCACAGCCTAATGCGGAGCCCCTGTGGCAACAGAACATGTTTTATTCACTAATATATTACATCCCAGTCCACACTCACTAATATTTAGCAGTTAGCATCACATGATAGCACTGGTGCCAAGCATGAACATCTTCATAAGTTAACAGCTAATCATATATCGGAAGAAATGTTAAATAATAGAAGTCTTGGCTGTTTCCGGAGGGTAAATAGTGTCATTTATTATAGCAATCCAGAAGTGACACAAAATTATATTCCACTAACAATGTGTATGCTAATGCTAATAACCGACAAGCAGACTTCACAAAATGGAATTCAAATCGGCCTGACAAAGTTGGCTGAGAAGATTCTCAACTGGCTGCTTTGTGTAGGGTAGGTGATGGGATGTAGCACTCCATCACTCTCCTTCTTGGTCAAACAGCCCTTACATAGACAAAATACATAACAACATAAATTACATGATCAAAATTATGGTTGTGCCGCCCCTTTAAGAGTGTCTGGGAATTGTTTAGGTTGCTGCACCATTTGTTCCTGCAGGCTTACAGTAGTTTGTTCCAGCCTTCATCACAGTTGTTATCTCCACTCACACTTCATTTTTCTTCCTGGTTTGCCTAGAAGGTACATAAGTCTGTAAGTAGATTGTTAGTGTGTGACTTACCTGTTATGGTGTATAGTCCAACTGATACTAATGCGCTACTAATTATGTTAGCATTAAGCTAAGCGCTACTTATTTCCACTTCTGTTACGTGGAGTACAGTACAACTTTGGTGTTTGGTGATGTATTTATGGATGTACAAGAAACAACCCCATGTCAGAGAGAGCAGTCAAAGCTTATGGTGTTCTTAATGAGCAGAGCAATAAGTCCCTGCCAAGATCCAAGTTTTTTTTTAAACTATTTGGTATTACAGAGGGTGTGGCAGTATACACCCTGAAGACATGCTTGGGTGTCATTGAAACCGGGCTAAAAATTTCATCATGGAGTCGCTCGATGGTAAAACTTGCCTTCCTCTCCCTCCTCTAACTGAATGTGACATGCTCCCAGATGACAAGTCTGAAATCCCCACGCCCGAGATTGCCAAACACTATAAACATCTCAGCTCTCGACCCCTCTACATCCATCCTTATCTTGCTTGGGGCCCCACAGTGCCCCCTATGCCCAGCGTCTCAACTTGGGCTGGATGATCGTAGGAGAGGTCTGTGTTGGAGAAGCCCACAAATTGGATTGTGCCAACGTCTACCTGACTAATGTGAGTAATGGACATGCGTCTCTGTTTGACCCTTGTACTAACAGCATCCACATCAAATAGAGGCTGGATATCCCAGTGCTTTGCCATTACTTTCCAAAGGGTAATGATCCAAAAGACCTGTTCGATGAAGACGCCTTGGAAAACAGCAAACACCAGACAACGATAAGCCCGCCATGTCTGTGAAAGACCAAGCCTTCTTGGAAATGTTGGACAGGGAGGTCTTCATGGATGACTCCAACCGTGGGGTGGCGTAGACTCCCTAACAACAGTATGCAAACAGCCAAGTGTCTCACAATGTTACGCCACATGCTGGAGAAGATCTTTGAGGCAGGTCATGCTGAACCAGCCCCACCACTCAGTAAGGAACAAGAGTGCTGGTACTTACCAATCTTTGGAGTTTATCATCCATGCAAGCCAGGCCAGGTGCGAGCAGTGTTTGACCTGAATAATATGCTTTTGGGAGTCCTCGCTTGCTTCCGCAAGGAAGGATATAAAACAAATGTTCTACTGCTTCAAGGTTGGCCAGGAGCATTGTGATTTCTTATGTTTCTTCTGGTTTGAGGACAGCGAGTTTCTGAGTGAGAGTACTGCGGGACTGTACACATTTTTGGCAATAGCCATATATCGTTTGAGAAGAGCGGCTCTGCAAGATCAAGAAGAATATGGTGCAGAGGCAAAACAGTTCATTCTCAGGAACTTCTATGTTGACTACGGGCTTACCTCATTCTCCACTGACGACTACGCCATCCAAGTTCTGAAAAAGACCAAAGGAATGTTAGTCGACTCAAACATACGACTGCATAAAATAGCATCCAACCATAAAGCAGTGATGGAAGCATTTCTGCCTGAAGAACGTGCTATAGAGCTGAAAACCTACCTGAGGACTGTGCAGTGGTTTATTGAGAAACTGTTTAACTATCTGCCAAGTTAGAAGTCAGCTGCATTCTTGCAAGGGCAGAATAATGGTCCTACTAAGCTTAAACCAGATGGAATAGCATGTCACTGTAGAATGCTGTGGTAGCCATGCTGGTTAGGTGAGCCTTTCATTTTGACAACAAAGCATCCCCACACCACAGCACCTGCTGCTACATGTTTCATAGGGAGAACCACGCATGCAGATACCATCCATTTACCTTTGTCAAATGATATTTCATAAAGATGAAGGGAAGTTGGAAAGAAAAAAAAGAATTAACCAAAGTACATATTTCCACCAGGCTGATGCACATTCTTGATTCTTGGTCCAATAATTCTATCTACTTATTAGACTTTATAAACCTTATAGGTTTATATATTAGCTGTCACCTTTCCAACAGTTGGATGGACAGTGTGAAAAAAAAGTATTTTTTGGCATCTATACACACATACACATGAAAGGCACAGCTTGTGTCCTATCTTTTTTTCTTGGCATGAAAGTTCTTTTCAGCATCTGTCTTCAGAATAGGTACTCAAGGCTATTACTTTTGCATTTATCAGCCAATACTTCCTGAGTATCTTTAAATAGCCTTCTCCTTACAGGTGCATTCAGTGATGTTTGCTGTAGATCGCCTCCATGAGGACACATGAAAGAACTTATACTGATACTAAGATCTTATACTGCAAGTGACTTAGAAAGTGGAAAAAAAAAACAGCTAATATCGTTGGCAGACTCATAAAAGCTATGTTTTAAGATTCAACACCGGACTTATGACTTTAATGTGTAACAGAAACTGAGAGGTGGTAAAGGTTGAGCTAGATTATGTTCATTTTTTAAATTTCCTTTGCCAGAGATTCTGGTTGGAAGCAAAGTCCATGACAAACTCATGCTCATATAGGACAGAAGAGAAGTGGAAAATGGGGAACTCTGGATTTAAGACGAGTCCTCACAGACTGATTCACATATTCGAGCATGCACTAATTATTTTTGCTGTTAGTGCTGATGTGTTAGTGCGTATGTGTCAGAGTCTGCGTGTCTGTGTGCTCACTGGGCATTTTGAGGGGGACATGCTGGCCATATGGAAAAGACAATGAAGCAGAGTAATTAAAACAGAACAAAGAAGAGAAGCGCCGGCACCATAATTAGAACACTGATTAATCAGCTGATAATTTTATCTTGATTAATGTGACTGATTTTCTCTTCATTTTGACCCTAGCCAGTCAGGCCCGGTCCAATTAAATTTAAATTATGCGTCGGAATCTGTCCAGTCCACCTCCCCCCTCCCACTCCTCTATCCCACAGACTACATCACAAACACACAGACACTTTCACCATGCACATACAAACCGAGCGACACACTGTGTGTGTGTGTGTGTCTATGCTTTATGCACACACACATGAACATACTTTTTTTTTCACTTCCACTGAAAATCCATCTCAGGCTGAAGCTAAAATCACTGTAGTAAACAGTAAACGTGTAAGCATGGAGGCCAACGCGAGCGACAGAATGAAAAGTCATTTTGCAAAATGCAGCTACGTGCACATACATTGGTATGCTGCAAAATTTTGGCAGTTTGAGTGCTTTTTATCAAGACCATCACGTGAAACATAAACAGCAGTTAGTCACCTGCTCTTACAGAAGGTGCACTTCAGTTTCAGGAGCAGAAGACAAGACATTAACGTCATAGCAGCTACTTATGTTCTGATTTTTCAGTCACTAATATGCCCCGATATTTCAGAATTCTTCTGATTACCTGCCCTCACTGAGTTCCTGCCAATCCCAGTAAGCTGATCCCCATCGCCTCCTTAACACCTTAACTGTACATACCAGCCCTTCCCCCAGTCTTTTGTACTAGCCAGTTTTACACCTGAATTCCATACGGCATGACTGCGATGCAACAAAGCTCCAAATTTTTAATTTATGTAGCCAAAAATGACTAAATCTGAGCAAGTTAAGAAAGTCTGGTGGGCCAAATGTTCCACTCCTGAAACATTCCTGGTGGATAAAAAAAAAAGTCATGGCCATGATGTCACACAGCCCTCCTTATTGTTTCTTCCCTGCTAATCTTGGAATCATCTGATGATGATTTAGCCTCTGAGGGCATTCAGACCAGCAGATATCCAGATTACAGAGATCAGAAATACAACCACATTTAGGCAGTCTGTAACTCACTGTTGAGTAAAAAAAAAAAAAAGTGTTGTAGTTGTAGAGGCATGTAAGTGAAAGAAATACGGGATGCAAGTGAAGCAGCTGACCCATGATTTGTTCTCTTCGCTGGTGTCTCCACTGGCGCCAGAGCTCATTTCTGTGATGCCCCACAATGGCAGGTGCATTTATTCTGTCAATTAGAAGAAGAGGGAGAAAACAGTTGGATGGCTAAATGAAAGAGAAAATTCTCCTCTTCTTTTTCTCTCTCTTCATCCGTCCCTTGTTCCCTCCCCTCCTCTCTGCCTGTCTTTTTATTTCTGGCCTTGGCTCAACTGACTGGCACCACGCCAGGGCCTGCCGAGTGACTTTGGGCACGGCTGCCAACGCTTGCAAGCCCGAGCCGCCTGCACTGATCCTCGTGTGCCAGCGATGGTGGGGGCCACGCCGGTTAGAGGGCAACACTGCTGTCGTCCGTGGCCCGGGTCCCATGGGAGAAAGCATACGGGGCGAGGGTGTTAATGCTTTCAGATCTGGTTAAGAGCAGGGTGACAGCTCTGTTACCTGGGTAGGAGGTAGAACGTGGGAGGAAGGAGGAGGGGAGGAGCATGGAGGGAGTAAAGGGCATCTGCTTCCCTTCTAACACTCAGACATCCAACATAAACCTTCACACAGGCCGAGAAGGACGCTTGGGAACACATTTATTCAAAACTATATAAGCATATGCTTACATACACCATACTGTATGCTTGAATTATATGAGCACATTGTAGGCTGAATTTGGCAACAGTGCTCTGGATAATCTCTGTGCATGTTAGCTTTCAGTTGACCAGATGTTTGGAGGAGAATAAACCCAGCATAAAGGAAACCTTTATGAAGAATTTATGAGATGTAATATAGGGTTTATGAATGGTTTATAACTTCAGATCATCAGAAGTCATAAATAAGAAGGCAGGTTGCCAGGTAACACTGGCTCCAGATAGGACCTTTCACAGGTTTCCCATATTTCCCAGCCACCATAGTTTCTTCTTCATTCTAAGAGGATGAGGGTGAAGCGATAGGGTTACAGTCAGCAGCTACACCATTAGATGCCACTAAATCCAGCACACTGCGCCTTTAATATTTTGTAATGATAATTTGTTCATGGTTGAGAATTCATGTATATCAGGTCAGTTTTCTCCAATACTTTATGACTAACTACCTAAAAACTCAATGACAAACCCATCACTTTTAGGATTTTTTTTTTCTAATAAGAAAAGGTTAGCATGCTAACAAGCTAAACTAGTAAAATGCTGGTTGCTCTTAGCGTTAATGATAAACTGACTTTGACTAAATGAAATTAGTTACAGGCTGTGGGTCAAGCCAACTCACGGGAACCCTTTCTTCACTGTAAGAATAAATCTCATCTTACACTAGAATCTAGCGGTGGTAAACTGTACAGAAATCGCCGTACCGTACTTCATAAATACTTACAATGCATAAATGTTCATGAAGACTATATTTCTTACATTTTTCATATTGTTGCTCACCCAACAATACATATATCATAACATTTTGACCTTTAAGCTTATACTTGCCATATACCCCCCAAAGAACATGTCATACTGCCGTGCACATCTCACATCAACACTTTTATGCTCACAACATGATAAACATCTTTGGCATGGCTAATTGTTAAATTTATTTCAACTGGCTAAAATGAAAAACACATTTTGAACATTTGATCTAACAGCTTAGATTTCTTTACAGTAACAATTCCAGCTTGTGTTCAGATTCATAGTGTACTACCAGTCAAGCTAAAATCAAATTGTTATATTACTATGGAATAAAATCGTATCCAGGACACTGACAGTGTCTGGTGGAATGGTCTCCCAGTTATGGGAGGCTACTTATTAAAATGAGAAATCCTGTGAAAAATCCTCGGCTGCCTCTCCGCAGAGACTGCTGCCTTCACTGTCAGTGGTCAGCAGGTCTCCCAGAGAAATAATGTTGTCTTCTGTCAGCCTCTCCATACCTCCTGTCCGAGGTCCTAGTGTTAGTGTGCCAGCCTTGCTAGGCGATAAATAAATGATGAAATGTGAAATTAATAAAAACATGAATGACTGTGGCGATGACACTGTGTGACAGCCCAGAAATGGGAATTAGGAGCCAAAGCAGCTCTAAAGCTGGGTTATTGGGCAGGGGCCCCGCTAACGAGCCGTGAGATTGAGTTTGACACGTCGAAGAACAGGTGCTCGTTTATTTTCCCAAATAAAAGGACAGTGCCACAACTCGCCTGTCCAAACCAACGCATGACAAAGTAAAGCTCTCCCCTGTTAAGGTCTGTGTGATTACCAAGCAACCTAGTTAAATGAAAAAAAAAAAAATCTTCAGGAGTGTCTTTATATATGTGTGTTTATATCTCTGGATAATCCAGCTTGATGCCATCCTTCAGATGTTGTCGAACGCCTTCCGGCGCTGTAGCGGCATTTTGCCGGGCGCAGGTGTGGCAGTGTGGGCAATAACAAGCGCTGAGTAATTACCGCAGCCATATCCATAACAGCCCTAAACCCCCAAAGTGTGCTCAGGGTACCCCTCTACCCCCTCATCTCCTCCACCACCTCCCTCCATCCTCTCCTCTTGCTATCACTCTCTCTCCCTCTCTCTCTCGAGCTAAATCATAGAACTGGGCTCGGGTCCAGGGGCCCTTGCTGCCACTGCCCGGTTTCTGGTGGGGAGGGAAATAAAGCCGGACGTGCCTCTCGGGATGCTTTAATGTCAGCGTTAATTGTGAGTTATGGGGAAACATGGCAAGAGCGCAGAGGTCAGGCCTGTCACCAATCACACTCTTCAGGCGGAATTTACCACAACGCTTCCTGTTTATCTCCCCATCAACAGAGAAGAACACGAGGAAATTAGCATTAGCACACCGATCTGTTTCCATCACAACCCCCTAAATCCAGCCGCCTTTTGTTTTTTACCCTGTGCATCTCAGTTCGTCCTGGCTGACTATGTCACCCTCTTGGTTACAATATGAGTTGATATGAGAGGACCAAAATTTGATAGCGAGCGTCCTTTTATTTCATCAGCTTTGGGAAATATAAGATTTTATAATACCTCTGAACAGGGTAATACTGTAATGTTATTCATTTAATGAGATAATCTTAACTCTCTGGCTCAAAGGTGGAATGAGAGCGGTAACGGCGCTCATGATGGGCCATTTTTCTCTATGAGTCATTGCACACCCTGAACCCGGTGTCGATGTCCCAATCTCTCATTAGTGCGTCAGTACAGAGCCAAATTAGCTAAAACAGACGGTGTCAGAGCGTGCACAGAGCCAACTTCCATGTCACAGGCATCAGGATGAAAACTAGTTAAAAAGCCAATAAGTGAGGTATATCCGCTTATAAAATGAAATCTATGCAAAGAGCCATGGAAATTATAGAGGGGATCAGAGCTGGCTTCGTGTTGAACAATATATTGCTGTAATAATTTCTCTGTAATTTACTATTTCAATTTCACTAATTTTATGGTTACCAAAGGGGGAAAAATCATTACCTTTGTTCATTTAAATCTATATCTTACTGAATCTCATAATTTGTTGTCTTCCTCCCGGTAAGCTAATTATGACACAAGTTAACTTAAGTTCTCTGCAAGTATTAGTTCTACTCAAGCAGCAACCTCCATGACTGTGAAGTGAAGCCTGGTACAAAAAACAATTGTGGCTCTATTGCTAATTCCCCTGTTCATGACTATACTGAGGGTCATTTTTTTTATAGAAGGATTACAGCTTTGCATATTACCTTTGGTATTAATAGCAAATAACAACAATGTGTTATCCAATATAAGCTTCTGTTAAATTCTGCAGCCCAGTAAACAGCAGCGTGGAGATGGCCACCAATGTATGTCCAATATTTTTCTTCACTGTCTTGGTCTCCTGGGAAGAATTCTTTGCTTGTTAGCTTGCTAAATGCTCTGTGCACTATGTTTACCATCTAGTCTAATAACAGTCTAATTCTGACTGTCTGCTGTTTGTTGCTTAGCAGGTCACTGGGCTTGGTTGATAGCAATATGTGGTGAATGGATGGATTTGTATTTATATAGCGCTTTTTACAACACTTGTCACATTCACACTCTGATGGCGGAGGCTCATTGGGAGCAATATAGCACTTCCTGTCTGAAGAGCTCATGATGACACAAAGCTCACTACATACACACACATGGAACAGCCATCAGGAGCAATTTCAGGTTCAGTATCTTGCCCAAGGACACTTCAACTAGAGGAGCCAGGAATCGAACCCTCTGAATACTTGACAGCCTGCTCAACAACACCTCAGCCAAAGCCATCCTGAAACTGCAGTCCATAAAAACCAAATAATGAGCTAGAAGAGGCTGAAATGCTCAATACCTGTTGAGCTGAGGTTAGCTTGGGTAATAATTCTTTGTGGGTTCATCACTTCAGGCAACATCTTTCACATTACACATCGCTTGTTAATACAAGAGGACTGACATTTTTGTCATTCCCTGGTCCAGCACTGCTGATAGCATGATGAAAAACAGGAGGAAGGTTGGAGGGATAAAAGTAGTCCTTAAGCAAATGATTGAGGAAGAATGCCACGGCCAAAGCAAGCCAAATACACCAAGAAAATTCAAATTCATGACAGTGGGAGGACTGAAGTGATGAGAGCCCAGGGAGGACAATGTGTTATCATCCTTGCAGCTTGCAGGCCGTGCCTCTGGAGCAGAGGAATGAGGTAACATTACTTTAACAGCTGTGCAAACACAGCTAATGCCTGCTACTGCTGTTTCCCCTCTCAGTCTGCAACACTGCTAATCATAGCACATAGCCTGTGAACCCCTGTGACTTTACCCAGAAGCAAAACCAATATGCACCTCCAAAAAAAAATCACATCCTCCTCCATATCCCACCAAATGACTCAGGCATCACAGGGAGGATTAGATGGGCCTAAACCTGAGCGGGTTTAACTGGAGGCGTTCAGACTACATATCAGGTCATGCAACAAAACACAGATAACAACATCAGATGTCGAACCTACCATTGTTCTGAGGTTATGCTTTAAGCACATTTGAGTTTACGAAATGACACACTGTGTGTCCTAAAAGCTCATTATCTAAAGGTTGTGGTGTGACATTTTTGACCCAGGAGAGTTGGACTTAATCTTATCAGATGCAGAAGTGGAAACAGTACAAGATGATGATATTAAAGTAAAGGTGTTATTGTCATTTGTTTCATGTGCTGTCACTCTGGTCTCCTCACCTGCTCCTTGTGTGCTAATCTGCGTTGGTGCTTTAAAGATATGCTATTATTTTTGATCATCACTGATGATCCTTTTGTCCAGCTGTGGAGTAAGAGGACATTGGGATGAACTGTAACAACCATGGTCCAGGAATGGGATGACCAATGTCCGACTGGGAAAAAAAACGTGACGCAAACGGAAGTTTGCATTTTGTACTAACTTTGACTGATTGTTACAACTGGCATGTTGTTCCATGACTGAGGGCACACTTGCCTAGTTTTTCTATGTTAGCTTTTTCTTAGAGCTCCACCTAGCCCTCATGGAAACGTACATTGGACTGACCCCTAAGTTCCCAATTATAATGCTCAGTGATTTACAACTCTACTTTAGTAGGAATTTGAAAGTTCAGAGGTAGTATTGCCAGATTCTGATATAAATGCATCTGGGATGGACACCTGCAGCAAACTGATCTTTGTATGGAAAGTGAATGAAGGCAAAAGCACAAAGAGACAGAAGGAGTAGGCTAGTATCACATGCCCGTACAGACAAATCAACTGAATGACAATGGAAATGCAACATAGTATACATTATATTCACTGTGTATGCCACGTTTCAGACAAGGAATTCCCACTTAAATGACGGTTCCATTGCTTTTCTGTGACAGAGGTTATTTTTTCCCATGTTCATTGTACAATGGAGTGATTTTCTCCACTCTGTAGTCCATTCGGACAGTTAAGAGGAGGATGTTGGGAGCTTTCTCTAAGTGGAATCAGAAAGGTATTAAATGTGTTGGAGATTTGTATATACAAGGTGTATTTGCCTCATTTTCTCAACTACAGCAGAAATTTGGTTTGGAAAATAATAACTTTTTTCAGTATCTGCAAATTAGGGACTATATACGTAGATATCGGGAGGATTTTCAGACTGAATTAAAAAATTTTATGGATGACTGTCTGAAACTGTCTATAAATGAACCTAAGCTAATAACACGCATCTATAATATTCTCCTGTTATCAAGTCCCTTCCCCGCCGATATGCATAGACGCAAGTGGGAGAAAGAATTTGGCGAACCGATCACGGATGATCTATGGGATAGAGCCCTTGAGAAGATCAACACCTGTTCACACAGTGCAAGACACTGCCTTATTCAATTTAAAATTATACATATGCTCCACTTCACAAAGGAAAAATGACATAATATATATCCAGAAATATCACCTCTATGTGATAAATGTAAATCTTCTATTGCAACCCATCTTCATAGCTATGCCCTATGCCCCCAAATTTACTCTTTCTGGTCTGGTGTTTTTAATATAATGTCCGAGGTTATAGGGTTTGTGATAAAGCCAGAACCTTTACTTATTATTCTTGGGGTGTCTGAAGCCTTTAAAAAATTAAACAAAGCACAACAATGTTTTATTTCATATGGCCTTATAATAGCAAAGAAAATGATTGTTACGTTATGGAAGAGTGTAAACACACCGACACCTAAGATGTGGTTAGGAGAATTAACTAATACACTCCACCTGGAAAGAATAAGATATGTTCTAGAAGACAGACTCCAACATTTTGACGTAACTTGGCAACCTTTTTTACAGTACCTTGCTAATACCAATACAACTTAAAAGTCGGTCTCTTATGTCTAGCGGAGTTCCCGTGATATTCTTCAGACGGGTCTTCTTGTGGGGGGAGGGGGGGTCAACCTGCTATGTTCTGTTTCTGTTGTTTCTGTTATGTGTTCTGTAATAACTCTGTAATTACTCTGTTTGTATGTTTGTATTATAAATGCCCAATAAAAATACATGGGATAAAAGAGGAGGATGTTAGAACCCTGAACAGGAACAGCAAAGGCATTGAGAAGTACAGCACTGAGGACTGTATTCTACATATCATGGTCCTGCATGGCTGTCTAGATCAAAGACAATGAAGAAAGGACATGAATGACATTTCTCATTCATCTCACAGGTGTCCAAAGTGCTGTTTTGAAGCTTTAAGTATGCATCGCCATGCTGGCTGTCCTGACTCGTCCGCCTCCCAGCTAGTCTAAATATCGGCAAAGACGTGGATCATCAGACCTAAAGTGGGCTAAATGAAGCCATCTGTAATGGCACCCACCAGTCAATCAAATTGTTAATTCTGCATAACTTTAAGTCTTAATGTAATTTGAACAGGAGAGTTCTATAATGATATGATAGTGATATACACTCACTGGCCACTTTATTAGGTACATTTATTAGGTGCTAGTATGGGGTTGGACCCTCTTTTGCCTTCAGAACTGCCTTAATCCTTCATGGCATAGATTCAACAAGGTACTGGAAACATTCCTCAGAGAGTTTGGTCCATATTGACATGATAGCATCACGCAGTTGCTGCAGATCGGCTGCACATCCATGATGCAAATCTCCAGTTCCACCACATCCCAAAGGTGCTCTATTAGATTGAGATCTGGTGAGTGTGGAGGCTATTTCAGTACAGTGAACTCATTGTCATGTTCAAGAAACCAGTCTGAGATGATTCGAGCTTTATGACATGGCGCGTTATCCTGCTGAAAGTAGCCATCAGAAGATGGGTACACTGTGGTCATAAAGGGATGGGCATGGTCAGCAACAATACTCAGGTAGGCTGTGGCGTTGCAACGATGCTCAATTGGTACTAGGGGGCCAAAGTGTGCCAAGAAAATATCCCCCACACCATTACACCACCACTAGCAGCCTGAACCGTTGATACAAGGCAGGATGGATCCATGCTTTCATGTTGTCAACGCCAAATTCTGACCCTACCATCTGAATGTCGCAGCAGAAATCGAGACTCATCAGACCAGGCAATGTTTTTCCAATCTTCTATTGTCCAATTTTGGTGAGCCTGTGCAAATTGTAGCCTCAGTTTCCTGTTCTTAGCTGACAGGAGTGGCACCCGGTGTGGTCTTCTTCCGCTGTAGCCCATCTGCCTCAGGGTTCAACGTGTTGTGCGTTCATGCATACCTCGGTTGTAACGAGTGGTTATTTGAGTTACTGTTGCGTTTCTATCAGCTCAAACCAGTCTGGCCATTCTCCTCTGACCTCTGGCATCAACAAGGCATTTTCGCCCACAGAACTGATGCTCACTGGATATTTTCTCTTTTTTCGGACCATTCTCTGTAAACCCTAGAGATGGTTGTGCGTGAAAATCCCAGTAGATCAGCAGTTTCTGAAATACTCAGACCAGCCCATCTGGGGCCAACAACCATGCCACATTCAAAGTGACTTAAATCACCTTTCTTCCCCATTCTGATGCTCGGTTTGAACTGCAGCAGATCGTCTTGACCATGTCTACATGCCTAAATGCATTGAGTTGCTGCCATGCAATTGGCTGATTAGAAATTTGCGTTAACAAATAGCTGGACATTTGTCCCTAATAAAATGGCCGGTGAGTGTATATTATAATGATATATATAATAATGTATGTCCAGGGTGTACCCTGCGTCTCGCCCAAAGTCAGTTGGGATAGGCTCCAGCCCCAGAACAACCCTGATGATGAATTTGGGTGAAAAAACAGATTTCAGTCAGATTGTTAGATATCTGACTTTCTTTTTTTTTCCACTTCATGTCCACCATAATATGATTTTGCATGCAGATATCAGTTTACAAAATACAAATCATCTTCACCAGCCGTCACATTACTGTACATTATCATTTACTCCTCCCAGTGCATTGCACAAATGTACACTGTATGCAAACACATACACATTTGAGGGAAAGCCCCAACAGTCATGAAATACAGGTAGACTGATAAATGAGAGGGGATTTCTGATGGACTTCTACTGTCCAGTCTCATCTCATCTCAGTCTTCATATGATAAATATGAATATGTTTGATATTTCCATTTGCACTGATCGATGCACTCACAGTGAGGAGACCTGGACTGGATTCCTCCTGGAATACTCACCAAGCAGACACTGACCAGCAGCACTGAGCGAGTCTTGTATGTAGAGATAGAGTATGTTAAGGAGTCATGAATAAAACACAAAGGACATCATAGACAATACTGCACACTCAACTCAGCTGCACACACACACACACACACACACCCTCCTCCTCCCCCCGTCCTGTTTTCCATAAATAATGCATTAAAAGGAGGAAGAGCTTGTTTACTTGTGGTTTGTGTGGTCCTTCTCAGGCAAATTATTTTCCTCTGTTTGACTGATGGGTCAGGCGAGGAGGAGACTTCATTTTCAATCTCCTTCTCTTTTTATACTTTTATGTAGAAAAAGAAATAAAAAAAAAAAACGAAGAAATAAATATCCAACAGCGACTCCTCTGTATTTCACATATGCAGTGGTGCATTGTAGGAGGCAGCTACAGAAGCAACACTGTCAAACTAACAATGCTAGACAAGTGGTAAGTGTGTATCGCAGTGGTCTTTTTACAAATAATTTGAAAGTGTGACACTGCCGAAGGTTCAGAATCTGACAGGAATGCCAACGCAGCCGTACTGGACTGTTAGTGTAACGATCAGCAGGCTGTCAATTGTTCTCACTGAAAAAAAGTGAACGCTTTGTCAGTTTGTTTACCTCTCCAGATGCCACGCCAACTAGTGAGAAAAAGTCCTTGGTCGTGCAAAGACTTTTTCAAATAAAACCCACCATTTGGTTGACGCAAAGCAAAACGCAACTCCGCCACAAATGCAATATGTGTACAGCACCCAGAGACAATTAAAACCACAATCTATAATGAATGAAATAAGGGTCTAATGAAGAGGCTCAGACAGAGCATCGCTGACCCTCTCTGACCCGCACATGAAAAGAGACGCAGTCGGCAGAATGCCTACAAAGCGTCGTCCCTGCCTCTTTGAAGTGACGTGGAAAAACTCGCCATCTGGCGTGATCATCACATTTTCACTTTGACAATCCTCGAATTCTCACACTTAAACCGACTGGCTGAAGCAGCCCCGCTCTGCCTCGCTTCTCCTCCATAACGCCTCAACTACCACACAACATGGGCCCGCCGCTTTACTTTGCAGGTATGCAGTTGCGTATCCTTTTGTGCTTTAAGGGTAACTGAAGGTGAACACTAGAAATGAATGTTGTTTGTGTGAGAAGATAATCTTTCCTGTCATAAAAGACTGCAAACATTGATGGAAGGAGCTTCAGCCAAGGTCCTCTTACTCCTGAAATGTCATGTTAGTAAGTATGGACTTCTATTGGATGTGATATTGTTGCATTGCAACAGCAGTGTGTGGAATAAGCCATAACAATGGGGAGCTCCTATTCAGTGCACACTGCTAAGAGTGCTACATGTTCTGTCATGACCAGCTATCCAAATATAAACAAAGAATCATTTTTAAAAAACTGTTTAGTGGAAAGTAAGAATTTAGTTTGACATCAAATTTGATTTATGTGGACTGGATTTTAAAGTCACAACACTTTTTTGCTGTATTCGACAATTACATGCAAACACACAGTATATATAGTGTTTGGATGATTAATGTGACATTTAAAGGACCTGTGTGTTGTATTTTCTGGCAATAATAGTTGTTAATGATTACATCCCCCATGCCTCACCCTCTCCTTCCTAGTGTGATGAGTTTATCTATTCTGAGCTACCGTACAATCATGGCGGACTCTGGAGAAGATGTAAACCGGTTGCCTGGTCGTGCCGCTTCGCACTTCATAACGTCACAAAAATCAGGACTTACCTGACTCAACATGCTACCCAACTCCTGACACAAACTGTGGTCATCGGAAGGCTAGATCACTGTAACGTCCTCACGGGCCTCCCAGCCTGCACGGCGAAACCCTTTCAGATGATCTAGAACACGGCAGTGCGCCTGGTTTTCAGTCGAAACCTGGTTTTATCAAGCTCCACTGGCTACCTGTCGTAGCTCACATTAAATTCAAATCCCTCATGCTGACTTCAAAGTAGTCTCAGGGTGATCTAAACCTTATTTGTCTTTAAAAAATCCCCTGCAGACCCAACTCTTCAGAGAGCACCTCCCCTCCTACAACTGGACATGCTACATCTATCCCCATCTACAACTGTCACTTGATTCTATGTGAGTAGTACTTATTGTTGCACTAACATGTCCTTGTCACACTGTATGTTGATTATCTCCCTTTCTTTGTAAGTCGCTTTGAATAAAAGGGTCAGCTAAATGAGTACATGTAAATGTAAAATATAAAAGGCTCATTCTAAGGTCATTTTCCATTAAACGCGAATAAAAACAGAGTTATGCATATTATATTACATTTCTCCCTCTTAATCTGACACACAAAACCTCCAAACATGAAATGAAGCACAGTGAGATAAGGTGCATAGACTGTAAGGTTAAGTACTTACAGACAGTTGCCTGTATCGGCTAGTACCATTTTGCACCAATGTGGATACCTTTCAAAGCTATGCAGATTTTAAAGCATCTGCATAGCTTTCCTTTTTCACTTCTCTTCAGTTATGATCTGACATTGAATGGACGCCTTGACAAACACGGGCATCAGCAGTGTGAACTTCTCTGCAACCGTTCATTAGTATTAGTATTAGTATTGCAAAAGACAACATAAATGTCTATTTAACAACAACAAATCAACAATGGGTGTTGGAGGCCACATGAGGTTGACTTCTTGCTGGAGCATTGCTGTTGCATGGAAGCTCTTATCTGTAGAAGTTCACAATCATACATGAACGTTCCTGAAAACCACACTGACAAGAGTTCTATGAAAAGCTGTTTTCAGTCATGAAGTCTCAGCTGAAAACGCAGTTAGAGCAATCAATTTTAATGTACCACGAGTGTGGACGTGGCCACGAACACACCATAATCAGTGGAGATAGCAGCTCGTATGTTCTCTCTCCTCTGTGTTCCTGTTGAATAATAAACTCTGCTTCTTAAGTGCGTGTGATGCCACACCTCAGTGCATCTAAAATATGGCTTGAAACGGTGTTGAATCCAGTAGTGTTAAAATATGCACAGAGAAATCCATCTTACACTGTTGGCGTACGTGCAACCGTCACCATCACCACCACCCTGTCCACCCAAACCTGGCAACACACAAGTGTGAGCCACATCGCCAAGCCCTCAACCTGGCACACAGACGTGTGATCCTCACTTCAAGGTCTGTAAATTATTCAGGTCAGATGGAGATGAGAAACCCATCAAGTTTACTTTACTCTCTTTCTTTTACTTTCTGGACAGGAGGTCTTGATGTTGAGCAGCCAGCAGTGTATCTATAGTGTGGTGTATCTAAGTGTGGTTACATGGTATACTACTAGTATGATGTGTTTCCTGGTCAAAGTCTTTTCATGTAAGCAGAGCGGTGTTAGGATATGGTCACTTTTACCAACTAGTAAATCAATGCTGTTGCAGGTGTATGAGATCGATGCGTCACTGTATATTTATATATTTTGTTGCTGTTTGTATTTACAATTGCTGTTTGTATTGGTCAGCTGTGCTAATTTACAAATCAAAGTTGAACACATGAACTTGAATTTGTCAGTATTTCTGGCTCTAACTGAAGCTTCGGATATGAACAGGACAGACCTATATGTACCCATAGCCACCAAGACTTTCTTAAAATGAAGGACAAAACCAGAACAGCACTGGTTACTTTCTACATCCATTCATGTCTTGACCCTCCTCTCTAAATGACTCACACTTAAACACAGCCTCTAAAACAGCAAAGTTTCCTCATTAAATCAAGTCATCTATTGAAAATTTTGCTTATTGCGGTCAGGTAAATCTACACAAATCTTCCAAACCACAGTTTAAGCAGCTTGTGAACAAGCAAGCTCCAACAGCTAAGATAAGATAGACTTTAATGATCCCACCCCAGGGAAACTCACTTATCATAGCAGCTCATATACACAAGGGTGATAATAAATTATTCACAAGTAGGAAATATACGGAAAAAGTCATGAAGTCGCGCTGGTGTTACAGAGTGTGACAGCTGCTGGAATGAAGGAGCTGTGGTAGATCTCCTTCTTACATGGTGGGAGTCGCAGTCTGTAGCTGAAGGAGCTGTTTAAGGCCTCCACACTCTCATGCAGGAGGTGATCCTGTTCATGATGGATGTCAGCTTTGCTAACATCCTCCTCTCCCCCATCTCTCCCCCATTTCTCCTTTGGAGTCTAGGGGGCAGTCGAGGACAGAGGCCATCTTCACTAGTTTGTTGAGTCTTTTCCCGTCTCTCGAGTGCCATGTTCGAGTAGTAGCTGGTAACCTGCTTGCAGTTTGAGCCAGTTTGATAGCTGATAGGCCAGCTAGCTACTATTATTGACACCAGACAGTTCTTCTTACCAGCTACCAGCTTGCGTAACCAGTTCCCTGCTCTTAAGGTGGACTTTTTATTCATTTATTTTTTTGATGTGTGTTGATTTTTTTTGATGTTTTTGTATCATATGTAGCAAATATTTCATTTTATAAGCAGGTCTTCTGTGACATTATCCACCTCAGTGATCAAACCTCATCTCTTAGGTTTACAGAGGTTAGTAGTCAAATTCATAATTCTGAAGCATTTAGAGATGAAAGACCAAGTCAATAATCATAGTCAATGGAGAATAAGTATGGCTGGTCATTATACTTGCCAAGTTCCCAACATTATAGCCTAGATCATGGGACAAAATCTAACCCAAACCAGGGATTTGTATTTGTGTTAATGTCAGAGACTGTTTTACATTGAATTTATGGAGTTATATCATTACAGAAATGTGGAGTCAGGAGGACATGGGCGTCTTCTGAAAAACGGAAAACTAAGGAGAATCTTAACAGGTGACAAGTATATACATCTATGACAGTGGATCCTGCAGCGTAATTTTTCAATTTTCCAGAAAACACAGTGAGTTTACACTGAACTGCACACAGTAAAATAAATCACATTGTAACATATTGGTGTTCTTGCTCTCCCTTTAAAGGTCATTTGATTTGTCCCCAGTCAATTTTTAGAAGTATAATGTAAGTAGGTCTGAAAAGTCACCAACTTGGCATGTGTTCATATTTAGATTATATTTTGACGATATAAAAGCACAGTAGTTTTTGGTCTCTATATACCTAATTTGCCCATTCATGACAACTGTACTGAGGGTGAATTTTTATACTACTCACCTGTTCAAAGGATTAAAGTTGCACATAATTACACAATTACACATAAACAGCATGGCCACTTTGACTGGCAGGTAGGTGCCATTACAAATGGCTTGCTTGAGAACCCCGGTGACAGATGATCCTCATCTTGCTGCTGATTTTTAGATTAGCCTGACGCAGAAGAGGCAGCACAGCCAATTTTGAGCTTTAAAACAATGTTTCTCAATCTTATGGGTGGGGTGACTCGTGCACTTACCATTCTTTATACTGTATTTAGTGTTGGAGAGTTGTATGTGCAGACACACTAGAGTTTGTTTGTCACTATGTGACAAAGTGGACATGCACCTATTTAAAAACGCACAGATGGACTTACTGTGTGGTGCTAACAAGGCTTTACCCAGCAACACAGTCAACCTCTGCAGCTCATCTTTTAGGATTTGAATTTAAGAAAAGAAAGTTAAAAAGAAGTTAAACACATTCTCAGTGGGGGTTGGACTTTGTCCCCAATTCTGTTCATGATATCCATGCATGGAATTCCAAGGCGCAGCCACGGTGAGGAGGGTGTCTGGTTTGGGTTCTCTTGGCTTCATCAATTAGAATAGATGGATGGGCGGATGGACAGATGGATGGTGAAAAAATAACAAAATCTTTATATTGCTGTTGGTGAAATTATGACACATTACTGGTACCTCCATTTTGTCCAATTGCATATTCTATTAATGATGCATGATCATTAAGCTTACCAACCATCTAATGAGAGAGTTTAGACTCTGAACTTCCTGCATCCATTAACTGGGACAGAATTCCAGTAAATGGTTGTGGTTGTGAGTCATGAGAACTTCATCATGCTAACCTGCCACACACTTGGCTCTCTGGGAGAACACCACAGTACTCTTTAAAATACAGTCTCTTCCACAGTTCTGATCTCTGTCCAACAGCACCTTGTTTGGGTCCCTGCAGCCACACACACACACGCACACACACAGCATGCCACAGTTTTATTCAGTATTTCATAGCGTGTGGATGTGCTCTTCATATTTTACTGATATTTTACTTGCCTACCGGGTGTCATTGGAATAAGAATGTCTGTGGCCTTCTTCCAATAGATATTACCAGAAGGAATTTGGGGATTAGTTCAGAAATAAAACAACATGGTGACAAGAGATGATTGCATATGTGCGCGTGTGTGAATGTGTATGTCTGCGTGTGTATGTTTAAAACCCTATATGCACGTTGCTGAACATGTGGCTACATCTGTGTCTGTGTCTATGTGTCTGTGTGTGTGTCACGTACGCCACCGGTCACAGGTGAGTGTCATGTGTGATGATCATTATTGCCATACACCTGCTCCGCTCCCGCAATTAACTTTGCCGATGCAAATGAGCCTTATTGCATCACCGAGGCCTAGCCTCCTCCCCAACAGACTAGACGATGTTCATCTGCTGGATCTAATTAAGGTAATGAGAGAGGGAGGGAGAGAGATGGAAGGATGGATGCAGGAGTGGAGGAGAAAGGCGGAAGGTGGAAAAACAGGGAAATGGGGATGAAAGAAGTTGGCACTAGAATAGAAAATAAAGAAGAGGAGGTTTTTGCTGTGTGTGTGTGAGTGTGTGTCTGTTTTGATTACAATAATTTATGGTTTATAGGAGTGTACTGAATGTATGCAGTAGTAATATGACTACAAGGGAAGTCCCCTGCAGTGTGTGTGTGTGTTATGTGTGTGTCTTTGCACATGTGTGTGTATATCGTATATGTTTGAACCGGTTGCAGAATTAGATGTATGTGTTTTTCCAAGTGTGTATCAGATCTTTTTATAGTGTGTGTGTGTGTGTGTTTGTGCGTGTGTGTGAATTGATGAAGTGTCGGAAGAAAGGAAGGAGGAGAGAGAGGAGGGGAGGAGACACCAGGTGTTCTGACAAGGACAACAGCCGTCACACACACACACACCAACAGAATTATGCACATGAACATGCAAACAATCAGAAATGCGTACCTTCACACCTGCGCACACACACACCTTGATAAACACCCCAATGCCCAGACACACACTCATACGTGTGACCTCCGTACTGCACTGGTGTTGCTGTTCACACACTCAAATACCCTCTTCTCATTCTCATATTTGTGTGATGTTGAGTCATTTCTTTAAGCAATAAGTCAACATGCTGTTTACACTTAAACACACATGCCTGGAAAAGTGTTGGTTGCAGCAAAACAAATGTCAACTTAACTTGTATTAATGTCCGGCAAAGTGGTTTATGATTGAGGACAGAAGTGACCAGTGGCAGCAGCAGGAGAAATGTATTGGTAATTTTATTAATTAATGTCAGAATGAATGCCAATACATCAGACATGCAGGTTTCCAGAACAGACTTAGATATTCTGGTCATCCTTTGACCTTTCAGTCAAATAAATGATCCATGACTAGGTATGTCGTAAACTAAGTCTAGTGTGTATCCAGTAGTCTATGTTGGTAGAATAGTGTGGAGCAGTCAGTAAATATCTTTCTTCGGATCGGAGTGTTTGTTAGACAGATGCTGCCATCCTGAGGCCCTGTGTTATTGACATATTTAGTGCGGTGGTACATAAAGTTTGTGGTTTGTGCTTGTGGTTTTGTCCATTTTGGGAGATTGCTGTTGCTCAGTTTGGAAAATATTAATAAATGCTGGCTCAATGGCCATTAGACTTAAAAATGGCAGCACTGAAAAACAGTAACCTACAACTACAACAAAAAAAGAATCAGTTGTCAGTGTCAGTAATACTTATACAATACTTATACAAGATTCAGGACCAGAAACATCAAGTTCACATGAGAGGATGTTGTGAACAACGTACACATTAATGAAGACAGGAGCATCCACATTTAGGTTTACAGGAAATCTACACATACAGACCTGTGGCCTCATGTACAAAGGTTGCGTACGCACAAAAAAGTGACGTACATTTCTACAACTATTGTTCCTTTGGCGGCACTTACCCCTAAAATACACAGCATGAACGACTCCGGAACGGCTCCGCTACGGAAGTGGAGCCAATACGTTTCAACTTTAGTGTCAGCTCACACAGTCTCCAGATCCACTGTGACATGGCTCCGGAATGACTGCGGCGTCCAGCCCTCCGCAACACATACCCAAAGCTTCTATTTTCCCCGGACGCCGGAGCATGGCACATAAATTCAGCACAGAGCAGATTGCGCGGGGAGGGAAATCGAATATAAAATACAAAATAATTTCATAGTTTCTCAATAGTTCAATAGTTTCATTACAAGAAAATGTCATAATGGGCGGGGCTGACCTGAAGTCAACAGGTCAGAGGTTTTTAGGTGTCTTTTCACCCTGTTGACACCATGGATGAGGAGAAGTTGATTCTGATCATTTACGACACCTCACATCCTTTTTATAAGGACACTAGCAAAAAAGATGCAACGTGGAATGCCATTGCAGGAGTCAAAGAGACTACAGCCGGCAATATTGAGTGATTATGCGTGAATTTGTGAGATCTCGTGCCAGCAGAACCACACCAGAACGTGTCACAAACAGATTACACGGGACTCACACCGGGCGCGTAATGGCAGCGTCACGGCAGCGCCACGGTTCAGCTCCGTCCTCTGCCCGGCGTCAACTCACACCGGGCGCGTAACGGCAGCGTTACGGCTGCGTAGTGAACTAGACGTATTCACGCGAGAATCCCGAACATACGCGAGTCCCCGCGATAAACTGTGTATAAAAGAAACAACAACAACAAACAGCTAACTTTGCTTCTCCGGCGTAGGAGAGATTATAAAAAGGATCTGTTGTGTCATAAATTATTGTGTGTTGTTCCACTTCAACAATTAGTCTCTCGTTGTTCATGTTGAGACTCTTTGATTGACTGACAGATGACCTGGTGCCACCGGTCATAACGTAATGTGGACGTGAAGCTGTGACAGGCGACATGAACTGCATTTTGTGTTTTATTTTGAAAGGGGGCAGAAGTGTATTATGCTGATTCTGTGTCAGATTTCCTGTCTGGTGCAATCTGCTCTATTGAAATTGACGTGGTTTAGCAACGGCTCACGTCAAAAATAGAAGTGCTACGTAAAAATAGCGCTGCGGAGCGGAGAGACGCTTCTGGAACGCTCCGCAGCGCGCCCAGTGTGAGTGGTCTCATTGATTATAATGGCAGCGATCAGCAACGGCTGACGCGACGCAGCCGTATCGCGCTGCTGACGTCCCCGGTGTGAGACGGCAGAGTACGCGATTGTTCCGGAGCTGTTCCACATGCAGTGTATTTTAGGGGTTAGAGGTGACGCTGGAAAACTGTTAATAATGTGAAAACAAGTATACATCATAGTGATGTGCACATCAGAGACACACTTATAAACAATTAACACACACACACACACACGTGTTTGCAATTATATGGGTGGATATAAAAGCATGTGCAATGTGATGAAGAAAACGGTATTAATAATGGCAGCGTTAGCGTTAGAGGACCTTGCAAATGGTGCAATCCGACGTGATCGAGTATTTAGGGAATGCGAGGATTTACTTGCAAACAATGATAATTGGCTCATAAGCCGATTTCGTTTACCAAGGCCAGTGTTACTGGAGTTGTGTGCAGAGCTGCGGCCGGCCCTAGAGCGCAACGTGGTGAGGAGCCAGGGGTTGTCTGTGCGCACACAGGTGCTGACCACGCTGGGGTTCCTGGCAACAGGGGCATTCCAGCGGGAGCTGGCCGATCGGTCAGGAGTGTGCCAGTCAACCCTGAGCCGAGTCATGCCAGCTGTGTGGGATGGAATCATCCGGATGTCATCCCGGTACATCAAATTCCCATACAATGCTGTTGAACAGGCCAATATTAATTGGAGCTTAAAGCAGAGTTTCAGGAGACGGACCACACCTCAACAGCGCCACTTCCGACAGTCCTATAAATACCCTCCATAACCCCGTGGTTCCGTTCACGCTCGTTTTCCGCACGCCCTTCCCACCCACCCCATTTCTTTCACCTTGTCTTCTCTCTTTCCTAGGGCCTGTCAGGGGGTCCATCCTGCCCGGTTGCTACAACGGATTCCATACGGACGCTTCCCCCACACCGCAGTATCAGACCCAAGAACTTCACAAGATCATTCTTCGTCCGCAATCATTAATTTGTCATTTTGATTCTTCTGTACACGTGACATCCATTGGGTCAGAGGGTGTCACTCCCTGTACAGATTGTAAGGCCCTTCGAGGCAAAACGTGTTCATGACTTTGGGCTATACGAATAAAATTTGATTCGAATAATAATTCTAACGTGTCTTGTTGATGGTGTCGCCGTGCTAGTGAAAGTGCAATTTGCAGCGAGAGCCGGTTTCCCTAATGTAATCGCTATCGACTGCACACACATTGCTATAAAAGCGCCACCACACAATGAGTTTGTTTATGTTAATAGGAAACACCTTAATTACATCAATGTCCAAATCATATGTGATGCGCAAATGCAGCTCACTAACATCGCGGCAAGGTGGCCTGGTTCAACGCATGACCCATTCATTCTGACTAACAGCATGGTTGGGAACAGGCTGGAGGCTGGCACGGTGCGTGACGGGTGGCTTCTAGGTGAGTAAATAGTATATTTGTTTAACTGTCCTGTATGTAAATCAGCGCAATGCACATCATGTGCGCATTCAAATATCATGTTTTTGGTTCTCCTTATTTTCTGCTGGTGAAACTAGAGCTACAGAGCTTTTTAACAAGCCCCTGATTGTCTCCCCGTGTTCAGTATGTATGTCAGTAAAAGCGTGCGTAAAGTTGGAAATGTTAGTCACGGCGCACTTCTGTATTCATTAATTGTGTGGTTCATTGTATTCTGCCTTCAGACCCCAGGGGGCCGTGGCTACCACCTAAGAACGTGGCTGATGACCCCTCTTACAGACCCCAACGCCGACCAAGAGAGGAGGTATAATGACCTCCATTCCCCACCGGAGGAACCGGATGCTGGACCCGTCAACTTCAACCCACCCCAAGAAGCCATATGGGCCCGGCAGAATGTGATTTCAAGCATGTAAAGAGGCAAGGACAGACTTTACTTGTACACAAATGCATTTATTGCTTTACTCATATCGCTCAGTACATCAATTAATTGATCATCATGAGTCTGAGTGTTTGATATCCTGGCATTTTTACGCAAGAGCTATGTGTATTGTGAGCAGCCAATTGTATGACGAGTATAATTACAACATGAGTTCAGCATATTTACCTTGGGGATGATCAGTGTCACCTTCATGGGCTCCCACCACTCCAGTGAGAGCTGTGCCACTGTGTCACCTCTCCGGTGAGAGCTGTGTCACCTCTCCGGTGAGAGCTGTGTCACACAAAGAGGCCACTCTGCTGTCGAAGGGGGGACAGTTACTCCACTCCTGTCCCCCTGCCTTTTGCGGTCATGCTTCGATGGTGGGCAGAAACCATCCACTTCACCTCCACCTTTAGATCTGACCACTTCTTTTTGATCTCTGTGTGTCTCAGAACCTATGCCATTTACAGCCTCCCACTCACATACCAAAGAGCAGTGGTCCTCAACCCCCAGGCCGCGGACCGGTACTGGTCGTCGATCAATTGGTACCGGGCCGCACAAGAAATATTAATTATTTCTGTTTTATGTATTATCTGAGTCCGGACAATCTTTTATGTGTGTGGAGATGGGCGGGGAAAACCAGGTGAGGGGAATGAGCTGATGATGATGGAAGGTGGGACCTGAAATGACAGGAGAGTGGTAAAAGGGACAAAGAACCAAATAAAGAAAAACAGGATTTAACTATGTTACAGTTACAAACACTCCAGGGAACTCATAGTGATGAATTTGGAAGTTATAGTTAGAAAGGACACTCTCAATGCTTCCTTGTAGAACTGCGCCATCTTGGGTTTCATTGTCCTTACCATTTTTACTTTTTTGAAAAATTGAATGAAAGGATTGGTTGATGACTGACCATGTGTCTAAAATATAATAACCTTCGGCGGTAGTGATAGGAGACACCATTACACCTTTACTAAATATACAGGAAATATTACCTTTCACATTGATTTTTAGCTGGACCACCTACTGCTTTTACTTCTAATACAAAATCTAATCCTGCTGAATTTTCTAGCCTTGTACAAAATACTGACAAATTGATCAATATATTATTCAGTTTCAAGGTTTCTCTTTCGGATATTGCTGTGTCCTGTTATAACAAACAGCATCATACCATAATACATCCTATGGTGTTAATATGAAAGACTACAGTGCATAATTCAGCAGGTGTTGTTCTCATCACTTATCCACTAAACAGTCCCAAATATTTCACATGTACAGTATGATTGTCTTTGTTTCTTTGTCTCAGCTGTCTTCTCCCTGTTCCTCCTCTGAACCTCTTCCCCCTCTGCTTTTCTTTTCTTTCTGTCAACCTCCACTGGGTTTAATCTGACTAGCCGCTGTGGTGACTGATTGACCAGTGAATGAGCTGTTTATTGGATGCAAGGGAAACAAATTGCAGTTTGACGTGTTCCCTGAGTTGCCTAATGAGAGTCAGGGTGAAGCATATCACTCTCTGCCTCTGCTCTCCTCTCTCAGCATGGGCTTAACCCAAAACAAGGTTTGGACCTCTGCCAGACCAATCTCAATCATCCTGATGCACCAATGATAGGCCGAAGCCTGAGGTGTGTGTGTGTGTGTGTGTGCATAGATGTATGACAGTGGAGAAATAGTCTTGTGTAAATACTGTAACCTTCTGCATTAGGTTTGTATTCATATATAGAATGCCTTTTAGATGGCATTTCACATTTAATGGGTTCTAACTTTTTTCCATTAGTCGGATCAGCACATCATCCGACTTCTCTGAACAATGCACAGTGTAGGCCATCCATCTTTAGACAGAGATAAAATACATGTCCAGTGGACATGTGGTCATTCTTCTGGTGAATCTTCAAAATAATAGTAGTTATTTGATTTTTTTTTTGCTCTGGTTTGGTCTCCACCCTTTCCTTAGAAAACAACCAGGCTCTGTGTTCACCAGATAATCATTAACTTTATCTATGTGGCTGTTCTGTGCTGAGCGGGTAGTGTGCACGATTTATCAGAACATTTTCACTTAACGCATCTGAAAAACTGAATCAGTTGCAGGCTGTAAGAAACAGTCACACAAAGTACACAGACAAGGAGATAAACAATGCCACTTTTATTGAACTCGGTTGTCTGCACATACATGCTGGTGAATATCCAGTGTATCATGAGAATAATGGCAGTAATGGCGGTACAGTAGCACATTTTCATTTTGTGCTGTGTGAACTTTCAAGAGGGACGTGAACGTGAGAAATGTAGCTTTTAATCTTTACTGGGATGGAGGCAATTCTAGAGAAAGGGTTGTGCAGGTCTCATCTTAAAGGATTTTGCAAACATTGACCCGTTTACTGTACATTATTCTAGTTATAGTCATGAAAGAAATCAATAATCTGACACAAAATATTGATTTTGAAGTGGTTTTATTGATTTAAAAATGATTATTGCTTGATAAATCATGAATTATTGCCTCTGCAGTGATCTTCCAGAGTCTTTGAGCAGAACTGTGTTCATAGCAGTGGTCTTGTTATTCATCGCCGTGGCCTGCTCTTCAAAAATAATAAACCATAGAGGAACTGTATCTGACCAATCAGGATCAAGTGTTCAGCAAAGCTGTGTAATGAAAAGGGGAGGTATTCTTACAGGCAAGCTTAAGAAATGAATGAAATCTCAAAATCAATGAACTTTCTCTGTGACTCCACTAAGGCTTTTCCTCTGAATCCATGAGCACCAAGTTAACGCTTGCTTCAGTTCCTTCCAGTCACGGCGACCATGTTGAGCTATTTAACAGTAACAATTTAGTATTCACACGACGTGCTGCAGGATCGCAGCGCATAAAAGCTCAGCCTGAGTCCATCACCAAACAAACGGGAGCTGCGTGTTTTTCCTGATTTATTAGACGCGCCCTCCCTTCTTGTTCTCCTTCTCCTCCTCTTAATCTTTCATTATTGTCTTTTCCTCACTCACTCTCTCCCCTCCTCTCCCTCTGTGTTACAGTGTGAGGGCGGCACACTGTCTGTGTGTGTGTGTGTGTGTGTGTTGTACATATGTATGTGTTGCTGTCATTGCGATCATGCGTGCATGAGTGCAAACATGACGAGTGTGTGCATGTGCGAGGATGTCACATGACATGTCCTTAATGACAATCTGTCTGAGATCTCGCATTTCTCCCTTTAGCTTCTCCTGTTGATGAAGCATGATGCTTTCCTTTTGTTGCCCTTAATGGAG
This sequence comes from Nibea albiflora, assembly GCA_014281875.1. Taxonomy (NCBI): domain Eukaryota; kingdom Metazoa; phylum Chordata; class Actinopteri; family Sciaenidae; genus Nibea; species Nibea albiflora. The sequence goes on along the minus strand of CM024797.1, from coordinate 22,517,662 downwards.
GCTTAACGTCTCTACTCACAGATCAATATGACTTTATGAATTATTTGCTCCACGGCTGTTTTCTTCTTTCCTTTTTTTCCCCCCCTCTTCCTTAACACTTGCTCATTAGCATGCCGTCTTTATTAGCCAGGGCCACTGGTGTCTACTCCTGCTCACGTGTGTGTCTGTGCATGTGTGTGCATGAACATGTGTGTGTACTTTAGGTGTTGTGTGTGTGTGTGTGTGTGTGTGTGTGTGTGTGTGTGTGTGTATAAGTCGTGGTGTAATTAATCTGCTTGCCCTCCACTCTGATTAAGCTCAGATTCTTCCACACAGCTGAACACTCCACCTCCCGTCTTTTTTGGCTTCTGCTCATCAACATGCTGTGAAACACACAGTCAAATACGGCGATTTCCTTTTTTGTTTTGTTTCAGTGCGTCAAGAAGTACAAAGACTGACAAAAGAAATACAGAGGGATGGCATGTTTCAGATGAATCAGGAGGTTGTTTCTTTTTTATTATTCTAAAACAAGCTGTTGTTTTCTAAATGTTTTAAGTTTAATATTCTAAAAAATTGTGCCTGTCAGAGGTCAAAGTGGGAAAACTAACAGCTTCTATAAAAGTGTATAAAATTAGCAACCACAGCTGAAAAAGGGGAAACAATTCCCACATGCATACACGGAAAAAAAAAAACAACAGAAATATAATTCCCCTATTTCATGGGTGTTGCCCTTTAGCTGATATGAGAAGTCAATAAGCGCTATTGTACAAATCTAATAAAAAGCTGCTTTGTGTGTGTGTGTGTGCGCGCGTGTGTGCGTGTGCGCGCGCACTCCTCTTCCCTTGGCGTAATCTGTAATAATTGTAGCCGTAATAATCTTGCAAACAGAGGAAAAGGTCAAGTCTGGGAGGTGAATATGAGAGGAGGAGGAGGAGGGTGATAGGGTAAAAAAAAAAAGAAGAAGAAGAAGAAACAACAGGCGAGTGATTGAGAAGCAGAGGAAAAGGTAAACAAAGATGACGAGAAATGAAAGGAAAATGGAAACAGAGGAGAAAAGTCAGAGCACATTGCAGTCTTTCGCCACTAGTCTCTGCTGTTGCATCAAGGATGAATGATCCTCATCATTGGATTGGACACTGCACACACCCCCACCACACACACTCACACACACACACCCTCACTCCTGCCTTTATTTGTCTCTTTTCTTGAAAGCCCAAGGTCTCCCAGGCAGTGTTGAATTCCTGTCGAACTACGCACACAGCGCTGTTACAGCCTGCGCTGACAGCTGTATTGTTCCATTGCAGGGGGAAACAGCACGTTGTTCACAACAATTGAGCTCCACTAACCACGCTTCCTATGGAGAACAAAGGTGACACTCTACTTAAAGCATTATGTGGAGCATCATGCATTATCGAGTGTTACATAATGTTTACAGTGTGCTCATTATGTTCTCATAGTGGGCCTAATAAGTGCGGCTGGAGTGGAGGATAAAAGCACCTTCGCTCATTTTACTCACCTATTTCAACTTGCTAAGATGAAAGATATGTTTTTAAATCAGTCTTTACTGGCTGCTGTTGAATTTTACAGAATTAATTTTATTGCCACCCATGATGTATTTTCTGTTTAAAGTGAGCTTGTGTGCAGTGAAATAGTCCCTGCACTTTTGTTCATGTCAGATGTTGGATGCTATAAATTAGGTTGAACTTTACACTTTATTAATCCACCAATTTAGCATTTATGATCAATGTGTGAACAATTAATTAATGGTTTATAACGCAAAGTAAAATGGTGTTTTAGCTGCGATATGGACATTTTTAAGCATTCATTAAAACTTGTCATGTAAAGCATCTGGAGAAGATCATGGCTGACATTAAAATATAGCTCATTTGTCATCCCATAAAATATCTTCCATGAATATGAACTATAAAGCATGTATGTTTTATATTATTGATGGTATTATTATTATACTTAATAATGGAATATTCTTCTCTACTTCACCTTTCTGCTTTTTCTTTTCAGCACAGTTATGGACAGTTTAATCCTGCGTATTATTAATTTGTTTATGAGCACAATTTTCTTACAGGAAAAAAAATCTTTGTTTTTATAAAACATAAATGTATAAATTGTTAATATGTGTGTTATTACACTCAGCAATAATTTCTTCATCATTAAATATGATAAATATGTAGATGTTGTTACTGTTAAGCACCTAAACACCAAGGCAAACTGTTGTATGTCAAACCGACTTGGCAATAATTCTGATTGGGGTTATACTGTCTTATGACTTATTCATTAACACTTCATACACAAACTACAGATACACAGGATAAGTTATAACGATTGACAAATCACATCAATAAACAGAAAAATATTTGATTTTTCTTATTACTGTGTTATTACGTGGCTTTGCTGAATATTCAATTCTGATTGTTCAGTTACTGTCTGAATAATAGACAAACAAACAGTCTGTTCTTTCTGAATAACTGTTCCTGTGGATGTCTATTACGGCTCATGAATGTTGAATTAAGGGGTAAAAGAAAAGTGTTACCAGTCACCACACAGACAGAAAAATACAGCCTCAGTACTGTTCACACATGTATATAAGAAAAAAGGAACAAAACTTAATATATATTTACACAACATTCATAAAATGGACTTCATCTTCAGTCTCACCTATGTCAACCTGTTCCTACAGCCGACTGTTACTGTGTGCACACAGAGATACACAATTAACAATTTGCACAAACTGAATATCACAGTGTAACATTGAAGAGCACAAGAATCAAAAAATAATGCCTAAAATTACATTGTGTTTTTTATGATTCTAGTGCCACTAACTAATGAAATGTTTGCCTGCAAAGTCTGGAAATATCACATGCAAGCTAAATGTCCACAAGAAGCAGAGCTGCTCTCAGACTTTTGAAAGTGTCGAATTATTTCCCCTCACAGCAGCAGATCAATGCGTCATCACAGATTAGCAGCAGGGATAAGTTAGTTTCTATATATGGCTGCTGACAGGGGTGAATATTCAGAAATGCATTAAAAAAAACACAGAGTTCAGTGAGTCCTGCCAAAGGTTGTGCTTTTTTAAAATATATTTTGGAAGGACAGGGTGATCTTTTCTAAAGGACTATTAAATTCATCTCATTTTGTGAAGCTGGAGTCTGTCATCCTCTTCCTGCTGAACGCAGCATTTGGATGTCACAGACGCCTCATGCAATCCATTTCAACCTGATTATTATTTGGAACTCACATCACAGGAGGAGAAAGGAGGTTTGGATCGTCTGTACCTGCATGTTTGACTGTTTAAAGGGTTGGCTGGAGTGGATAGGCTGAGCTGTTTAACTCATGATCATTGCATCTATTTGGAGCCATGAAGCATGTGCAGTAAGTATCTCTTGACAGAACTGGATAATCAACTGCTTTCTTTTTTCTTTTTTTTTAGTAGCAAACTGTCATGCTGGAGTAGACTGGACCCAAGACGTTATGAATTTATAGAGATTATATCTAGAATTTATATGAAGAACACAGTGCTGATATTATACGTCGTGCAATTGCATGCTGTGATATATACCTCCATATTTGGTTTTGAGGGTCAGCTAAAGCATTAAAGAATCCTGTGTTGATTAAAAAGTTACAGAAAAGGACAAAACCAAACTGAGCACTCATGTTTAGTGACAAAACTGTCTTAAAATGCTCCTACAGTGTGTGTTTAAAATATAAATACTATAAAAACATATTGTCACAAAGCATAACACAAGACCTTTTATTTCTTTTGTTCTTATCATTGGACAGAGACCATATGTGAAGTGCAAGCACATATTTGGAAACATCCTGTATCTTTTACAAGTATGAAAATGTGGGAAACAGGATTTCACAGTATTATATAACAGAGCACGGATGAAGCCAGGAACTAAAATGTTGTTGTTTTAATATTTCTATATTTACTTTGATTTTACTCAGTGTGCCGTCCTGTAATTCTGTTCTTAGATACTAAATATCCACAACTTGATGCCCTCTGTTCACCTTCCATGACGCTGCAAGAACAGACTGAACTGAATGTCTCCAAACATCTATGCCACACATACACACACACACACACACACACCCCATCCTGATTTTGCAGAATATGACAATTCAGAATTCTTCACAGATATCAGTGTCATACGACTCTGGTACACAAACTTCCATAACAGACAGCCGGAATCTGGCAGGAGAACTTTGCGGGAGAAAACTTTTGCGTTGTGGAAAGGAAGAGAAGAAAAAGGAGAAGTCATGCAAGGCAAATATCACACAGCGCTGATTCACCGTGTGACCAAACGCTGAGCTCAAGTTGAGACTAATGAAGTCTTTAATTTGGTTATAGTTTATTAATGTCAGAGACACTCCCCCATTAATCATATTATAACGCCCCTGAGTGTGCATGTGCTCACACTAATGTGTGTATAGCTTGTGTGTCACTATGCGAGTGTGTTTGAGCATATGCCTCTGTGTTTCTATGGATGTTTGCGTATGTACACATGTATCTGTGTGAGTGTGTGTCTGTGTGAGAGACAGAGCGATAAAGATACACACACACACAAAAGTGTGCTCTCCACCAGCAATAATATCGCATACATTTTAAAGGACCGTCATTATCGCCGCGGGTTACCCCGCGGCCCCCCATCACCAACCCCACAAACCATTTTCATTCCAAACTCATTAATATGCAAACTTATTCAAATGAGATTGTAATTAAGCATCTACTGAGTGGGAACCCTTTTCATGATAATTTATGATAAACTCCTCGGCACCTTTGATTGAGATTGATTTTTGGCGCAGGCAAGGCGACCTGAATACAAAGCTACACCTGAGAGACCTGGAGGGAGAATAACACTTTTAAAACAGCAAACTTATTTCATGGCTGATTGTGCCACAATCATCTTGGAGGAGTAACAAAGATCTATTTGAATAATGCATTCCCACTGTGCTGGCGATGTGCTCAGCCTAAAAAGGAAAAAAAAAAACTTGGGCATATCTGTTCTTGGCATCGAGGTGACAAAGTGATGTGTGTGTGTGTGTGTGTGTGTTTTATAATGGAAGGTAAACCAAGCATAACTGCGTTTACCCAGCATTTTATTGGAAGGATTACAACCTTTATTATGTGAAACTTTGAGACACTTTATGAAAATGTTGCTAGTTTTAATGTTCATATAGATGGTCTGTTAGCCTCATACTGATCATCTAGTGCTTATATTTTATTTACCATGGTTTCATGAATTACATTTTCCTGTCCACATTGCATGTGCACATAACAAAACTTCTGTTTTCGCAGCATATGTGAGACACATCTCCAGAGTAAGTAACTCCTTAGACTCCTTAACTCCTTAAAAAGGTACTCCACTGATGTAGTATTTCTCTTTCATAAAGTTGGACTCAGTTATTTGAAGAGGCTCTAAAAACCCACTGTCTTCACGGCACCAAACAGACTATGGCATTTAGTAGCTAAAGAGTCAGATACTAAACCCAGACAAAAGTTATTATTGCCTTTGGTCAGGAGGAGATGTCCTCAGACAGCTGTCATAGGGTCTCCACCATCAATCGTGACACCCCCCAGTTGGTGGGTCAGCAGTGGTGACCAAATCACTGCCTGTCTGCTGTTAACATGCAGTAAATCTCCTCACACCAACACCGAATCCAGCAAGAGGCCATCTCTACTTCCTGAGTGACATCCCTCTTCCCTTTTCCGTTGACGCCCAGAGCAGTCAAGAATCACCAAACAGAAACAGAACCTGCGGGCTAGACCTCTACTGGCAACAGCCTTGCTTGCCAACCTTTGCCCCTACAGCGATGCATTATACTGAAGGTTGAGGCTTAACAACCCTCTTCCTTTCCTGTTAGGCCTGTTGGGTTGCTGTTTGGCAGTATGTGTGCTAGAACATGTCATACTGACCACAGCAGAAATCAGATAGGAAAAAGGTCTAATCTCCACAACTCTGGCCATGTTAGCTTCCTCATGGCTTGCTACCACTTTGTCAAGGGCCTGTGGGAAGGTATGAGGAGGGTAGGAAGAAGTGAGGAACTTTGAGAAGGAATCAAGTCAAATCTTACTCAGTGAGGCATGATCACCTGCTCGAGATCTCCTTGATTCTTTCTCAAAGTTCTTCACCTCTTTCTAGATGATGATGCATGTCTCTGGTTCACTTTTTGTTCTTGTCATGTTTACCTTTTCCCACCTTTTCAAGATCATCCGCAAGATGGGAAACCTTTAAGTCAAATTGTTACAAAAGTTACAAATGTTAGTGTACCTTTCATGTGACTGCACCATATGACTTGTTAGACAGAGTCATCTGGGGAGTTGAAAAGGCACTTTCAAACAATATTTGGTAAGTGATTGGATGAACCAGAATTTTATTATTTAGGAGTTGACCAGGGCTAAAAAGAGAGTGACTATTGGAGTTTTAGAAATGACTGAAAATGCATGCAGCTGGAGGTTAGTTTACAGGAACTGTTTGGTAATCTTTTCACATGATAAACTTAGGAAATGGCTTCATGTTATTATCACAGCTTTGTTCTTGACTGTTTTCATCAAAATCAAACAACTACCCAACTTCAAGTCCTCTTCAGAAGTGTGTTCGACCCACATCAGGATCCTAACCCACAGTTTGAGAAACACTGGTTTGGATGCAGATGGTAATCGCCTTTGTAATTAACACTCTCTGAGTACCTGTGGGGGATGAAGCGAAGGAAGGCATTGTTGTTTGAGGAACAACATCAAAGACAAAGGTAGTCTCTGGAAAATGATAGTTGTGTAATTGCCCCGCGGTACCTGCGAGCCGTATGACCGTACTCTCCGAGCTAGTTAGGAGCCCCAGGTGAGAGAACAGTAGGGCTGGATCTCTGCATCCCCTGTAGTCTGCACACACATACATACACACACCTGCATAAATTGGATGGAAAGTTTGGGATCAACATCAGAGATGCTTTTGTATTTTATTGTTTATTGGGGTCAGAGTGATTTAGGGGCGGGACTTGGGATGAAACAAGAGAGAAGCAAAGTGCCGTTTGTTTGTGCAACTGCAAACTAGTTAGCATAAAGAATAAATCAATAAATACTTCTCTGCCAGCAGTGCTCCTTTGTTGTTGCGCTGGACGCTTAGTATTGCCGGGAGGAGGGAAAATAGGTGAGCCTTGTTAGTGTGAATGTCTCGTAGGCCAGCAGCCTCTCTCCATTTGTGAAGCGTGTGAGGCAGCTTCAGGTGTTCACAGAAACTGTGCAGAGACGTGTGCAAAACTGAGTATAAGCACAGATTCTGAATGTTTGGCATCTCATTGGTATTTTTCCACAACTTAACACGCGATTCATCCTTGTACCGATGTCGTATCGTTCACACATTCCTACTTCACATATTTGTGTTCGAAAATGTTCCCTTGAATATGCAGACACTCTGGAAGCATGAGAGTTATGCCAACACGTTCTTGTGTCGTATGTAGCTTATATGTGTGTCTTGCAGTGCGAACCTGCATACTTTGCATATAAGAATAAATGCGTTGAAACGGAATGCCTGTGTGTACTTATCTTTTCTCCCTTTCAAATTAGAGTAGTAAAAGCATGGGTTACCTGACCTCCAGCACACAGGGAATACACAAACTGTAACAAAGTTTCTGCCTCTGATTTTCTACACGGAAACAAATCCTCTTCAACACCGTGCTGTTTATTCAAATCTAATAACACAATTCATCTCGTAATCTCAGAACATTTATATCACTTTGTTGAATTTTGGCCTTTAACTTCGACCTATCCTGACTGTTTCAACGGGTCATCATTGTTACAGTCAGCCTAACCTAATGAACAGCAGCAACTTATATGACATGCTATTTTAAGCCTATACAATGAGTAAATATGGCTATGGATCAATCCTGGAATGAATAAATGATGCCATGAATACATCATCTTCAATTTGTGGAATACGTTTATTGGTTTATGACCCAGACTCATGACTTTCACATCAGTCTCTCCTGTTTTTGGCTGAACCAGAGAAAAGCATTGTCTAGCACTATAAACACAAAAGTCTGTCCCTGACTGTCAGACACACTGACTCATTCCCCCCTTGGCCCTTGCTCTTTCACAATTACTCCAAAGTAACTCCAGCCCCCTGAGGCTATCACTACTGGGTTTGTTTGTCACTCATGTACCACTGAAGCCTTTGATGACCCTTTTAAGATACAAGAGGACCACAGAAGAACTGCGCTCCCCGCTATCTTCAACCCTCTGCAATACAAGTTTACATTTGTATCACGAGCTCTGATGGAAGGCCCTGTAACACAGTTGTGTCTGAGTCATTGTCCATGCTAGGTGAGCCTCGGCCTCAGTCTCACCTTGTGTATCAGGCAATTGGCTCCAAAACAGACGGCTCATAGCTTAGAGGGCTACACTTATACAGACTAATAACTAATGTTTCAGGTTTTGTCCCTTTAAGTCTATCAGCACACACTCACTTCACGAGGAATCAGTAACCAGTCCATACCTCGTGAAAACATCACAGCTCAATGGTACATCACAGCACATCATGTTCACATAGACGGTGCCATACCTGATATTCAGCACAATAGAATGACACTGTAAAACTACATGAAACCTGATGCTGTGAGAAACAGAGAGACGAATGTAACAGTCGAGCAGAGAGCACAGTTACAGCAGCAGTCTGACAAAACACTAATGCAGAGTGAGTGACAGAAAAACCACAGACACATAATAACAATACATGAAAGAGCAGGAGGACTTCATAATTACAGTGGTTATAATTAGAATTCAAACCAAACATCTTAAAATAGGAGTATAGGGAGTAATCTTACAGTTCCACAGGGACTGAATTTTGTCTTTGAGCTTCTGATTTCAATAGAATTAGTGTTTTTATCAGGTAGTAACAACTAATAAAAATGTAAAAGTGGCATCATTTACATGTCTGTTAATATATCCTGAATAATAGAAGAACAGTTCATGTTTTTTACAATATTGTTTCACAGTGTCTTGAAAGGTTAACCAGGTTACTTGTGTTACTCGGTTAAGCACTGAAATCTATTTATATCTTGTAAACCTGCTTTGTGCTGAATAATATCTGAATCATGTCTTCTAAGACCCCCTTAGGAGCAATTAAAACACGAGTGATGACACATGGTTAAAATTACTTAAAGACAAAATTAGCCTGCTTGATGTTGTTTACTGCTTGATTTATGGCTCTTAAATTCCCAGTGGACCAATAAAGGGTAATGTTAATAAGCTGCTTGAAGAGACTTTCAAACACAAGAAAAAATAGAATTTTTTTATGTTTAATCTTCTTCAACAACTGATATAATATTTCAAAATGTATGAACAAATACTGTGTCAGACTTGTGTCTGTTAACAGGATATTGAAGCTGCCTGTTTGCTTTAAACAAGTCAGCAGAAGGTAAACATCATCATACTAATGATCCCGTAAAACTAAATAATTAGAGCCACTATAAATATTCTAACTGCTCGCTACAAAACAAATGTGATATATTCTAACGGAGCTGTAACAGGGGAAGATTTATTTTTTTATATTTTATTTATTTTTTTATTTTATGTATTCATTTTTTCAATTTCATATCATAAGAGTTCTATTGCCTTTTGGAACAGTGTTCGTACAGTGTAATACGTAAATGTTTGACACTTTCACTACTGTCTGTTCAAAGTAAGTCACTGTCCCAGGACCACCTGCAGCTGCAGAACTGCGTGTTGTACCTGGGGTCTGAGGTGGCTGAGACCCCAGGTACAACCCAGGACTGCTTCCAGTTTGCGTACCAGCCAGATGTGGAGGATGCCATCCTCTACATGCTACACCAAGTCCACTCCCATCTAGATAAGGGAAGTGGCACTGTGAGGATTCTCTTCTTGCCATCCACCCCCCTATTCTCCAGGGCAAACTAAGCAGGATGGGAGTGGACCCCCACCTGGTGGACATGGATCTCAAACTACCTTACTGACAGGCACTCAAACTACCTTACTGACTGGAGCCCCCCAGGGCACAGTGCTGGCCCCTCTTCTCTTCACCCTGTACACTGTACCCCGCAGACTTCTGTTACAACTCGGAGCTGCGCCACATACAGAAGTACGCCAATGACACAGCATCAGGTGCATCAGGGACGACAGAGAGGAGGAGTATCAGAGTCTGGTGAGGGACGACCAGTCCACGACCAGATAATACACTGGACTGGACAACACAGACCAGCCTGGACAACACTGACCAGCCACCTGCATGGGAAGACACAAAGCAGGTTGTACTTCCTAAGGAGACTGCTGTCTTTCAACACCTGCAGCACTAGTCTTTGGTCTTTGCCAGCGTCTTCTTTTACACTGTGGTGTGCTGGCGGGGCAGCATATCTAAGAAGGACGCTTCCAGACTGGATAAACTGATCAGGCAGGCCGGCTCTGTTGTCGTCATGAAGCTGGACTCACTGGTGATGGTGGCAGAGAGGAGGACACTGGACAAACTGCTGGGCATTATTGGCAATGAGAAACAGACTACCAGAGGAGTCTGTTTAGTGGAAGGCTGCTCCCCAAGCTTCCCAAGTATAGGACAAACAGACTCAAGAACTCCTTTGTCCCTCAGGCCATCGGGCTCTACAACTCCTCACACAGGAGAAATTCAATTTCCTTGAGGGAGTCATCCCAAAAGGATCAGTAAAGTGCAGTCTAAGTCTAAGTATCAAATTCACACAGAACCATGATTTTGTAATTACTCCAGTAATTACTCCTAAAGTACAGTTCAGATCAAATATTGATGTTTGTTTGCATTACGTGCTTCTAAATTCTTGTTTGTCTCAGAATGTACTTTTTTTTTTATCAGCTGCTTGCAGATTTGATTGATATACAAGTTTTTATACTGTAAAATATCCACATTCTTCTATTCTTGTTTCATCAATACTAGAAATACAACTGTATGAAAATTCTCAGTATCCTCAATTTGTATTAAAATATATACAAATCTAACTTGATACAACTCATAAAAAACCTGAAAGGTCTGTGGTGTAGAGAGTAAAGAGAACTGAAAGTATAGAGAACTGTCTGTCATCACTTTGCAGACGATATGAATTGAATAGTTTGTCTTGGAGTGATTCTTTGCTAGTCTGAACTAGCCTTAAAAGGATATTACACTTCTATATTGTAGTGTCAGTTCTACAGTGAAAAAGTAAACTTGTGTCCAAGATGAAGAAGCTGCAGTGTTAATACATAGTCATAAAACATTGGAATTTTCCTCAGTTTGATTACTTTAGTTAACTCTCAACTAAGACTCTGAAGGTACAAAGAGGGTATTGATGTTATGTATGATTGCTTTGTTGAATAAAATGCAGCGGTGACCGCAGTCCATGAACTGACAGACAAAGCCACAAAGAAGAGTGAAGAGAGGCATGGTCCAGCCATGGTTTTAAATCATATCCAGTCAATGTTGCTCAAGGTGAGATAGGGTAGAGACCAATGAAAAATGACTTTCATATTTTCTTACCTTCTTTCTTTCGCGCTTTCTCTTTATTACTCCACTGGTTAACACTGGACATGGTGTTGCCTTGACCAAGGTCCTCCAAGTGAATGAATCGAGCTGTGTTTCTGTCAAGTGATACAGCACTCTGCTTTTTATAACACGCAGCAAAGGCAGCCAGGCCAGTACTCGGACCTCCTCATGCAACAAGAAAATTATTAATTATTATATCATGATTAAATTTGTTCAGTCTTTTCAATTTTTCACTGTGTGCTTTCCATATGAACAAAACGTCCCTTGAAGAGCCACTGGTATTATATCATCCATTGTCCAAAGAGATAATTATTGGGTGTTTAGCTGTTGGAGGGTACTGTAAGGGAGACCTTGAACAAATACAGTGAGGCTGTGAAGAGAAAATACTTTCATTTCTGAAATGTCCATGATTACACAAGAAGAGTTTTGTTTCTGTTTTCTTTGTGGAGATTCATTCATTTCACAAAAATGTTGCTTTTTCCTCAAAGAAGCTGAAAGTGCTCTGTGGAGTTTTCTTGTACATGAATGAAAACGCGACTCATGATCTACAGCCATTTGATTACAGCTCATTGGAACTTTGAGCTAAATGCTAATGTGTGGTCATGGTGTCATGTTTACAGTGGCTAATGCTAACATAGTGATGTGCACCATGTTCTTTAGTTTATTATGTTAGTATATAGCAAAGATGTTGCAGATTGAAGGTATTTTCTGAGAAACCAGTGTTGTACAAATAAAATCTTTGACCTGAAGGTAGCGTTATGCATCATGATGGGGCTAGAAGAAAACAAAAAGTCTCACCAGTCGAACTACAATCATAGAAATTTAGATATTTCATGGGATAATTAAAAACTTTGACCTGGCGGGTGACACTAGAGGAAAGGTCAGGGGAAAGACAAGAGCATACATCATCTGGGAACCATGAAAGTCCATACAAAATTTCAAGGCAACCTTTCCAATAATTGTCAAGATATTTTATGTCCTAAGTCAATCTGGCTCTAGAGAAAACGCCAGGGGACCGCCATGGTTGGTAGGATTCAACCCTTGGAACGTGCCAATCTATTTGCGGTTGAGCAATTTCATGCAGCACCATGTGGTCTATCTTTCAGAGAAATGGCATTTGACATGTTTCCAAGCTGCTCTGTGGTCTTCTACAGTCAGCAACTATTGTGTCGTGTGTGTGTGTTTGTGCCCATCAAGGTTGTATTGAAATGATCTGACTCATTCACTCCAATGACAGTTGCACTCTCAGCACACGCACTACAAAAACACTCGAATCAACCTCAGAAACTTTGTACTACAACATAAAATGCATAAGATAAGCACGTCAAGCCTGTAGAATGGTTTTACAAATACGGTTGGTAGAACCACTGGACCAGACTCAACTGTAATCTATTGACCAGTGTATTGATTAGCTGATATGTTAGGTTAATAACATTGGTCTGATGTCTAGTCCAGTGTGAATTTTACACCTCTGATGTGATGGATATGATGCATTATGATTTTAATGCAGAATTGATCCACACTTGTTGTTTATGACAAGCCTGGAAGCTAAATGGCAACGCTGTAATTAATCGCCACATATTACTATGATGACCACTATGCAGTGGTGGAAGAAATATGCACATATTTTACTGAGGTAAAAGTAGGTAGTGGTGGGTTCTGGAGGCCCTTGTCTTCTTCTCTTTCTTCATCTGTACACACTCATGTACCATCATTGCATGTTACTAACCTAGCTTCTTCCCCGGAGTTTTTCTGCTTTCTCGTCTCGCAGGTTGTCATGGATCATGGCTTTGCCTAGATCAGCGATTGTGGTCGGGCCTGTTGCTGTTCACTGCAGATGACTGCCCACCATGACCCAGGTTCTACTCGAAGTTTCTGAGGAAGTTTATCCTGTCCACTATATCAAATGCTTGCTCATGGTATGGCATTGTTATGTCTCTGTAAATGATATTATAAAGAGAGCAGCGTAGACCTGATCTGCATTGAAAGTATCACAAGATAACCTTTATTACGATGTGGCAATATATGAATAAAATTGAGCAGAATTGAATTGAACCTGTAATAATACATCACATTAATTATATTTTAACTAAAGTTATCACATACCTGTAGTAGAGTAAAGTAGCACAAAATGAAAATACTCAAGTAAAGTGTAAGTAAAGTAAGCTTACTTAGGTACAGTACTGGAGTAAATGTACTAAAGAAAGTAGGGAAAAATAACAATCAGTCAAAATAATTCATTCAGAATCAGGTTTAGACTAAATAGTATTGAAAAATCACGTACAGTATTTTCAAACCGTCTTCGAATCATTGGTCTAATACAAACCAGAGGGAAAAACTCACACGTGCTTGTACTGTGGAGGGAGGTCTCTGAGGAATGCAGATTAACAGAAATAACCAGTCATAGCATTGCATTGCAAATCCAGATGTGCGTCGTCCTTCTTGTAACGCAGCCTCTTAAATGCAATGTTTGCACGAAACAAAGCAAATTACAATTAAACAGCTACATGTCTCCAATTTCCTCTTACTGGGCCACATCAAGAAACATAAAGGACTAAATGATGTTTGGTTTGGGATTTTACATTTCAATTTAGCCCCAGGTCTGGAAGCCATTAAGGCCTAATCTGAATCCTGGTCAGTGCTTGCTCCCTGGAGCAGAAAGTATGGTTTTATTAGCATCAAATCATACACAGCATTGAAAATGCACACACACACACACACACACACACCACTGGCATAGACCCAGCCCACGTCCAATAATGGCGAAACAGCATCTCATTACTGCCCATTAGATTTGTATTACTTTCATTTGAACTGGCAATACATCTCATATTCATAAACGGAACAAAGTCACAACATGAAATAGTGACACAGCTGCATGATGGGAGCTGAGAGACAAGGCCAGGAACAAATGATTCGTAAAATGAAACAGTTTGAAAATGTCATTTATGATATGAGGGCCAGAATGTTACTGACAAAATGTAACGCCCACTAATGTGCTGACAGGTATGACTATTGTAGGTAATTAAGCACATAAATACATCAGGGTTTTGAGTGTATTTCATCCAATCTTTTATTGGAGCCAAAATGTAAATGTATGTGTGTTTGAGTGAGCAAGAGGGAGGAAATAGAAAAGAGGGCAAAGAGAGTAAAACCTCCTCCATCTCTTTGGCACAACGTCCATACTGAGTATCTCTTACTGATGGACACAGCACATTAACTGGCTCATTATCAGCCTCCCACCATATGGACTCGGGTCGGGGTGGGTCAGAGCCGCGGCCGCCCGATCCGCACCCCCCTAATTAGGACAATTATGCCATCTCCATCATGAGGGCCAGTTACACAAAATGGTGTCACGCCCTCGCCGAGATTGGTGTCACCGAGCTCAGACTATGAGAGGCGGCGAGAGGAAACCGCGGTGTCATTCAGGCAGCCATCGCGGAGCTCACAGAGCAATTACCCCAGGTGAGAGGTGGCAGAGTCAGAAGGTTGGGGGGGGGGGCAATGGAGGTAGAGGGCAAGTGAAAAGAGAGAACAGAAGAGAGAGAAAATGGGCGAGAGATGGAGGGAGGCGGGGGTTAAAACCTGGACCACAGTGAGAGGTTACAGTATCAATGAAGTTAACACTGGTGACTTCTGGATGGATTGGATGTGAGGCTGTACGACGGTTCCTGCTGGACAAGGACAATGACTTTATTTATTGGGTCATTTAACCTCTATTGATCCAATTGAAGGTAAATCTCTTTTAGTGGACTGCTTAGAGGAACAGTTAAACATTTAGGAAACTATACTGCAGGGCCAAACTGACTGGATAGCTGACAAAGTTCAAAAATACACCCAGTAACAGCTTTAAAGCTCACTAATTAACACTTCATCATACACATAGCCTCTTTTCAAAAGGGGGAATGTGCAGGATAAGCGTGCACATGGGAGCTAACAGTCATGCACATAATAATATTTAGAATTATTAACTGTCAGATGTAGTATCATGTTATCAGTCAATCTGACAACTTTCACAACTTTCAGGAATGCACAGTTGTACAGTTGATTGAAACCCCTACATGGAATGTCTTACATTGGAATAGCTTTGGGAAGAGAGCTCTTCACAGCCAGTATGAACTGCAGGATGGGATGTGAGTATTGTCAAGGGCAGGCTTGAAAAAATGGATTCTTCTGTGGTTTTCATGTTCAATAATGATTGCAAGAGGTTGAAGTACTTCATTAATCTGTCACTTTTTGCACTGTGGTTGTTGTGTACAGCATTCCAAACAGTTTGGAGTTCAGGCTCAAGGGCACCTTGACAGTACCCATGAGGTGACCTGCATCTCTCCAGCTGCCAGTCTACATTCTGTGTCCATACTGGACTTGAGCAGGCCACCCTCCATACAGTCTGAGCTACCCCAAGAGATGAGTAAACGTAAGAATACCTACATCAAGCCATCAGATGCCGAGATATCCTGAATTTCTTCTCTATCATCCAGTAATCTCCAAATTCCTGGATCATTTTTAACGGCCTGTTGCCACGACAGTCACCACACTGTCAACTTCACAACGTTTTTTCACAAAACTCTGCGAGGACCATATTAAAAATGTATTAACACCGCGCTGAATTGATGATGCACACATTTGTAAAAAGATGTTAGGAAAGGACGACGCAATTAAAATTATTCCTGAGCCAATTAGATATAAGCTCTGTTAATAGCAGGTATTCAGACGCACCATAGGCTCTGTGCAATAATTAGGCCACATTCATTGTAAGTGTTGTCCCATTGATCTTCAGACAAACGGCACACATGACTTAGAGCTCATCTTCAATCCAAAGCAGACCCAGTTTCTCCCCAGTTTTCCTCATGACTACCTGACGTTCAACCAGTGATGTTTTATTTTCTTCCTTTCATAGCAGAATCCTTGAGTCTTAAATTAGGCCCTGAGGATGCGTGTAGATCGATAGGCTCACTGCAGGTGCACGCCGACAGGAACAACAAGAGAAGGCATTTTCCCCTCTCCTTTCATCGGAATAAAACAAGCCTGATTAGGAGCGATGAGTGGAGGGAGAAATGTGTGAGTTTCTGTCCAGCAGTTCCAGCGTTACATTTGTTCCTGCAACCTGTGTTCATTAGCCAGGCGTGGTATTGACCATGTTGTACAGCAAAACGGAGATCAAACTGGGTTACAACAGGGACGCCTGAATTCCTGAAAACAAACTGTTATTGATTTGTGAAAGTAAGTTGAATAAGCAGCGTACAAGAGGCTGCTTTGAAGGCCCAATCCCATGTCACAATCCAGCACCACCTCTTCTTCCATTTTACCCCATGTTGCTGCTAACACCGCCTGCCCTTATTGACCATTTGGAGTATTCATGAATAGGTGGAGTCCACTTTAGTACAGAGTGTGACAAGGGTGTACTACGATCTGTGTGAAACTGGGATTTATGGATGACACCCTCAGCGCCAGCTGCACTGACTGTTTTTACACGCAGTGGGATATCTTACCTATAACATCGATATCACTACTCTCTAACCATTCCTCTGAGCAGAGAGGATTTCTTGGAATCATCTGCTCTGTAAAGCAGGATGACCCACGGCTGTTCAATAACAGTGAATCCTTGAAAACAATTAGGCCTTTAAATGGAAATTTAATGTTGAATGCTCTGTGACTCCTTTCATGCAATGGCACACTTGCATCATATTGTAAGTGAAGGACACAGTCTGGCTAAATAAAATCACAGTCTCTGCAGCTTTGACTTGTTTCATATTCAAATGAGGTCATGTGAGACTTCTTTAAATGATTTATTTGTACTTGGTTAACATGTTTATGAAAATAATTTAATTAAAATGTGTTGAATCAATGTAAAGTCAGAACTGCCTTTGTGCTTTTGAAGACACTGTATAAAACAGAACCCAACCCCAACACATTATTGAATTCAGGGATCATGACATTGGAATATATATATATATATATATATATATCCCTCCTGTTGTCCTCATTTTCTGTTTTTCCTCCAGTGAACAATTTAAGACAAAACAATACAATACAATACCAAAATATGAAAAATAACATAACCCATTCAACTAATTAGCACATGTAGCGCAGTATGCAAGTGCACAGCCTTTGCAGATATATTTCTTACACCTGCAGCACACAGTATGTGTTTTACAGTCCTTCTTTTGAGGGCAGAACTGACATCTCTTCCTCTTACTTGCCCTAGCTGGGGAAGTGGCTGTGGTAGCTGGATCCTCAGGTTTATCAGGAGCTCCTGCACTCTGAATAGCTTTCACGACTGCTGCTGAGGCTTCTGTGCGGGGAACATGCTTCCTTCTTTCAATGAGTGGAGTTACAAGTGCCTTTCCTAGCTGCTCCAGGAACACCCTTCTTCTTATGAGATATCCAGGTCGGGTTGATCTCTCTCCAGATCACAAAGGCATTGTAGGAGGAAACATCAATGATGTTGTGGAAGATGACCAGGGGCCAGCGGGCAGTCATCCTTCTGCAGCTGTATGTTCCAATCACCTTAGCTAGATTGTCCACACCTCCTTTGTTGCGGTTGCAGTCTAAGATGATGACTGGCTTCCTGTCTTCACGATCACTAATGTCACTGTCTTTGTGCAGTGTGCTCATAAGAACTACATTCTTGTTTTTCTTTGGGAGGTATTCCTCCCCATCTTCTTCTTTTGATACATCCTCCACTTCCTCTTCTGAATCAGAGTTGTCTTGCTGGACATCAGAAAAAATCAGCTCTAGAGCCTCTTCAATGTCATAACGCACACTCATGGCGTCAGCACAGAGAGAATTCGGGGTCCTGTCATCTTCAGCACCTTTATAACCCCTTGAAATCCACAAAAAAGAGCTCTGCCGTCTGCGAGAACGCCACCTATCTTGTCTTTATGTCTGCTACTGTCTTGTTCACGTTTACTTCTAATTGATCTGAGACTGATCAAAGGTACAGCAATCCACGAGAAGACCACCTGATTTGTCTTGTTTACTTCTGCTACTGATTAATCTGAGACACAACTAAAACATTGCAACATTCTGTGGTGTGTAAATAACTCTGTGACCTTGATTTCAACTCTATTTGCCTCACGGGTCATTTTGACCCGAAGACCACCTTTGTACTTTTTTTTGTACAGCTTACATAGAAATGTGAATAAAAACAACATTTCATTTTTTCTACTGTTGGGGCCAATCTAGGAAAAGTCATACAATTTAAAGTTAAAATAGTGTAAAGTTATACTGTATCTATTATGGTAAAATTCTGGCAACCACAGCTGCTAGTTTCTTACCATGAAAACCAGTCAAGTCTAGCTATAAGCTCATATGCAGAGAACTTCCAACACACAAACGTCTGGACCGTCTTCATTTATCAGGACAGTTGTGTTTCCAAATCTGAATGAACATTGCTCCACTGAGCACATGAGCAGCAACAGTGTGATGTGCCACTAATCAATAATCAAATACCCATCACATGACAAAAAACATTGACAGTTCATCATACATTTCTCAATACATGATCCATATTTGACCCCTCGGATGAGTCACTGTCTACTGTCACCAAACGTGATTTTTTTTTTACTTCCACCTTTAATAACCTGTGATTCATTTTGTGATAGCCTGGATGTCATGATTTTCCATACCATCCCATCAATCCCCTTTGATTGGCTGTTTCACAGTCTGTCTGCATATGCCCGCTGATAAAATGAGTGTTGTAAATTTATTGTGATACCTAAGTAATAACAGTTTATGACTCTTTGTGTAAACAGTTCTCAGGCTACAGACGTTTATGTTGCTCTTATGCATAGATCATCCGATCTATGAATGTTCAAACTTTTTACAAGTCAAACATTTGGCTTCAGATTAGAAATGACATTTTCAGCGTCTTGATTTGTCAGTATGCGTAAAGCGTCTATCCCCGCCTCCACCGCTTCTCTATTGGACGTTGTCATTATAAGAAACTTTTCGTTGCACGCCATTGGCTGTTTGGCGTAAATGGGAGGGGCAACTTTCAGGAAGCGCTTTCGTTTGTTTCTCACCGGGTAATCGAGAAACAGTGTTTGACATTTTAGGAAGTGAAATATTATTCACCACATCTTGGCGAAGTGTTTCCATAGAAAGCTCAACTGAAGACGCACGTCTTGGATTCTCTCCGCGGGTCGAATAGTTTAGCACGTGAGTCATATTAAACAGCTACTAGCTAGGTTAGCCGCTAGTGTGATGCTACATTAGTTGTCCAAACGCCGACAGCTTTATTCAGGATACATTTTTAACTTCTGTTCGTCATTGAACAGCGGTGAGTGTGACGGACTTCGGATGATTTGTATCATTTATATGAAGTGTCCAGTGTTTTAGAATGTGTTGTGTTTCATGTTACTGTTAGCGGCTTCATATAACAAACTCACTTCCCTCCCTAACTTCCCCGTGAAATCCCGTAAACCAACTGAAAATACATGAGCCCTGAAGAGCTAAGCTAACGAAAGCTACGGCCAGTGTGAAGTTAAAAACAACTTCCTCGTGGTGTGTGTCTCACACTGGACAGGAGCCTGACTTCACCCTAAAAGGCACCTTTCTTACTGACATATTTGAAACGGACAATAACGTGTCCGTTATAGTACGGAGTCATAGTAAGGCAGTGTATCAACAAGATGATGAACCTGAATGAATGAAAGTGAAACTCCGTGTAGTGTTCTGAGTGTTTAGTGTTGTTGACTGATCCACCTCAAATGTCATTGTGCTATGACCTTACTTTGAAATGTGGCTATTGCAATTCAGTTTCACTATAGGCTGATCTGCAGGAAGGTTCACTCAGCTAACGTCACAACACTGAGAACGCACAGAAACTTTAAGAACTGCACTGCATAGGCCTATTCATAAAATAATAACAATTTTTCAGTATCCGTTAATGTAGGCCCAGGTAATATGCAACACTTTGTGTGTGTGGATAGACATATAGTATGGTATATGTATAGGAGGTCTGGGCTGTGTCTCTCTATCAGCTCAGGAGTCCTTGGCTTTACTCAGCAGCATGGACATCAGGCTCCCAGGCAGCGTGCCGGCGTAGGTACCAGATGTGCTCCATGACTGGCCGTATGCTGGAAAAAAGATGAGAAGGAAACAAAGCGATTTCCATCATCAGATCTGTTTAAATGTAAAAAAAAAACATAATGTTAATAACTTGTCTATATTTTGTATACTTTTTTCTGTACTTTCTGAAACTCAGTTGCCATGGCGCCGCCTAAAAAGAGAGCATTACCCAAACCCCTCCCAGAGGGCTTCATACTGACTGACACAGACAAGAAGCAATGGAGGCTGGGGAAGGTCATTGGTCAAGGTGGCTTTGGACTGATCTATCTTGGTATACATACACACACCTTGTACATTCACACACGGTCACTGTACAGCATGCATGCAGACTAGTAGAATAAATCCATCTGTTTTTCTGCTAGACACACACTGATGTGATCTTGTGGAAGTTGTTGGAACGGACCGGATTTATACAAGAATTTCAACTATTTAACGTGTCATGTTCTTTGTTCCCGGCTGTAATCTATGAAGACCTGTCCAACATTTACAACGCTATTAATGAACAATATTGTGTTTTGTTCATTTCTTCGTGAAAGAATCTAATCAGAGAGTACAGACATCACATCATGTATCACAACTCTGTAGGCTGCTTTTTGTTCCACATCTTCCCTCACTGTCTCCTGTTATCTCAAAGCCTCCCAGAGTGTTGACAGACCTGTTGCAGGAGACACTGACTCTGTCATAAAATTGGTGAGTACACACATACACACAGACAGCCTATCCGTCTTCCAGTAATATTAAAACCTATTGAAATATTAGCATATACTTCAAGATGCCTCTACTCTCTATGTTTTCTGGAAAGTGATCTATCAGTTTTCTTTTTAATCACAACTACCAGACAACGAGTCACACATTTGAGTGAGCTACCAGTAATGTGACCTTAAATGTATTTCACCTTGCTGGATGATGCTGTATTGTATTGTGACCAAGCGGCAGGCTCCATGGCTGTGAAATGAAGGCAATGCAGAAGTGCCAAGAATTGTAATTCCTCGAGCGTCCACTGGAGCCGAGGCCTGGTACAAAAAACAGTTTTGGTCTCTATAGCTAATTTCCCCGTTCATGACAACTGTACTGTGAATTTATATAGAACTCACCTGTTCACATGATATTAAGGCTTATAGTTATGCAGAATTAGCAGCATGGCCACTTTGATTGACAGGTGGGTGCTGTTACAGATGGTTTGTTTGAGCAACCAGGCGTCATTCAGCCCAACTCAGGTCTGCCGATGGTCCACGTCTTTGCTGGTTGTTAGATTAGCTGGGTGGTGGAATAGGCAGGACAGCCAACATGGTGGCGGCATATTTTGAGCTTCAGAATGGTGCTTTTGAAACCTGTGTGAAACCTGTGGGATATCACTCATATTCTGTTCTTTCTTTATACTGTCATTGGAATAAGGTAGCTGACTTTTTTTCACGCCAGCCTAAAGTCGATTTGCAGCAAAAAAAAATCTGAAATCTAAAATCTGACCTCAGCATAACTTTGAGCTTCTGTAAATGATCTTAAAAATCACTGGCATGTCAAGTTATTTATAGCCCCGAACTCAGAGAATAACACGTAAGTAGTTGCTCTTACATAATAGATGAAGAGATGTAGGAGAAAGAAAAGTTCCTCCATCTCATTCTCTTCTTCCTTTGTTCCCGGGTCTCTGTGTTTGTATGTGTTTGTCCACCAGTGTGCCAGTTTATCCTGTGGCCCATCTCGCCTGTTGTTAGACATTGTGATTAAAAGAATCAAAATGCAATAAAACTTATTTGTTTATCAAAGCGTGATGTTGTTTTTGTCGTACTCCAATTTCCAAACCCTCCAAAAGGCTTCATTTGTGTATTAAAATCATTAAAATTGTCTTCCCCGCCCTGCGACCTAATTTTACTTCACTGTGTTGCCACCCTCTTTGACTGCTCTCGAGTTTGCAGGTGTGTAATAATGTGCCCTTTCATGTGCAGGAGTACCACGAGAATGGCCCCCTGTTCGCTGAGCTCAAGTTCTACCAGAGGGCAGCCAAAGCGGAGAGCAGTGAGTAGCACCGCCCGTCCAGCATCCCGGCAGGTCGCTGGAGCATGAGTGTGTGTTTGACTGATGAAGTGGCCGCAGACACAGAGGCTTTGCTGCCTGCCGCACAGTAATTAATAATAAGCCAAAGCAAACATGCACCTCAGTGGCAGTTAGCCCCCTCTCCGCGCTTGTCTGGGCTCTCCAACGCCTTCGTTTGGAGAGGAGCAAGAGAGAGGAAGCCACTCACACGTAATGATGGCTGGGCCTCCGCTGAGCCCCTAACCACCTGCCAGCCTGGTTGAGCGCCAGTCAGGCCAGCCGCCATAGAGCTCTGAGCCAGACCCACTGCTTTGTCTGGAGCCTCTGTGTGTGTGTGTGTGTGTGTGTGTGTGTGTGTTTGCTTCTGTGTGTTTGTACCCTCAAAACACTAAGATTGATATTTGCATGCATGCGTTATTACACTTACAAGGACAAATTGGAGTTGTGGATAAAACATTTGCTTACTTTTCATAGAGTTTTGGACCATTGTTCACATTCCTCTTGGAAAAGTATAGAGCTGTTAGACTGGGGTTTAGGTCAAGGTTGGGTAATCATTAGACTTGCATCAAAAGTTTTCTAGCATCCAACCATTCCCTTCAGACTCATTGTCAGTATAACTCTGTGATCCAAGGCATCAGGGTTTTTCAATCCAGCCATTGTGGTTTTGAGTTTTAATTAAGTTGGTGGCTTGACTCCTGTAATTCCGTCTTTTCAGACTGTAACTAGGTTTGTGAAAATAGCATTGTGCGTGCACACATTGAAATGATTATTCCTCTGCTTTTGTTCCAGTGGAAAAATGGAAGAGTCACAGGAAACTGGACTTCCTGGGCATCCCAACGTACTGGGGTTCAGGTCTCGCTGAATACAATGACCTCAGGTACTGATGTAACACTCAGTGGACAACACGTGATCAGATCATTAGATGATGTCTATGTTACGTGTCTCCCTCTTACAGGGTAAAAACAGCCTTTCCCTGCATTCTACTGTATTACTGTGGGTTAGATTCTAATATATCACACCTGCAACAGATCCCACACCAGCTGCTCACAATACACAAGGTGGATCAGAAAGATGGTCATTAATAAGTAAAGAGGGGTGCCCTGGTGGCTCAACTGGTACAGTGGGCTACACATGTATGAAAGGCTGAGTCCTTCCTGCAGCGACCCGGTTCAGACTCTGGCCTGTGGTCCTTTTACTGTGTGTCGTTCCCCATAGCTCCCCCAGCTTATTGATGAGAGATCTTACATTCCCCATGATAACAGATGGTTTGTCTTATGTCCATTATGCATATAAATTATTCTAATTTCTGACATATTCTGTGTTTCTTTTTAGCACAAGTGAGAATTTTATCCATTTTTTTTAGAACTCTCATCTTCAAATCAGGAATTCAGGGATTGGGATTTTATTCAGAATCAGGAACAAATGTGTTGATCTGCTCTTTTCCCACTCAGGTATCGTTTCATGGTCATGGACCGACTGGGCAGTGACCTTCAGAAAATCTGCGCGCACAAGGGAGGTCGAATGAGGAAGGCCACTGTGCTCCAGCTTGGTCAAGCACTGGTGAGAAAAAGACAGACTCGTGTTCATTGATTGTTGAAAACATGTAATGACTCATTTTAACCCTGGGATGAACAGAACACACCTCTGACGTTGTGCAGTCCCTTCTGTTACGTCACAGCCTGTTTATCTTAACTTTCATTCTTGTTCTTGTTTGTACATGTCGTGTTTCTGGCCTGCGTCCAGGTGTCCGTGCTCGAGTATATTCATGAGAACGAGTATGTCCATGCGGACATTAAAGCTGCCAACCTCATGCTGGGTTACAGAAACTCTGAACAGGTTCGTAAGACGCTGCTCCGTGTCTTTGTGAAGACAAGATACATTTATTTGATTTGTTGAATGGCTTTTTATTTGGTAATGTGTGTGTGTGTGTGTGTGTGTGTACGTCTTGTTGTGTGCTTTAGGTCTACCTAGCTGATTACGGGCTGTCCTACAGATACTGTCCTGGCGGGGTCCACAAAGAGTACAAGGAGAACCCCAAGAAGGGCCACAATGGAACCATCGAATACACCAGCATTGATGCCCACAAAGGATGTGGTAAGCCTTCATACATGAACATGAGTGGAAAAAAGCAGAAACTGTTCAGCTCCACTCAGGGCCTGTAAATATAAATACTGCTGGTCAAAGTGTCCAGTGGAAAATCTGACCCACATATCCATCAATCAGTGACTTATATAAATGGCATCTACAAAACTTGATTCTAGATTGTTACCATAGTAACCATAGCATTTGCATAGACCTTTCTCTGACTTCACATAAAGCCGGGACCTCTGCGTCATGACGTGGGTCAGGTGCTGACAGCTGATGAAGTGTTTAAGTATTTAAGAGCCAAGACGAGCAGCTGTATTTAAAACAATCTTCCAGATTCTCCACATTCACGACTACAACACGCCGATACTGTTTAATATGTCACAGTTATTCAGTTCAGTTTGATTTACATAGAAGCATATTAAAAGTTATCTCATGGCACTTTCCGTACAAAGCAGATTTAGTCCATAGTCTTTATAATATTATCGACAGAGACTCAACAGTTCCACCAGGAGCAAGCACTTGATGACGGTGATGAGGAAAAACCTTGTTTTAACAGGCAGAAACCTCGAGCAGAACCAAGCTCACTGTTGTGGGCCATCTGTTCTAACAATGACGGTCATAATAATAGTAAATGTAGAGGGCATAACGCAGGACCACAGCAGCAGGCTCGACCAATCGTTGATCTCTGTGCAGGCACGATCCATGAGAACCTGCAAGATGAGAAAGTACCAAAACTCTGGGGAAGAAGCTAAGTTAGTAACCTGTTAATTGCTATAACTATAAGCTCTGTCACAAAGGAAGTCTACTCAGTGTTGACGGTGTCTGCCTTCAGAACACAAAATGGTAGTTTGTTCCACAGAAGAGGAGCTGAAGCTGAAAGCTCTGGCTCCCAATCTACTTTTGGAGACTATAGGAACCACAAGGAACCCTGAGAGTGCAACGTTCTAGAGGGGTAGTAAGGTAGCAGTTAAATTGTCAAGTGTTGACCGGTCCGTGGTGATAAAAAGGTTGGGGACCACTGCCTTAAGATATGACGGTGCCTGACCATGAAGAGCTTTGTAGGTGAAGAGAAGGATTTTACAGCATGACTGAACTTGTACGGGTCCACCGTCTTTGTTCCGTCCTACAAAAATGCATCCTAAAGTTCAGCGAGCGCACATGTAAAAACTTCAGCAGTCTGTTGGCCAAATCGAGTGGATAACTTCCAAAATTCATTTTCATCTCCACTATTGTCCTTTGTTTTCTGGTGCAGTGTTTCCTTGCTGTTGTGGCTGATGTTCTGGTTGGTGCATTGTTGGGACAAAACACCAAGAATAAACCTACAAAAGACACAGATTCCCCTTGATTGACCTACCTCAGACTGTTTATGATACAGATTTTTACTAGTTTTTTATTGCTTAGTGTGGCAAGAATGACAGATATTCAGGTATTTTTACAGTATCTATATTAACCCTGCTATAAGCTCTGACCTTTTTGTTTGCAGTCTTTGCTTGTCAATACATGTAAAATAGTCTCTCCGCCCCGCCACCCCCTGCCTCGCTCTGCTGATATTGGGAACACATTAACTGGCAAATTGCCTACATGCTCCCTCTCTTCATTGACCATCGATTCTCCATCCACGGCCCCCTCTGAATTCCCCGGTACCGTCTCTGTTTAACAATTCCCTAATTAGCTGAAGTCATAACCTGCATCGTGTATTCATCCCACATTAATTAAGGGCTTTGATGTTTGGTTAGAGCGAGGCCCGAGACACAAGATAACCTCTGCGAGCGCCACGCCGACCAACTCCACTCCCCTCCAGTTCGATACTGTGAGTTAGCATGGCTCAGACTGCCTAATCGCTACAGGTACTGTTTCTATCAACGCGATCGATGAGTAAAAGAGGGCCAGAAAATGTCCTGTCAGCAATAACTATCAAATGGAAGTCGTGTCAATTTTAATATGATTTGGAAAGGGGGAGGAGGGAGGGAACGAGTTGAGCTATAAAAAATGCGATGCACCTTTTTGCTATTCTACATGAAAGAACACAATGTAAAAGTAAGCATCCATTTCCACCAAGTGCTCTTATTGGAGCTACAAGAGTGCTGCAAGGCCGGCAGAGATAATCATTGTTTATACTGCCTGTATTACACCAGTCATCCAAAGACCTGAAGAAAGCCCCACCTGTGAGAAGAATACCTATATATGTTTGCCGCCTGCTTAAAAAACAGACGAGCATTAGAGTGTTTTCTGCTTCACATGGAGATTATGACCGAGGACCGGGCCCTTATCTGCCCTCCCCTGACCCGATGGCGCGGCTCCCCGCAAAGATGTTGACAGGTTGCCATGGTGAGGGTTTGGCAAACGCAGCTGCCGACTGGCAGGCCTTTGAACCTCGAGCTAAACGGTGTAATTACCGGCATTCGGTGGGCGTCCAGCGGACAGAAGACCGTCTCCAAACGACAAGACTGTGAAGCAGAAGGGTTAAGAGTGTGACACTGCAGCATGCTTTAGGGAATCTGAATAACAATAGGAGATAATTAGCAACAACACCATCGCCGCCTCACCTCCCTGTCTAAAGCATGTAGAGAACATGTGAGTGGTGTGTGTGTGTGTGTGTGTGTGTGTGTGTGTGTGTATTTATGCTGCTCCTCTGTATTTATGTATCGTGCATGCGTGTGCATGCCCAACATCCCTTTGAGAGCTGTTTAAGTGTGTACGTGTACGCGCACACACACACACACATATCTCTGCACTGTCCTGTGTCATCCCTCATATGAGGGCAAAATGCATTAAATACAGGAGAGCGGACGCACAAAGCGCTATTATGAGCTTCGATAACACACCCAGTGCACGTACAGGGGGCAGCAGCGCTTAATGTAGTTGTTGATCTTTTTAATTGTTAATCTATTATGGTGCTCGGGGAGTTGCACACACTTTTTCCAGTGTCAGTATCACGTGCATTTTTCATCTTTATTCTCCTTTAACAGGCTCTCAGTAGAAATGAAGTGTTGGGGTAATTATTTACAACAATAGGAAGCCATGCTGTAATGCTGACTTACTGCATATGTTATACCCACAAGGGCAAGCAGACTGAACTCTTATTATCAGAGTTGTTGAGATGTAGTGGTGGTGGTCAGAGTGGTTAGAGTCACATACATGCACCACCCACTACCCTAATGATGGAATCAGACGACAGTCTTTGAAATGATCACTGAGCAGATGAGGGCGTTGACAGAGGTGATTGCTAAGGTTGCAGGGACTGACTTCACTGTTCCACCTGACAACACTAACGATGGATGTTCATGTATGTAATCAGCTTTATGAATGAAAGTGCACCTGGAAGCATTCATCACCGCTTGACGGCTCTGTCAGTGTACACACCACGTTGGTCGGATTAGTTTGGCGTGTCGCTCCTGACCTGAAGATGGTGGTCACTGAAATTACTAAAGCATCATGTTTTGCTTAACCCACAGTTGTGCACGTACGTGCTCTCGTTGGTCACATCAATGTGTCAGTGTTGAAGTTGTCGAACTATGCGAGAGAAGGTGTCAGGCCAGTGTAGCTGCATTGACGCTTTTCCAGGAAGGAACTTGGCTGCAGGGACCAGGGTCTAAATTAAGTTCTAGGGACAAAAATCTGTGCTTGAGGGGGATAGCGCTTCTAATAGTACAGGAAGTTCTGCCTATTGCACAACTTATCATGGTCTTTGTAAAGGTCTTCTTTTGAGCACGCACCAAGGTTTATGATGCAAATTCACATTTGGTCCATGGTACCATAGTAGCTAAAGAGAGCTGTGACGTGATACTGTGACGTACATTCTACCCCCAAAAGCATGGGGATAAAAAGATTGATTATGTATAAATATTACTTTGACTTTAAGAAATCTCCTCCGACTTTGCTCAACACCCTTAAAGTAGTGTTACTGTGAGGTTTCTGAAGCCAACATGTTAGACATTAGCTAACATACGTTTGTGTCAATAACTGGTCTGTAACCACCCCCCCCCATTCTGATCTTCATCACTGATCGTTTATCCTCCCTGCTGTGTCCGAGCACTTTGTTCTTCTACAGTTTTCCTTTCATTCAAAATTCATTTCTCTTTATTCATTTTTTGCTCTCTGCTCATCAACACATCCCTGTATTCTCTACCCACAATAAACTACCCCCTACCCACTTACATTTTATAAACCACATATTTGTTGACATGTAATCAGATTACTGCCCAGTACCCACCCATTCCATGTAATCTGGTCCTTTGTGGCAGTGACCATGCTTCCTCTTTAGACCAGCCTGTTGGCTGGGGAGGATCAATGCCGTCCGTGGCTCAGGGAGGAGATTTCTCCCCTCTGATGGAGCCAGTCGATAGGTAATTTCTCCAGAGATGTGTGGCGGCCGTTACAGTATTGAGTTGCTAAAACTCCCCGGGCTCGACCCTCCTGGATGGAGTCTGTCGACAAGTATTGATAGACCTCACACATTAATGTAGACCCATGCAATCACACGCTCACAATAAGATGCAAACACACTCCAGACTTGTACTTAAGGCCGTCAGACTGGTACACAAACAGTTTCTCATGCCTTCAAAGTCTGAATTCCCCAACATTACATTTTATTGTCCCTGATCAAACTCCTGAAGGATTCTTGGCTTGGTACGTCCCAGCTCGTGTGGGGAAGTAACATAAACCAGTTATATTTGGTAAAAATAAAGTAGTTTTCGAATTGAAATTTGGATTAATTATACAACATAGAAATGTAAGGCAACTACAAGAGGAACAAAGGGCGAGCGGATGATGTTCAAACCAACAAAATAAAAAGAACCACAAGATCTTGCTGTCTGTTTTCTAATAACCAGAAACGCAAAACAGAAACAGCCCCCCAGTGCTTCTAGCCCAAATATTTCCAAGTGTAAACCTAGCCCAGTCCCCAGGTAGCAAACACGATTCCTCTACAGAGATGAGTGAAGAAAGTGGTTAGTATTCACAAGCGATGTAAGTTAAGTTCAACCGAGGCAAGCTCAAAACTTAAATTGGATTAGATTGACTCAGATTGGAGACTGGGGGATTGGTGAAACGTGGCAGGTGCCACTTCAATCGCCATTGACCAGGTGTCCTGGAGACCAATCAGGGCAGGGCGTCCACACATGCTGTACATGCTAAACACTTCACTCAGCGTTATACGAACGTTCAAACAATTTCCTTTTACCTTTAGGAGACATTTAAAGTTCAGATACACAGCAGTTATCAGTGCTGTTGATAATTAAATACTTGGGTGTAAAACATCAGCATAGTAGTTCCTTTGTGCTGTCCACATTGAAAAGTGACCTTCAGCAGAAATATTATTCTTAATAGATGAATGCAGAATGATAATTTGTTCTACTCACATTCATTGCACAATTGTGAGAAACAGATTCTGCAGAGATACAAACCGGACTCTGCCAAAACAAAGGATTACAAAAAAAAAAGTCAACTCGAGTACTCCAGAGTGCTTTTTGTCTCAGCGAGGGAGGAACCACGGCCGGTTTGGAACATAAAATCAACCTCCACCAGCACCATCATCGTCATACTGTTCTACAGCATGTAATCCCTCCGTCATCGTGCTTCAGTTGAATCTGTCCAAACAGACTGTAAATCAAACACGGTGCTGTGTTTTAGCTTCAGTTTAGTCATCAGCCTCCATCTTGATGGGTGAAGCAGAAATGTCCTGTTGACAGGTGACAGTGTAAGTGTGAATTAGTATCAGTGCTGCAGAGTTTTGGATTTATTCATCTTTGGGAATCATAAATGTGCTTCAACTTACCAGAGCTGCCAATGTCCAACCCTGACTTCTCTGGAGAACAGTCCATTGTCTGAAACACTACACAGTCACTGTAATATGAGAGAAACTGCTGCCGACTTTTATTTTCTTTTAGTCTTTGTGGAGATCTGAATCTGATCTCAGTATTAATGGAAGCCAAATATCAGATGTCTTCTTTTTTTCTTCTCTTTATAGCTCCATCTAGACGTGGTGACCTCCAGATTTTGGGTTTTTGCCTTCTTCACTGGTTATGTGGATTTCTGCCTTGGGACGATCTTAACAACAACCCACCTCAGGTCCAGGAGGCCAAAGCCAGGTAGGTGCTGTTTTTCCAAGCAGGGGCTTCACATCAAGAAACATGCGAGCGCACTTTGTCACAATGCAGCTGCTTCCAACGTCTCCAGAGTGGAATTAAAAAAAAAAATCTGCAATCGTTTCTGTTAGCAAGCTTATTTTTCCACCAAGTAGCAGCGTAGCACAGCCGAATATGACAGGGCCCAGTGCCACTTGTTCAGTTTTTTTTTGTCCCTCATCTGCACTCACGTAAACAGCCGTCTGTCCTGCTGCCACGTTTTTAAATGTCCAGTTCCATGAGATACAGTAGAAACACAAGGCGTAACGTGAAGCCTACACCTCACAGGCTCTCAAAAGTTCAGGCTGTGGTCGCTCTATATCATCCCAGCAACAATCCTCCACTGTGTTTTACAGTATAAGAAATATCACCTGGTTGTCCATTAACTGTGCTACTTTTAGAAATTATTAATGACACATGAGCTATGTAGAGGTTCATGTCCGTGGCTGGTGGTAGACACTTAAAGGATTTTCTGTTTCTCTTTGATTTTCCCTGGATAATTACTGTATGTCTGAGGTATGCCTACAGTCGGAATCAATTGTACAAAACACTAAAAGCCTGCCAAATATCTGCTGAGAAACTGAAAAGTAAACCCACTGGGTGGACACAATATCCAAGATTTATACAATCTAATACTAGTCGTGCAATAAAATACCTTGTGAGGCTTACAACCTTCAATTTTAGAGAGTGTTGCGGAGATGTTGATTTGACTCAACATCTACTAGAAAGCTAGCACCAGAGCTGCGATACGCTAACACTAATAATTACAACAAATAAATGGCTGTCAGCGTTTTAGCGTTAACGTCCCGTAGGACAGTTTGCCTCAGCTCTGATTCAACTCGTGCTCCTCCCACCCTGAACTCTGTCTCTCGTGATGTTTCTGTCCTCACTCCCTCACTGTTTTTTTATCCTCCTTTTTGCTCCTCTATCAGGCTGATGGATAATCTGCCAGACTCGGTCCAGCAGCTGTCAGTGAGCGGAGCCAGCACAGGTAAGCCAGGTCTGCGGGGCATCTTCAGGTTACAGGACAGGATCATTTACTCCCCTCAGGTTCAGCTGACAGTTTGGAAACAAGACGACACGCCTGTGGATGAAAGGGGAAGAATCTGCGTCTAATCTTCTGTTCTTTTAATGGCGATCCAGCGCCGGGACTTTAAGATTTAGAGACCGGGCTGACATGCACACCTATACAATAGCTGTTGTGCACCTATATTCCTGTATGCACAGACAGCATCTCTTAAACAAGTCATCACGTCACGACAAGTCACCGGTCATAAAAAGATCATGTGAAGCATGAAAAACGGTCAGATGTTCTAGAACCTGTCCTGTGAGAATAGTTCACAATCTATCACATCTTCCATTTACAGTGTACTCACAACAGCTGGCAGCTAAAATTAAGACACGTGGCAACAACTCAAATCACCAAAGTGCATGGAGCTTTTGAACAAACACATGAATCACACTCAAGCAGCAACCTCGGTGGCTGGGAAATTTAATTGTTAAAAACTGCAGTTCTTCAAGCATCCACTTGAGGCTGGCTCCAGTCAGTCTCCATAAGTCCCCATGTTAAAATGTCCCAGCAGGAATAAACATGTTTACAGCCTCGTACAAAAAACAGTTTTGGTCTCTATAGCTAATTTCCCCGTTCATGACAACTGTACTGAGGGTGAATTTATATACAACTCACCTGTTCAAATGATATTAAGGCATCAAGTTATGCAGAATTACAGTAACAGCGTGGCTGCTTCGATTGACAGGTGGGTGCTGTTACCAATGGGCGTCATTTGGCCCACCTCAGGTCTGCCACAGATCCACGTCTTTGCCGATATTTAGATTAACCGGGATGCAAAAGAGGAAAAACAGCAAGACAAACATGACAGCATTTAAGTGGCACTTCAGAAACCTACTGAAGTGACGTCAGTCATACGCAGTCCATTCTTTATACTGTCATTGGTCAGACCCTGTTTGAAGAAGGTTCTACTGCATGTTCGCATCAACATCAGGAAATGTTTCTTTGATGCATCACACATCATCAGTTCTCCCGGAGGAACAGTGCAGTTGTAGTTGTGTAGTGTGTCTCTTTTGGGCATCACGGTGCATTTAGATGTTCCTACTGTAGTTTGACACAAAATGAAGGATTAAAGTCTCTGCAATTGTGGCTTGGAATAGTAAAAATGCAGATCAGGTGCCGTCAGAGAGCTCTCAGCGATGGGGAACTGAAGCCACCTGAGCAGACTCCTTTAGTGACAAACCAGAGCTGGTAAATGTTGGAACAGTGCAAAGACTAATCAAGACAGTTCATCTGAATGAAGTGTGTTTTACAATGAGTTAACACATTAAGCTGATCTCAGTTCAGTGAAAGAGAGAAACTTGAATTCAGGTGTTTGGATGTATTTTTCTGTTTAATAATGAAGACAGCTGGGAGAATATTTCCTGTCTTGTAACTTTGCGTTTCTCACACTCAACGCAGTGAAGTCTTTTTCCTCCAGCTTGGCTGGCTTTGAGGCAGATTCAGTGAGAGCAGAGAGGTCTGGTTCTGTTGGTTGACTGAGATTGGTTCACTGAATTAATTCAGTCAGACAAACTCACGATTGGAATGTTTTATTGAATTGGCAGAATGACAGTTGGAGTTTGGCGTCTAGACCTTAGAATATCCACATAGATGCTGAGGAGTGATGAGAAATATTTGAATTTTAAAATTATGACTTGCACTTTAAAGATGTCTTGCTATAAAAGTTGGACCTGAGGTAGGTTAACATTGTCCCAAGGCAGAGATCCACATAACCAGTGAAGACAACAAAAAGCTGTCTGGAGGTCACCACGTCAGAAAAAATAAGACATCTAATATTTGAAAAAGTTGCTGGTAGTGGTTACTGATAGATGTCTGATAGGATCCCTTTATATTTATTAGTAGGACATCTACTACTGCCGTCCACACAGGATCGTGTGATGCTCCGTTTGTCAGCGTATGACCACCGGGTTGACCTGAGGATGTCCCTGCGTGCAGCGGCAGGGAAAACACACGCAGCTCTGTCTGTCTGTTATTTCAAGCGTTCATTTGTAACATTAGAGTGATTTTCTGCACTGGGTCGAACGCTGTGCTGCATCTGGCCCCGCTGCTCTGACTCACCGCGTAGGTCTGCACATGTGATTAAGCCAGGTGTTAACGGTGCGCATACTTCATATGTACCTCACAGCATACTGTTCCACACAGCCCAACTGTTAACTACCATTTGAAGCGCAGCTTATTGTTTTTGGACGACCGTGTGCAGATGAAAAGTTGGTCCAGTCATACAAGTGCAATTAGAGCAGGTTCAGGTTGGATCATATCTGACAGCAGTTTGGCAGTGTTCGAAGGAGCCGTCACTGTTTTAATACATGTGATATATTCTTCACTGTGTGAACACGCAGTCGAACGCAGGCACACAAGTCCCAGCATGCCTCGGGTTTTATTTTCTTAAGAAATCGGTCCAGATGTTGGTCACCAAAAGTGGTTTGTAAAATGATTTCTATCGCTTTATCTTAACAGTCACGAGAATGATGTTCATGTTACAAAGTATTCTAAAACTGTTAAGTCATATTTAATTCATCATTCACCACATCAGTATGAATACATATAATCATAGTGACATCTGTGAGCTCCTACAATACATTCTTCATGGAACTAAATATAACAGTAATGCTAATGAGACAAGAAAAACGTTTGATTGCAGCCCCCTCACCTCACCCTCTGCTTCCTAGCATGAAATAAACTACAGTAGCGGTGGAAACTCCATATACTATCATCACAGCAGACCCCACCACCATGGGTGTGTGTACATATAAAAGGCTCATTGCAAGGTGACTCTGAAGTGATTTAATATATGTAATAGTGATTGAAATACGCGGTGCTGGCAGCCGCCATGTTGTCTGTCCTGCCTCTTCCATCTCTGCTAATCTAAATATCTGCAGAGATGTAGATCATCGGCGGACCTGAGGCAGGCTGAAAGACATTAAACCATCTGTACCAACCCCCACCTGTCAAAGTGACTAAATGTTAATTCTGCATTACTTTAAGCCTTAATATCATGTGAACAGGTGAGTTGTATATAAATTCACCCTCAGTACAGTTGTCATGAACGGGGAAATTAGCTATAGAGACCAAAACTGTTTTTTGTACCAGGCTGTAAACATGTTTATTTCTGCTGTGAATTGGACATTTGAACATGGGGACTTATGGAGACTGACTCACTTCTGGAGCCAGCCTCAAGTGGACGCTCAAGGAATTACAGTTGTTGGCACTTCAGCATCAGCTTCACTTCCCATCCACAGAGGCTGTCGCTTGGTCATGTGTCCACACATGGATGAAAACATGCTTGTAATTTTCATATTTCATTTCTGAGCACTCTGAAGCTCACACACGGGACCTTCAGCTGTAGTCCTTTGGGTAGGTGCTGCCTGCAAGATTGGTTATCTGAATGGAGGACGGGGGCTGTGTTTCTTTATTCTGGGCTAACTCTGCTTTAAACATAACCTAACAACATACATGATGTGAACAGGACCTTTTTTAAAAATAGATTTCATCCAAGAGTCTGTAGAAACAAGACGAAACAACAGTCCACACCACATCAGGATCGAATCGTCACTGCCAGAGTCAGAGCCGAAGCTCCCCACCCCGAATAAAACACTCCAACCCCCCCCCTCAGTTACCTGAAGCTCCAGAATAACTTTGTACCAATTAAACAGCTGTCCCATTGACACGCCTTTCAAAGTTTGTCGTGTTTTATCTCTCCTCTTTATAAGGAGAGGTCACACCTGTGTGAGGGCTTAGTGTGTGTGATGTATGGTTGGGACCGGGTGCTCCTTTGCTGACAAGGCCCGGCTGGCCGTCTCAGATAAGAGCCAGGGTATGCATCAACTGTGTGTGTGTGTGTGTGTGTGTGTGTGTATGAGACAGATGCAAGTTCTACCGCAGTATGTGTCATACACGTCGTCTGGCCAGTGTGTGATGCATTGCAGCTCGCTGTGTGTGACACCTCCACACACACACACGCACACAGAATGCATATCCATGGCTGTGTGCATGTCTAATCTGCTCTCTGTGGGGAGATCCATTGCCAGCCAGTGTATTATCTGGACTGTGAGACCTTCAGGTTCATCCTGTCTTTGCTGCTGCATGACTCAAGTCTCCTATTGAGGACACAGAAGCTTGTGCTAAAAACAAACCAACGTCTGATGATAGTTGTGCTACAGATGACACGTTTGTATCAGACACTGTGATGGATCTGGCTTGATTTTTTTTTTTTTAATTTTCCACACAAACATTCTGACTTTGTCAGTCGCTCTGTTTCCGTCTGCAGACGAAGTGGCCGCGTTCCTCCTCTACGTGAAAACTCTGGGCTACCAAGACAAGCCGGACTACCAGCATCTCAAAGCGGTGTTGGCCACTTCCGCCACGGGAAGGCTGGACTTCTCCGCGCCTCAAGGACCCACAGGGGTGACGACCACCAAGGTTCAAGAGCAACCCACCAGAGAAAAGGTGAGAATGTGACCAAAGACTGAAGTCTACGTGAAGATGCCAAACAGTTTTTGTAGACACACACACACACACACACGCACACCCATCTGTTACACCTCCCATCACTCTCCTCCCGCTCTCTGTGGTCACTCTGTTTAAGCACAACCAGCTTCATCGCATAGTTCTCCTTACTGACACATTTTTCCGTTTCGGTCGACATCTTCATAATGCCGAGCAGCTCTTAGAGGCGACTTCTTGACATTTATGTGCTCTTGCTGCAGAATGTCTGATCACTTGTTAGTAGTTTGACTATTTTCCGTTTTAAATCAATGAAACGCTTCGGCCAGTGGAGAATATTCAGTGAACGTTCAACAGCTTGATCACCGGTCACAAAGCTCGCCGTTTCCTCTGTCGAGTCTCTCGTGGAGAAACGTGACAGCAGTGAGGAGGGGGGGAGGGTTAACCTGACCCCACAAATGAGCGTGTCAGCGCGGGGCGGACAGGTCTGCAGCTGGAGGAGGACCGTTTGATTCTCCTCAAATTCATCAGAATCACTCCTTGACCTCTCCGGGCGCAGCGAGCGGCCCTCTCAACGGCCCAATTTGAAGAAGTTGATGACACGCGCTTTTTCCACGGCACAGCTCGTCTCCAATTATGCTCCTGATTTGCTCTCCGCTCCTTGTGTCATTTCATCTCCATGCTAAAGTGCTGGCCAGTTTGATAAACAGAAGTGGCCATTTAGCGAGGAGTAAATGTCGGCCGAGATAAAGGCCACTCGCTCAGTCGTTTGCCCCTAGTGTCGTTTAATGCGTGATTATTTTCTGGATGATTGTAGTGAGGCGAAATAAACTTGTCACACTGTACAAAAGCGTCTCGTTCAGTTTTATCTGGATGTTTAAAACGCGCAGTGACAGAGCAGCACCTGATACTTGATGTGAGAGTTCAGCGGTTAAAGCAGCAGGCATGCTGAGAGAGAACGAAGCTCCGACTGCAGCAAGGACGTGAATATGTGCAGAACAAACTCATCCGACCGCTGTCTCAACAGAAAGCAGGACGAGCCAGAGGGGCCGGCAAAGCCAAGGCTGTGCCCACCGAGGTGGATGATGAAGAGGAAGAGGAGATGAAGAAGCCTAAAGCAGTGGCAGCTCAATACAGGAGAGGACCACCGCTCGCTAAAGCTCAGTCACAACAGGTGAGGACTGAAAGCACACCGAGTATCTGCTCTGTGTGATGTCAATGTCCCTCGACTACAATTAACGGCAAAATATGTGAATGTGAGTGATGTTCTATCTGGAACAGGTCATTCATCTTGGGAGAAAGAAAATGAAAATATTAGGATAAACATTTAAAGACATTTTTTAAATTTAAGTAGCAAAATGAAGGAAGACAATTTGAAGTTCATGCATACATTTTAGTAACTAAAGCTTCTGGAACTATTTATTTCACAGAATCACTTTTGGAAATGGAACTTGGAATTTCTCTTGGCTGTTTTTAAGCAGCAGTTTGCACGGGGTGTTTATTTTGAAAAGCCGCCTGATTTTCTTCTTCTGTGTCCGACTTCCTGTCAGCTCGAGCTGCTCTGTGCAGATGGACGCAGGCTGCTCGTAGCATCCGTCAAGAAAATAGACCAGCCACATATTCTCAGTGGAGCCGAGCGCAGACTCGCTCCTGAACCGGATCGTGGCGGTTTCCCCTTGAAAATTGACATGTTGCATCAGTGCGCGGTGGATTTGAGCTGTTTGACGGCGTCCACACAGTCACGTGTTCATCAGATAATCAGACTTCATGAAACCAAGTAATCATTAACGAATGCTGCTGATCACTTATAGGAGCCTGCTGCCACCAGATCACGGAGGCCGAGGCGTGAACCTGTGATGTATAATGAAGATGACAGTGAAGATGAGGAGGAAGAGGAGGAGGCCAGACCCAGACCTATACCTGCATGCTATTTGAGAGGCCCTCCTATCGGCACCAGACCTCAGCCTAAACAGGTGTGAGGACAACACACTCAAGCGTCCAGGCTCCCTTTATTTATATGACTGTGTTCAGAATTACTGTCTGCTTTGAAGCTGTTTTACGTATATATATATATATATATATATATATATATTTTATTGTCAGTTAACATTTATAAAGATGTTTGAAACCATTCAGACTTCTGGTTGTGACTCAAAGAAACACAAACATTCACTTCACACATTATTGAGTATTTCTTCACATGCTGCAGCATCATGTTCCACCTGAATCACCTTCTTCAACAGAAAACTAAATCTGACCGGACGGGCAGGAGAAAAGACGACATTGCCATGACCTCTGTCAGACATGAAGGGGCGCTCCGTCAGCAGAGGAGAACACACACACGGACAGAGCGAACACACACGGAGCGCTGGGACAGACGGGATGAAAGGCAGCTCCACCACAGAGTGGACCGTGTCCGTGGACGGTGGTGGGACGGAGGAGAGCAGGAGGCCGCTCCCTCACCGGGGAAAGAGCGCTTCTCCTGGTTCTTCTATGCGGTCGCCTTCATTCTCCTGGGTGCCGTCGTCGCAGTTTGCCAAAGTGAACTGCAATTTTAACGCCTCTCGATCAAGCCGGACTGAACTGGTTTGAGCACCGTATTTCTAAGCTGCCTTGTCGAGATGGAGCCGACGGGAACGCAGAGCCACTTCTCAGGACTTGTGGGCTGCCATTTTCACAGTGATGGGCTGCAATAGAGGAAGAATCCAGAATTTATTCTGCGTATTAAATGTTCATTATAGTTTAATGTGGTGTGAAGGATCGCTTTGTGGAAAAATCAAGTGGGCTCTCATTTCTGATTGGACTGAAACATGAAGGACTCCCCAAATACACATGAAAGAAGAAGACCTGAGCGTCTGTGACTTTGAGTCGCCACATTCACACAGATCCTGTATCACCTCCTTTGTCACGCCATGAGCCGCTCCAGTAAAACTGAAAACTTCAATGCGGCGCATTGTCGCGGGCAGCCTTTCAGCAAGAGGGAAGGCTACACGATGTATGGAGCCGCGCTAATTAAGTATGCTGAACGTCTATTGACTCTGCCGCGAAGGCCTTTATGAAGCACTGTGCGGGCGGCTGTCAGTCACACGTACCTTGCTGCAGTAAGGACACTCTCCAAAAACAATGCTGAAGCTCTGCCTGCTGGAGGGGAGCGCTCGCAGCCACTGGAGGAAGAGAGAGAAAGAGAAAAAAGACTACTTCATCAAATCACTACCTTGGATCTGACGTGTCAGTGTCAAGTGATAACGCTTGTTTCAATGCACACTTAGTACTGTACACTTAGATTATATATAAGATATATTCAAGATTAACCAGTGCTAAAGTATTTTAAGAGCTTTTATGTGGAACTTTTCAATGTCCCCCTGCCACTTGTACTTCTTTTAAAAAAAGATCTGTGTGCTTGGTCTCATGAATACAGAGCACAGAAATGCCCTGCTCAGGCACATTTCTTCCTCAACATTTTGACAATCCCAAGCAGGGCGGTGTGTGTGTGTGTGTGTGTGTGTGTGTGTGTGTGTGTGTGTGTGTGTGTGTGTGTGTGTGTGTGTGTGTGTGTGTGTGTGTGTGTGTGTGTGTGTGTGTGTGTGTGTGTGTGTGTGTGTGTGTGTGTGTGTGTGTGTGTGTGTGTGTGTGTGTGTGTGTGTGTGTTTCACTCAGTAAGGAACTCTATCACCTGGATACAGATCCTGATAACCCAAAACTAAATTTTCATTAAGCGGCGTCTAGTTTGAGAAAAACCTCTCACTGACTGTGAACGCTGCTGCAAACACACAGCAAAGGCTTCTTTACCAGCAGGTTGTGCAGGCCCGCTCAGGGTGCTGAACCTGACCATTGTGAAATAATCTCTCTGATATTAACCGGCTTTATCGAGGCCAGTGCTCGCTCACTCTCATTCACTGTCCATGTCTCTCAACCACTGCTCTCTCAAAGCACAAATCAAATGAAAATTCTTCATGTTTTACACTGGAAATTGTGAGCCAGAGAGATTTGAATTGACACTTCTGCAGCTACAACAGATGTTGATGTTCACTAATAAAAAAGTGATGAATATTATATCCTGCCAACAGATCTTCCTGAATGTTACACCTTTAAGTTACTTTTTAAGCAAACTGTCAGAACTTGACTGTTACAGCATCTCAAATGTCAACACTGTTTTCTGATTTTAAAGTGAACATGAGGAGGACGTTAAGGTGAGCGTTAGATGTTACAGGAACAGAGGAGTTCATGTGTTCACCTGCTGGGTAACAGCTGAAAAGAAACTACTGACAGATGTCAGTGGAGGGACATTTTCCTCACAGCTCTTCATCTTTTGCACTCCTTGTATTTATGTGATTTTGACATTGATTCCTTTATGCTCATCCTGTTTTCCACGTGAAGACACATTCCATGAACTGTATTCTTATCTTTGTCCTGTTAATTATGACATTCTGGCCCTGTTTTGTTTGCACTGTGAGCTGTGTTGTTTCTTGTATGCTGGATTCCATACAAATAAAGTCCATTGTATATGTATATTGACTTTTATGCAGTTATTTTCACAAAAGAACTTTGAACACATTGTTTCGGGTTCTAAGAAAGTGTGAGACATTTTTCTGACAAATCGATTATATATAAAAAAAATAATAATAAAATAGACCAGATGAGTTTGTTGCAGCCTTGACTGGTGTAACATGTTAGACATGCACAGCACATACACATTGGTGATAGACTGATGAAGTTTGCCAGAAACATCCATGCCTACTGGTTGCATTCTGGGAAATGTAGTGTCAAGTGTTTAGGGTTAGAAGTCAGTGTGACTCGACCGCTGCTGCTTTCATTTCATGTGTTTTTTCCTCTTGTGAGGATGAAAGTTGCATCATGTTGAACTGAAGCGTTCCACAACTTTTGGTTTTTGAGCTCTCTGCAAGTTCTGGAAGTGTGTGTGTGTGTGTGTGTGTGTGTGTGTGTGTGTGTGTGTGTGTGTGTGTGTGTGTGTGTGTGTGTGTGTGTGTGTGTGTGTGTACCTCATATAGACAAGCCTGGTGGAAGGGCTGGCCACAGCGAGGGTCATTACACACCTGATCGGGGATTGCAGCTTCAAGACGGTACGAGTAACAGATCCCACACTCGACACTGAAGCTCTACACAGACACAGACACACACACACACACACACACAATAATAAATGCCACCATGGCTACAGACTCTTGAGACATGGGCAGGGCCTCTGTAACCACTTTGTGTTAAACAACCATCTAGTTAGAACCCCAGTGCTAACACCCCTCTCTCTCTTCCTCTCTCATCCCATCATCACACACTCAACACACACTTCCCTCTCTGCTCTGCTCTCGTTTGCATTCTGGCGTAATGAGAAGCTCCTGTTTTTCTGGGGCTATCCATTAAGAGAGAGGATGGCAGGTAAAAAAAAAAAAAAAAAAAAAAAATCAACATCTGGTCAACTCAACTTTTTTGCACTCCTCTGAATGTTAATGAAGCTGAGGCATTAATCACCGCGGCGACAGTGAATAAACACAACGCCCTTTTAACCCATCCACAGAGAGGGGAGGGGAAAAGAACGAGTGTTAAAAAAAGAGAGAGATAAATGGTTTTGCGTGATTAAAGCGATTTGATAGTGCAGAGAATTCTGCCATCTTTGTTATTCTAATGATCTTTTCTGTAAACAACCCAATTAAAGGAGATTTTGTGCCCACCTCATGGAAAAACAAAACAGAGAGGAAGAAAAATATGGAAAAATAGGCAATAGCGTATGTCCGCCCCCTTATAACTTGAAGCTCAAACAGACACACAAACAGGAGGATGCATGCATAGATCTAAACGCGCGCGCGTGCGCGCACACACACACACACACATGCACACGTAGCTCCTTGAGGTAATCATGATGGGAACGGACATGTTTGAAATGGAAAGGGGGCAACTTGCGTGACATACAGATTTTTCGTGGGTGGCAGGTGACGGGAATTCGATCTCCAAAACATCCCGGAGGTTGTGCAAGACGCTGGAGTCCGGGTTCCTGCCAGCAGACCACAGACAGCTCCTTCACACACTAATTAACCACATGCAAATGAGCCTGCAAAGACACTGGGGGATGATTAGGAGACTTTCACCATTGGTATAAAAAGAAAAAAAAAAAGCAGGAGCGTTTCTGCTGCTTCACACAGAACAGTAGTGGAGGAGACTTTGCTACGACGTGTCATGCAGCGAGGGTAATGTTAAAACCTGTGCTTTAAAAAGAAGTCTAATTGTGTGGGGGGTTTTTTGGCGTGGTTTGACTCGTCAGACAATAATGGGGAAAAAAACAAAAAAACTGGACGTTATGCCGAGTCGACAAGACCAAACTGAACTGAGTCTGCTTTTATTCCAGAGGCCATCAGACGTATGAACACACACACAGTACAGACAGTCACCTTGT
Source organism: Nibea albiflora (assembly GCA_014281875.1). Lineage (NCBI taxonomy): Eukaryota > Metazoa > Chordata > Actinopteri > Sciaenidae > Nibea > Nibea albiflora. Next base: position 22,474,933 of record CM024797.1, on the reverse strand, counting down.
TCACACACTGATTAATGCACCTCGGCTTATGACCTTTTATATTTCTTTTTGTGGTGTTGGATATTGTTGGATTGATCTCTGTGTATTCATATACGACATATTTGTCTTTTTCCAATTCTAGTGTGTAAATTAATTGTGCACTTGTGAATCTTCCTTCAGGGACAAATGAAATATTTTCTGTTGTATTACTATTGTGTGTCTATCAAAGGTCTATCAAAGGCTGATCTATCTTTCTCTGTGCTCCACTGTTGTCCAGAAACTACCAAGAACACGTCAGTAAGCCTCACTGTTGCTCCAGGTAACATCTAAAGAGCCAGTGACAGTATAAACAATGGACACGTGTGACCAAAACTGTTTTTGTAGCAGGCTGTAAACATGTTTATTTCTGTTGTGAAGTTGGACATTTTAACATGGGGACTTATGGAGGTTGAAATGTTCTGCAGCCAGCCTCAAGTGGACACTCGAGGAATTACAGGTTTTGGCACTTATGCACTGGCTTAATTTTGGGGAAAACACAGTAGTTTATTTTGACTCTGTCCTCCCCACATACACTGCCCACACGCTCACTAGTGAACCAAAGCTGAATTGGCAGCTGAGAACTGATTGATTTATTAGTTTGATAATGATCAATGGGTTTCAGACAGAGCTAAAAACATGGCAGGAACGTTTTGAGAGATGAATTATCACATTATTGCTTTTGGTCTTTTTCTTTTCATTATTCTTTTTGGTCAATACCAAATACCAAACTGGAATTAAACATGTACAACACAACATTAAATTAAAAAAAACATTTAAAAAATGTACATTATTTGCAATAATAGAAAAAAATACTCTGTGATTATTGTGATACGACTCTTCTGAAAGTCACTATAAATGATCAGGTTGTATTATCACTCGGTCCAAACCTTTGGTGATGAACCTTACCACAAGTGCATGTTGGCGTTCAGCTTATTCCTCAGAGGAGTCACCGCTGCAACAACACAAGAAAAGGAATTATGAGGTATTGGATGCAAACTGTGGCACTAATAAAAGCCTTAAATTTGATTCCTTTTTTTCATACATACACATGCGCATATTATTGTACGTAAGCCCTCAGAAAATTTGACTGTCTTATAAAAAATACTCTGCATATCCTCAATCGCCGTCTGTTATTTGACAACAGCCCGGTCCGGCACAGACAGCCTCATCACCGCTGAGCCGTCATTGCTTCCTCTGTTCCACAGGGGAGCTTTGTCTCCGTGCAGCACTCATCACTTTCACTATTTGTTATTCCTACATGCAAAAAGCAATATTTCTGCGCGACCCCCTCGTATTTGAGGGTCGCCGCCTGTCTCCCCGTCTGGGTGGCTGAAGTGTGTATGTGTTTAATATCTTTTGAGTTGCATTGCTAGGCAACAGGCTAGGAGTCGCATGACCTTGGGTTTACAGAAACAATGGCCGACAACTGATAGGAACTTAAATAGGAGCTGAAGCTCGGCGGCTGGCCCATGCTGTTGGCGTGGTGAGAATGAAAACGTGCCATTCTGGAAGCAAGTCCTTTGACACGACGACAGACAACAGTCAACACGACCAATCTGGTTGAAGTCGAGACGTGTGGCGATGACTGAGAACGCGGCACTACTCCTTTTTCATTCACACCTGATGGCTTCTGCCTGATCTGATCTGAATAACGGTGAGCGCGGGCAGAATTCATACTTTATTGCCTGTGTTGATCGTCAACTGAAAGATTCCAACTGGTGCCTGACTGCTGCGACACGGGCCTCACGAAGAGGCTCAGGAGAGCCGCTCATGCGATTGCTAAAAAATACTCATTGATCTGTTGATTATTGTGATGAATTGATTAATAACATCCACATGTTGTTGAGGATTTGCTGCTTCTTGCTCGCTTTTAACTATGTAGGTGGAATATTTTGTGGAGATTTCATTGGACAAAACAAAGAATTCAAAGGTGTATTTGTGCTTTGTGCATTTTCTGACATTTTATAAATGACACAATTAGTAGAGAGATAATCATTTGGTTCAGGAACAGCAAACTTTTTTTTCCCGACTGAGCCATGGTGGAGTTCAGTTTTGGTGAACTTTGGTGAAACTGTCTTGATAGCGTGGTTCTGCAGGGGGAAATGCCCTGCCTCTTCATTTTTGGAATCCCATTTTGTCCCCCTACTTTTACAGCTTCACTTGGATTTTTTCTTGATAATCTCACTAAACACTGACCTCTGACCTTTAAGCTGACAAAATCCAGATAAAGAAACGTTCATCTGAGTTGCCTTCGGTTATCGGCATGTGCTCTAGGTCCAGTGTGGAAGATTTAGGCACATGTATTGGTAGAATAAGGCAGCAAGTTAAATCTAAAGTTAGTGTTTTTGTGACCTTAGGACGGTGAGGTGAGCGGAGTTCAGTTATTTGCAATCTTAAACTTCAAAGCTAGATGGCACTAAGTCTTACACACTAGTCTTTTCAGGACAATTGTGCCACAATTTGGACAAATGGTGACTTTTTTTGCCCTGAGTTTTGCCTCTCAGGTTACACAGATGCTGCCTTGAACTAGTCAATGATTGATCTTTTAGACACTGAATGCAGCCTGCAGACCAAAAGCAGCAACATCCTCTGCTTAGGTTTGAAACAAATACAAATGAAGTTAAATCACTTATAACATTCTGATTTACAGGTGACTGATACTGTACTTTTATAATAATAAAAGTAAATTTAAAAAAAGAAAAACAATTGAACATTAATCAAAGCTGAGGCAGCAGCGTCACTGAGACGAGAACAGATGTTTGTTGTTTATTTAATCTCCGTCTCAGTTCTCCATCATTAAAATTAAATAGAATTTGCAGTGTTAATAAGACAGAAGTCACAAAGACCAATCTCACTCTAATGTGTCACACGCCAACATGAATATAAATGTTTCTAATCTGCATTTTATTTATTTATTTTGATCTGGTTGAGTCTCGCTTTGAGTTGCTGTGTCAACTTTTCATTGGTGGCTGTCACCTGAAACTTCCTTAAAACAAACAAAATTTACACACAAACTTCACGGGCGCCTGATAACTACATGATAATGAGGAGAGGATTTCACATGCTGTAATACAGTGTGTCAGTTGTGGGTGTGTATTAGTGCAGATACACTTCTTGTGCTCTTGAACTCGCTTGAAAACACACTTTCAAGTGTTGCCATGTCTCTGGGGTCCTACCCACCATGCTCAGCTCCCAGCAGGCAGCACTCTGGCAGCATCTTAGGGTGTCTGGGATCCACTTCCACTTTGATGGATACGTTGTTTCCTGCACACATGATGGGGATTGGGAACAGAAATTGACTTAGTTCATATGGAATGATTGTTATGTGCTGATCCATTGTATGATTAATGTGAGTGTGTTCAGCATACAATGTAAACTGTCTGACTTTATGCTTTGTGCCCTTCCTTTGATGTGTACAGTACCAATGGCGATCCGCCTCATGGTGTCCGAACGGCTGGGTTTTTCCGGCTCCAGAATCCAGGTCTTACTGTCGATCTCATCAAGGACGTCCCAGAACTCAGTCAGGGACTCCAAAACCAGCAGGAACTGGCTGTGAAGCTGGTCCAGAGTACTCTAACAAACCAAACCAGAACAAGAATAGCGGCCACTTAAAGTTCACTTCAAAGTCTTTTCACGTTTTCAGAAACTATTTCCCTACATATTTAATGTGTTTTGAAAGAAATCTCAGAATTGCCTTTACACAGATTTTAAGCCCGGAAGTGGAGCCAGAAGACAGCTAGCTTAGCATGAAAACAGCAGGTGGAAATAGTTACCCTGGCTCTTACTAGACTCTAAAACACCTCAGGACTCTTGATTAACACTTAGCAGTTCTAAATTTAACTCAAATTTAACTCAGTTTAGCTCAGTTTAAAATCTGTAAACCTCACTGCTTGGAATCCATTTTTATATAAGAGGCCAAGGCTTACTGTGGCATTAAATAATAACTGGATACATATAGCTAACACTTAGTGGACATTAAAGGATTGTCTGGACCAAAACAGTAGTTAGGACATTTCACTCAAAACCACCAATGTCGACCTCATGGTGGCACCAGAGGAGAGGTAAAGGGATCAACAACATAATTAGGATTCATCATCTGGGAAGCATGAATGTCTGAACCACATAGCACGTTCATCCACCCCATAGTTAAATGATACACGTTATAACGTGTAGGGAAATTCTCACTGTAGGTGCAGAGCTCCAGAACAAGTGAATATGAGCAATAAATGATCTAACAGTAAAATCTTAAATAAAAAAAGAATCAAGCAATGGAAATATCCAAAATAAACGTCATGTTTAGTGTGCACACAATATAGCAGAATACCCAGAGCACCCTGAAGAGCCGTCCCTGATTGGTCAATCCAGCTTGGGACTTCCCATAGAAACGGAACTTCCTGTTTTAACCTTCTGCAAATGACAGATGGAGGTGTGATCTGATTTGTTGACAGCAGAGAGAGAGTGCATTTCCACAACTATCCAGAACTGTTGTGTGAACCAGTGGTATAGAGTCCATTGGTCTGGGGCAGCTGTCTCCACCTGTGCTGAAATGTAGGCTGCACTAAAGACCTCTGTGGTGAACTCCCAGAGAAGATAGAATAGGTGACATTAGACGGTCAAGAACCTCAGGTTGGGGGAACAGAAGCTTGTGAGAGATGAGATGTTCCTGCTTACCAATTCTTATTACAGTCCATTGTTCTGTGGTGGAAATGAACTGAGAGTGCAGCTAGCAACTGACCAACTGGTAAAATCTAACAACTTAAAGACACGCACACACACACACACACACACACACACACACAGAAGAGAAAGGGAGGCTGATAGAGGTGTCGGAGAGCAATACAGATGGAATGAGAGGGAAAAAATTAGGGGAAAAAATGAACCAAAAATTATGGGTCATTGTGCCAGCACAGTGCACACAATTAAGCATCGTCCAGGTGCTGAGAGCCTCAGCAATTACAGCCCAATTAATGCCAGTGGCATGATTATGGTTACAGCTCAGGATAACTACGCTAGGCCCAGTTCAGAAAGGAGAGAGAGAGAGGGAAAAAAGGAAGAAGAGCTGGTAATTGAATTCCTGCTGTATCTGTGAGAAGAACATGAGTGAGAGCGGAAGGCTGTAAGAAAGTATGAAAGAGACTGAATCTGGGCTGAGATATTATCTATTTATGCTATCTCCGACTGACCTCAATTTAGCTCTTAAAAGCAGCCAGGCTGGAAGAATTCACTCCTCTTTACATGGACGCTATTAAAACTCGACTGTTAACCTATTTTCTATCGCTTCTCTTTTCACTGAGCAGCTTCACATTCATAATGGCATCAAGAATTATTCATTCATTATTGCCAAATATAATAGCGATGAATGCTGCCGCTCCTCCAAAGACACTTAAAACACTGTTGCTTACGTAAGTACGGTATGTGTTCTAATCTACTGTACTCTCCAAGTACACAACACAATGAGGTAAGTGATCATAGAGTATTCAGTGAGTGAATGCGCTGTTTGACTGTAGAAAAGTCTGCTCTCATTCGTCTTTGCAGAAGATATGAGCAGATCACAGGTCAGAGAACAAGCAGAGCAGCTGGAGTTAACATGATCAGTGTTTTAAACAGTCTGTATGAGGATTTGAAGATGACTTCATAGATTTGCCACAGTCAACAGTATATTTATGTTGAATATTGTCACCTCTGATATCACATCTGGTTTTTCTTTTTAAGAGGGAGCTGGTTTTAAACGCGGTGTCAAAAAGAGAGGCTTTGACTGTGAGGTGTGTGCACAAAGTATGTGCTCCTCATTTTATGCTCTTATTTAATGCTCTCCGTTTCAGTTTGGCATAGACACACACACACAAAACTTTAGATGGTTATTATTAAAAGTTATATATGATTATGGATATTATAGAAAATATACACCTATTTTTTTCCCTCATCTATTTGTTATCACTGACAGCTCAGTTAGCTGTCTAAATGATGTGTTTGTTTGATTTTATGTTTTATTAAATGCATCAGGATCAGAATTTTATTCAATTTTATCAGTTACCTAACAATAATAATAATGATAATAACAAATTACATAAGCAGTGAAACCTGCCTTAAGTTATTATAGTTCAGCCAGTACATCCTGACTGTAAATAAACTAAACTTTTTTGCACGTTAATAAATATAAAATAAATGATAAAATAACAACTGAACATACTGTCTACTAATTAATAGATTTTGAAAAATATTTTGACAATGACAACTTTGATAAGTTTATCGATGAATCATTTATGCACTTTGTAGTTGCAGCTTCACAAATGTGAGTTTTGCTTCTTATCAGTGTTAAGTAAAAACTTTTGAATATTTGTGTCAATCACACAAAATAAAATATTATGCATGCAATGCATTCATTTCTCCAAAGCAACTGATTTTTTCCAAATATTTGTAGCAATTTGAGGTTCTGCATGTTACTCATGGATACTTTGAGCTTCATCCAAAAAAAGAGAAAAAACAAAAACAAAATAATTCTACTCATAATCAGAAAATGTGTTTAATCACTGCTAACTTTGAATGTTCATCAGACCGAACTAAATGAATCAGCACATTAACTGATTGATCAGTAATGATAATGACACTGTAAGTAGGAGCCATGACCTTCAAAAAGACTATAAAAGATATGTGGTGCTTACACACACACACACACACACACACACACACACACACACACACACACACACACACACACACACACACACACACACACACACACACACACACACACACACACACACACACACACACACGCGCGCACAATCAGTCGGTGAGTAAAGCTCTGATGTGCGTTCATCAGCGGCTCTGCTGTCCACACTCACATTCACCTTTTTATTCATACTTCATTTTTTAATTCATGCCGATTTTGGTTGTTAAAAATCACCTTTGTGTAGTCTGCGAGCACAAAAGGACACGGGCTACACACACAGACACACACACAGACACGGACACACACACACGTTTATTTCTCTTCCCATTCTAGTTCCACACAAACGCACAGAGTGGCATGTCTTGGCCCTGCAACAGAGCAGGCAATAATTACTCATTCAAATGAACATGTCAGGACTGCCGACAGACAGGCCCTTCCCCCCGCCACACACACACACACACACACACACACACACACACACACACACACACGCGCACACACACATCCGTCACACATCAGACAAAAAACACACTTGGCACAGATGCAAGCACATACACAAATGTATACACACACATACACACACTTCATGTTGCAGTGTAGGAGAGATCCATCAACGACCCAGCAGGCAGACAGGCTCCATACGGTAGCGCTGTTCTAAGCTGGTCCTCACTGTACGCCTGCCATGTATCAGCTCAACAACACACACACACACACACACACACACACACACACAAGCATCTCTCTGCTAAAACTCTCTTTCTCACAGTGAAAAAGAGAATTTTAGAGAGTGAACAGTGACACAGTTCTTCCTCTGATTTTTGCCTACACATCCCTTGATACACACACGCGTGCGTGCACGCACACACACTTGTGTAATATACTGTATTTGAAACACTAGAAGAATGGTCCAGTGCATTGCAGAGATTTGGAGCATTAGTTTTTATGATACACACCCCGAAATCAAAGATGTGTGTGTGTGTGTGTGTGTGAGTGACACCCAGACTCAGAGGCAGCAACACAGATGACAAGCAAGGAGTCGGTGGGTGAAAGAAGCAAGGCGGCAAACAACAATAACGAGAAAGCAAAGAGATGCAAAGAGCGCACAGCTGGTTTTACATCAAAACAGTTTCTTGCCAATTATAGTGGACTGCTGAAAGAAAACGTCTTCATACGGCAGGTGGAGAAGTGTTTTGTCAAATTATGCAATAGGCAGCACAGGATGAGTCAAGTGTATTTGTGTAGCCCTTAATCACAGTTTGAGTCTCAGAGGGCCTGCAAGCCTCGCACCGCAAAACATTCAAATGGAAACATCAAACGTCCACGTCTGAGGCGCTTTCAAAAATATCAAATACTTCTGACAAATAAATAACGTGACAGACTCGGAATAATAGATTCTCACGACGGAGCAGCTGGAAATCTGTGGCCTTGAAATGTCTATTCACCGTGACCTTCTACAAATGAAGGATGTGACGGTGGCTGAATTTGGCATCTTTATTTACTGACATGAAACAGGCAACACATAAAGGATAATAAAGGACAAGTTGTGTGATTATTGAAAAATAAATCATGAAGCAGGTTACAGTTATGGTTTATGTCACTGGTGCAAGGGCGTCACTGGTGTGCACTGCCTTCCACTTTGACAGCTGAATACAGTATTGATTCATTTATTGGAATAATCCTGCCATGAGGTTTACAGTAACAAAAAGTCAACAGCAGCAAGTGCACGTGGAATGTATGTGCCTTATGTTTCACCTCTCAGGCTACATGTTGAAGAAGAATGGGGTGGCTAGCTATTGGCTGAGTCCAGCCTGAGATCATATTTGGCTAAGTTGCAGATTGCAACCAAATGAATACTCTCCCACGTCTCCTCCATGGAAGAGGACCTGCTCTCACTGTACATATGGTGATTGTTGTAATGGTGGAAAGACTAACCAGGACAGTTTTGTTGAGTTTTATCATTTGAAGTGTATTTTACACTTTACAAGAGTTACAAGAAAATCAAGCTGGCCTTAGTTCAGTAAAAGAGATGTGTATGAATATTTCCTTTCTTGATGTTTTGAGAGTTTATTTTGTTTTTTAAATGAAACATAGCAAATTCAACACTCATCCATCTCTCCCAGCTTTCCGCTGGGGAGGGAGGGGACAGTTGAAATTTCCTCCTACAAATTTTTGATGCAGGAAACAAACAGCGAAGCATTTCCCTTTGTAAACCTTCTGCTGCACAGCTGTAGTCTCCCACTGAGTAATGAGACAAGGTGAAACAAGTTACCTGGTTGTAACTCAGCTTCTACTAAGTACACACCCACCATCGCTCAATATCACACAGTGACTGAAAGGATGGAATCTTTCCAGAAAAACTGAAATCTGATGCTGAACTATAAATCAGAATGCACTAGTTATCCATGGTGCTCCATGTATGCAGCCCTCTGGCCCGTTACACGTGGTGGAATTAAATGTGCACTATGTAGGGGCAGTGTTTTTGGTTGTACTGCTATTATTATGGAAAGCACAATAACCAAGTTCATCAGCATTTGCTGTTTTTCAGGTTGTTCTAAAAGGAAGGAAGCAGCATTCATATTTACTGCAAAGGTCAAGGATGAACTCTGAACCTCAGCTTTTAATTCAAGTCTTTCAAATAATAATAAATGGACAAAACTGCGTGATATGATCGAGCTCCTACAGATTGTTTCCTAAGCTGCACTCACATAGTTCCAGAGAAACATTTTAAAGTAACACTTTAATTAACTGTTGCATTATTGTCTTTTTATAATGAGGAACTATTATTGAACCCAATGTGCCTGTGTATAAAATAAAGAACTTCAGGAGCTTTACAGACGGCTTTATGGATGAAATAAATAGGAAAAAAAAACATTTGACTTTGACACAATATTATGATTTTAAGTTGTGAATTTGAACATAGGTACTTCTTTGTTTCTATCAACCTGCTAAAAAATTGTACTGGTAAATGTGCACATGCACGTACCTGTAGTGTCCAGGTTATGGCCAGAGGCACTGGCAGGTCGGCTGAGCATTCAGGAGCCTCTGCAGGGTGCTGTGGGTGCAGAAGATGGAACTGTTTATGTAGAACTTAAGATAATGTAAAAGCTAATTGATCTTCTAAACAGGAAGCGAGCACCAGATCCTTGATTTTCTGTAATGAAGGGTGACTAAGACCCCAAACAGTTTTGATCTGTCTAGTTTTTCCTCTTCTTGCGCTTCCTTCTCACATGATCTTCTTATGACCTGAGTTTCAGTGATCTACAGAAGTTAGTTTCAGATTTCTTCTCTCTGTTAACCTTCAACGTCAAGCTACTTTCCGTCCTTTCCCTGTGCTCTTCCTCTCTCGCTCCCCCGCCATCCAAGCCTCCGTGTGTCCGTGCCAGTGCTGCCTCCTCCCTAACTGTGCCTGGCGAGGGATGACCCGTCGCTGGATCTGGTGGGAGCAGCTGGAACGCGAGGAGGACTCCATGCTATTTTTACCCGATGCCAGAGGGGTGAGGAGGGCCAGGTGGGCAGGTGGGCACAGAGTGGGGTCCCACCACCCTCCCTTGTCTCCGGTGGATGTCATCTGGGCTTAGGCAAGCACCACCTCGCCATGCCACTCACCCACTATGCCTGGAATATGCAACCCTACTGTGAGATACTCACAGTCATGCCAGCTGCTAGATGCTCCATTCTGACTGAGGCTTTAAGAAAAGAGTTTCAGGCACAGAGACCTGGACTTTATATTACTACTGCTACTGCGGCTACTGCTACTACTGCTGCTACTACTGCTACTGCTGCTACTGCTACTACTACTACTGCTATAGCAACTGCTGATAGCATTGCTAGCATTTCCCCATGGATCACCATTATAGAAATATATAAAGAGATGCCGGTAAAACTGTTGACAGGACACGTTGAACTGCAAACAAGGTCATTATTTTTTACTTTGAATCCAGAAAGGTTTTGATCAGACAGGACGTTCCACCAACGGGGAACAACAGACGATAAAAGTTTGGATTGCTCTGAGTCTACAGGTGGCAGAGCCAGGGGTCGTTCATACTGTAGGTGGAGCACAGCAGTTGTGAGTTCTGTATAGGGGCATTCAAGTAGGTGCGTGCAGAACCAGAGGCTTCTTTGTAGTCAGCATTTGTGATTTGAATTTAATGCAAGCTGCTACAGGTAGCCAGTGGAGCTAAACTGGAATCATCCTTTGAGGTTAAGATGAGACAATAATGTCTGACTGTACTGCAGTTTTTATTATTAACATTCTCCTAGAGTAGAGGTTTTTTTGGGTTTTTTTTTTTTATAATGGGGCCCGGGCACTCGTGTGGATCGTTGGAACATGGGGAGCACTTTAATGTCACAATAACTGAATCCATACAGAATGATCAGATTTGAGAATGGGAATGTGGAAGTATACTGTAGTCCACTCTGACCACTAGAGAGTCACATTCATACGCATCTACAATTCAATACTAAAATCAACCAAAACTGTTTCAATATGTCATTAAACACACTCTGTCACCTCTTGTCTGACAATTTGGAGAACTGTGGCATTCAAACCTTTCAAACTCCCTGAATTACCGCTTTTTCAGCTGCCTACATTTACTTTTACTTGCAGCAGGTAAAGGTTTTGTGTACTTCTGTCTCGATAGCGGCGAGCAGAGGCAGCAGCTATGCAGATGAGCGTGGGTGTATTGGTTTTCTCTATGCATAGAGTAAGGTTTTCTATCACGCTGAGGTCTATGTGGAGATGTTTTATCTGTGCTACATCTCAGTCACAGCGGGTTATCATGTCTCTCCACACCCTCTCCAGCTTGACCTAGATTTAGGGGTGCAGATGTAAATCACTGATTTGCTATCAGCAAATTGAACACCCCATATGCATTTGGTGAAGTCGGCCTGTTTCGATTTGGATTGGCTACAGGTCAACATCAAGCTGTAGAGTATTCCATTTGATGATGCATAATTTTGGGTCTGAAAATGATCCAGTCCTTACAGTAAACCGTGTGTGTGTTTTCTTAGTGTAGAGGAGAGAGTGTGTGTTACCTTAGACTTGAGTTTAATAGTGAGGATGTGCTGCCTTCCACAGGAGTCCTCTGCCTTCAGCCTCAACATTTGGAACTCTGTGTCTATGAAGAGCAGCCTGGAGATCGGACGCACACAATACAGACACGTAAATCAACATCCATTCACAGAGAAGGGTACACATAACTCTGTAAACTGACAACAGCCATCATCCGCCGTTAATCACGGCTGCAGAGAGCGATATTGAGACATCAACTCTGCTTTTAGATTTATCACTGCGGGCACCAACGCAGTGACATTACATCAGGCTATGGCACCACATTCACACGCATGACGTTAACCACAGGCTTTTCTTCTCTGAATTATCATTTGCATTCTTCTCCTGCAAGTGCCTCTTTAATGCTCTAATGGAGGAATACAACAAATCACACGAAACAAATCCAATCGCGTTGAGGCTGAGAGCCTTATTTTCCCGCTGAGTAGCCACGGAAACATACCGGATTTTATGCTTTCTAATAAAACTGTAAGCAAACACGCTGGCTGTATGTACACTGTTAATAATTGCACAATGGTACCCAGTGTGCGTTCTCATCACCTGACTGATGCAGAACAATGGCGAGTGAGTACATATTTCATGACGCATTAAACTCAGGCTGCATTTTTACACTACTACACAGATGCAGTCACAGAATGGTTGTGATGAATGGAGGGATATTTGATTAAACTAACCTGTACAAATTCTAACTCTCATTTCAATTTTCTCCCACAGTGTCCTACTACTGTACAGGTCAGTGGCTACCCTGGCATCAAGAGCTAGTTACCCTTTATTTAATTATTTCATGGGTTTGGAAAATAAAGTTTAGGTCTCAGTGTTGCTTTCATGTGGCCAAATGACGCCTGCGTGCTCAGACAAACAATCTGTAGCACCCACCTGTCAATCAAAGCGTCCATGCTGTTAATTCTGCATAACCTTAAGTCTTAATATCATTTGAACAGGTGAGATGTATATAAATTCACCCTCAGTACAGTTGTCAGGAAGGGGGGAATTAGTGACAGAAACCAAAACTGTTTTTATACCAGGCTGTAAACATGTTTATTTCTGCTGTTATGGAGGTTGAAATGTTTTGCAGCCAGCCTCAAGTGGCCACTAGAGGAATGACAGTTTTTGGCACCTCCACACTGGCTTCACTTCCTGGCCATAGTGGTTGCTGCTTAATCCTACATAGCTTCCTGATACGTATGTTAATAAGTCTTACAGCTCAACCTACATAATTAGCCATTTTGAAATCTAATCCTAAAGCAAACAGAGCAGTTAATGGTGAAATTTGTTCAGGGCTGGGTGACGTACATGTTTAGAGTTTGCTTACAGACACTCTGACACACATGACTGAGCAACAAACTGCTGATAGGAACACCTCAGTCAACACCACTCACTGCTATTTGAGTCGAAACAGATGTAATACTATCACTACAAGGACGTAAGCAGTTACAGGAGTCGGATTGAAGTGTCTCCCTGTGACCTTACGATGGGTTCATATTTTCAAGCTTGAGTCAACCTGTAAATCAGACCCCCTCCTTCCTGAGCTAATTATAACCTATTGAGGCTGAGGACAAAACACTGTCAGATTTACTGCTGCTCCGGCACACTCTGAAGGAGTCAGTTCCTCCCCCTTTCAAGTCCCTCTCTAGTCTGCGGAGACCTGAAGACTAAAGACTGATCTGAGACAAAGGATTTGGACCGTCCTCCTTCAGATTTACAGTACATTACAATGCACGCTCTGTGCCGGGGCTGATGTGGCTGTATATCTGCTGAGGATTTATGGAGTGTGTTAGAGAGGAGTGATGTGAACAGTGTGCTCAGGAACGACACACACACACACACACTTAGGAAAGTGACGGAATGATGGGAGACGGTGTCCAACGTGGCCGATTCATAAAAGTGTCTGCTCGCACAAACGCTTGCAATCAAACGCGGGCAAAGGGTCATATACACACTCACATCTACACATACAAACACACAATATCATCATCACACCAGTTTAGCTCCGTGTCCTTTTCTTCCATGATGCCCTGATAAATTTCTCACTTTCTCCTCCCCTCATTGCTCTATCTCCAAACCATCTGCACATTAGTATCTCCAAAATACACCAGCATATCTGCTGTATGCAACACACACCCCTCACTATGCCACATTAAAGGGATGCGACAATACCAATATGGCCCATATATATATAGACCGAAATGTCTCTAGCATTAGGTGAGAACTTTTAAACAGACAACACCCAGGTTACTTTATATCCTCAGGTACACATTTACAAAGACTACAGCCACATAAAATACCCATTAGTGCTAACAGCAATAAATACACAAATCTGTCAAGCGAGACTGGTTAATAGACCTACGAGTGAAGGAAGTGACAAACCTCCAAATGAACAAATCAATAAATAAGAAGTTGAATCGCTGAAATGAAGTGGCGGTGATTTGCAGAGTGCATGAACCAAAAGAATGCCATTCTCTCAAAAGGAAAATTTGTTTCTCTTTAATCCTACTTCAGTCATGACACCTGAGTAAATCACTGCAGATCCCTTTGTACTTCTGCACTTTCCAGTCAGTCAGGCCTGATGAGCGTACACACACAAACGGTACAAGGTTTTTTAAAAAGCCACATTATAACATCTTTTAAAAAGGAATGAAATTAATCTTTTACTTCCCACTGTTCTACCTCCAGGATGTTAGCATCCTGGTCAGACTACAGGAGAAGAAAAGATAAGACATATTTTGTTCTTAACTATGAAAGAAAGATGATGAAAGACATTAAATGGAACCTTTTGGAAACTGGAGAACCAACCCAATTCTTCAGTGTTAAAAGATAAGACTAGAGTTCTTCCGATTGGGCTTGTTGACTACTGGAGTCCAGGCACCAGTCCGGAATTAGTAATCCATTTACTGGTAAGCTCCGTTAAGCTCTGGCAGTTCTTCTTCGCCACTCTTAAAACAGTAGCGCTGTGCTGCAACCTGCTGTTTTAGAGGGACAAGTTGATGCAAGGCTTGGAGTTAGGCTAACTAGTACTAGCATATCATGTCGGCAATGTGGCAGTATTTCACGCTGGATGTTCCCCACCAGTAAGACTGCGACATATGCAAAATGATGTATATAATTATATATATATATATATATATATATATATATATATATATATAAAAAGTTTAAAAGTTAGGGTAGGTGGAGGGCGCAGTGCCCTTCGGTTGAGGGGTACTCCGGGGGCGCGGGCTCACGGAGCTCCTGGGAGAGTGATTATTATTAAAAATAATCAAATCAAATTTGTTCAACTTGCAGTTTTTCTTTAAAAAGAGGTAAGCCTGACATAATAGTCAATTTAAAAGTGGTTATTCGAGTTGTGAAACAGTTAATGTGTAGAATGTCAAAAAAATAAAGATTAAAGTATGTCTATTCGGTTTGTGTTTCTGTGTTAATACAGGACAGGTCAGACCAGCACGCAGTATCTTCCACATTTCAAGGTTTAGTTCTTTACAAATCTGCAGTGGAAAAGTTGGTGCCTCCGTAACACACATTTCCATCTCCTCTCCTCTCGAGGTCTCACACCCGGGATGGCAGGGACGAGCTGCCGCCCCTACTTGGCCATGATGGAAACAGCGTGACAGTCAGACATCCTGCTGGGAAGACTGATGAGAGCATCCCATTTGCAAACTCCACAGCCAAGTGAGCCGCTTCCAGACAGCGCGCACCATGCACATTTGTGCTCGCGTGAGTGTGTGTGCGTGCACATGTCGCTGATTTTTGTGTGTGTGTGTGTGTGTGTGTGTGTGTGTGTCGACAAAGTGATTAATGAACGGTGAGATCAACACATATGTACTGCTCGTGTGTGTTGCAAGAGAAATTCACATGTAAAACTAGGTACGGTGGAGGAAACAGAGGACGAGTAAGTCACATGCACACAAACAATGTATATGCATATCAAGTACACAAAAAAAAAACAAGTACACTAATCTCATAAAACACAGAGACACCCATTTATTAATTAGCTTGGTTTGCGGTCTAGCTGTGCTAACCAGGACATTTCCATTACTTACTGGATGTAACTGCATAAATCCCAATACAATTTCTCATTGCTTTTACATCATACGATCACAGGAGTCATTTATTAGCTGGCCTAATAACGTAACAAGATAAATCTGAAAAAAATAAACATACTAGAGAGCATCTAATCCTTCGGCCAAGCCAGGCTGCCAGAGAGCCGATATAACTGGCCTCAGAACAGCAGAAGCGCGGCGTGACAGAGTGATAGCACTGTGAGAAGAGATGACACACTCTGTACATGCGTACGTGCACCGAGAGGCCGCGAACACGAAGCTCTGCCAGCTGTGCCCGTAATGAGCCCTGGAGCTTCCAGGGCCACGTTTTCAGGGGCCACCGAGTGATGGCGGCTGACCTACTTGACCTCATTTCTCCATTAATTAACACATGGTACGCCATCTCCAGCCAATTAAGAGATGACCACACTCTCAAATGCAGAAATGGAGACACAGAGAGAGAGTGGGAGAAAGAGAGAGACTCACTTACCTGGTCCAATCAGCAGACAGAATTACAGCTGAAAACCCCTGGTGGCTATTAGCACGGCCCATACCAATTAAGACGCTAAGCGAATCTCGAGTGCTTTGGAGATTGAGGCCCACTGTGTATAATGCCTCCTAACCGTAACACGACACTGAAAATGATGTTGGTCCCATTTCCAGCATAAAGCATACCTTCACCCCCACCCCACTCCTATTACAACCTGAGAGTCTTCAATTAGAGCCATTTGCATTTTGCTAATATCATAATTGTAGCCACGGTCATTAATAGGGAAGTGGAAAATGAGTGTAGTAGTCAAGGCTTAATCCGAGCTGGGGGAGAATAGCTGTCTTCCTACTAACCACCACCCCTCCTCCACCTCCTCCTCCTCCTCCTCCTCCTCTCCTGACGAGTGGAGACGACGGTATTAGCTGGGCCTGTCATCGCACGTGGGCTGAGAGTTATTAAATGTGACCTGGATTTAACTATAACTCAATAACTAAAAATAAGGAAGTCATTAAGAGCCATTTGTTAATGTGGAGCTGTGTTGTTTCAGGGTCTCCAATCACTTTAGACTGCCGGGTAAAAAAAAAACAACAACAAAAAAAAAAAAACAAGCATGCTCCATATAGCTGTTTTAAACAGCAGAGGTTTCTAGCTGTATATACAGCTCGATATGTTAATCTCATCTCTGGGGAAAATACACAAAAAGAAAAAAATTATTTTTTCTTTTTTTTCTATATCAATAACTGAGTTTCGATAATAACTTTTCCTACTGTCTGGCTTATGAGTTGGTTACAACTGGCTATTCTTGGCCTACAAACTCTGTGCAGTAGAAGCGACAAAGCTATCCATCTATCTATGCAACAGAGAAAAGGAGAACCACAGAGCTGATATCTAGTTCACTGTGAAACCAGTTCCATCAGACAGAAGCTCACTCTGCACGCAGATTACTTCCAGAGCATCCAGGGACCATGTAAGAGGGGGCTGGAGCAGGAGTATCAAGAGGAAATAATTATTTGATGATCACTTGATTCTCACTGTAAGCCAATTTAAAAGCAACTGTTTATGTTTTGTGGCAATTCACTCCGTAAGATTAGAGCTTTTATCGATTAATCGATGAGTTCTCCGAGAATATTGTCAAAGTTCAACAACAGCCGTGTGGGGGAGAGTTCCCAACTAAACTCAGCCTAAGAGAGAGGGATTTACAGTGATGTCCACGCAATCGAGAAATAATACAATAGCGCCAAATCATAACAGGAGCTACAATGGCTACTGGGGGGTGGATAACTACAGTAGCTAACTATCACAATTTTTTGATTTTCACAAAATCACTGAAAGAGGCAGAGGATCAGTTCAATA
Source organism: Nibea albiflora (assembly GCA_014281875.1). Lineage (NCBI taxonomy): Eukaryota > Metazoa > Chordata > Actinopteri > Sciaenidae > Nibea > Nibea albiflora. The sequence continues at coordinate 22,457,294 of CM024797.1, read as the reverse complement.
TTAGCAAGCCAAGCAAGGGAGGGACAGATCAAAGCGATCACTAACAGCTGAGCTAAAGCACCATTGATCACCAATCAAACCATACGCCGACCACGTCACGTCTTTGAGTCAATACATGGCATAGTTATGTCTTGTTATATCGCAAAAAAATAAATATGGAATATCTATTATTGGATCAAATGTTATTTTTGGGCAATATTGACAGCACCACATTAAGGACTAAAGCTGAGATCAGATGATTTGGATATGTTCGCTAAAAAGGGCTCAGAACAATGATGTGACTGTTAAAATAGTTATTAATAGGGATTCATTGAATAGTTGACAACTAATCGATGAATCACCTGAACATTGCAGGTCTAATTGCAGAAATACAGTAGTTTACTGCTGAAACACTAACGTTAGTTACACCTTTAAGCACCGATGATAAAAAATACAAGCCTGCAACTTTGTTTCTTGCCAGGCCTGCAATAAGGGAAGGTAAACATGCCTGAAATTTGCACTCTCCACTTAACGTTCAGCAGTGTGTAGAACGGTAAATCTGAGTGCTGCTGGAAGTTTTAGCATCCAAATAAGGAACAAAGAAAAAAAAAAAAACGAAGTTTGTTTTTTTTTTAGCTTCACTTTCTCGCTCGGTGACTCTCTTGTGCCCTCCCCTCGTTTGAGCTGAGGGCTGGGAAAAGAAAAGGACAGATCATGTCTGAACCGAACTACACATGATTTATGAACATGCACGTGGACCATTTAGTTAACTAAAGACTCAAACAAGTGCAGATTTTGCTGAAGTCAAGCCACAAAGGGGTCGGCCAGTCGCCTACAGACAGACAGAGCTGAGTGGCAGCTGGAGCTGAACTCTTTGTCAGATATGTGAAGAGCTTAAACGATTAGGCGATTAAACAATTTGTCCATCTGAAGATTAGAAAATGAATCTCCAATCATTTTAGATTACTAGTTAATTGTGCTTTTACCTCCCAACAAGGAGAAAATAATAGGTCATATGTAAGACAATGCAGAGCAGAATGTTCCACAGATGCTAAATATTTGCTGTTGCCAGCTTCTCGAATGTTCACATTTCTCCGTAAACTGAAATCTTCAGGTTTTGGACTGTTGTTCGGACAAAGAAAGCTATTTAAAAATGCCACGCTCTGCTCTGCAGTACTCTTATGGGCTATATTTCAATATTTTCTGACGTGTACACAAAATGATGAATCACTTATCAAGAAAATAATCTGCAGATGAATCAATAAAAACATCATTTGTTGCACCCCTAATGTGAAAGTAATGGAGGGTGGCTTCAGACAGCTTAACACGGCTCTAAACATAAAACAAATAGCTTGATGATTTCTCATGAATGCATTTGGCCCATAATCATCTTAAAATCAGGATGGCAATCATCTCTGTGCCTGTCAATAGTCAATAATTGTCAATCAACACAAACACAACAGGTCAGCCATGTATAGCTGGATAAGCAAACTTCTCCAATGTTTGATAGCTTCCTTTAAAACCTGACTTCACATACACTGCTAGTGCTCTTAGTAGTCACTTACTTGCCCCACCCAAGGGTCTCCATCTCAGAGATGAGCTGAGAGTAATACTGCGGAGGCGGGATGGAGCGGCAATCTGGACTGCTCTTCAGACACACTTCCTGCAAAGACAGAGAGAACACTTCTTATTTTAAGCTCATATTGCAATGCACAGCTCATCGCAGCTTCGCCACGCAGCACCATTATCTTTCTGCTGAAGTAAATACAGCAAAACTGAACCAGGGCCAATAAGTCTTCTGCTTTTGTTTGGTGGCTCAGCACACGGACTGTTACACTTTTCATTAATCTAACAAAATATACATGTACATGTGTGCCTCACAATCAAGGCTATTGATAGTGCCTGAAGGTTCCCATTTGCTTCCTATTCATAAAGCAACAATGTCAAAGTGACCGTGCCAACCACTGTGTCATTCTGCTCCTTACCAAGACAGTCTTCAGCTCCAGAATGAAACTGACAAGATCAGCCGACTGCTGCAGCCTCTGTGAGAAGTCAAACAAGAGAGAAAAGACATCCTTGAATGGGAGGATAATGAAGTGACAGTGTCTATTTTTTTCCTCTAGCCAGCCATTCAAATCAAACACAGTGTTTGTGATTAATGGGGGCTGCCACCAGCTTTAATAATTAATGATAGCTTAAAGGCTGTGAAAATAATGAACTTTGCAGCCCGGGGTGAAATATCAATCTCATCCAAATAACCCTGAGGGGCCACATAACAAATAGGGACATTTTCCAGGCGATGTTAATTAAACAGTGAAAAATATTTTTCTCTGCTTGTGAGTGAGGCAAGCCTGATGGGTGACAGAGAGTACAAGACCGATGCCGGGGTACGATGCACGCAACACAAAAGGAGCCAAAATGAAGTAACAAAAAAAAAAAAAAAAAAAGAAACAGAGCAATCAACCTGATCTGAGTGAGAGCTGGCAAACGCTTCACAACAAAAACATATTGCGGTGCAATTTCCAATATTAATACAACACAGTTTGGAGCTGTGCGTAGAGTTTACCTGCTTCACTATGTGCTCGTGCCCACGCAACAGGTGCTTCAACCTTGAGCAGCAGTGCAGCCTATAAGAACAAAGTTACACATAGTTATAACAACAAAAATAGTATATCGCATCAGGCACGCTCACGTCATATTTTGGGAATTCAGTTTGTAAAAAGGCAAGTGATTTCTGACATGATCAATATATCTGGGCTTGATATCTTGTGAAAACAGGGTGAGATGATGATGTATACCTGGCTCGTATAAGTTGGCGATCTGGTGGCAGAAGTATCCTCATCCTGAAGTCTCGCTCCTGTGAGAATCATAGCATGACACGTGCCATAAAACAATAATTATAGCTCAGTTTGACCAGTGGAGTGCTAACATTAGCCGGCTGTCTCACCTAATAACATTTGAAAGTGACTCAGAAGAGAAGGAACACGAGCCGTGCTAAACTCCACTGAGAAATTGAACTATTTAAAGTTTCTGTGCTCACGAGCAAATGTACACTTTGGCATAACATAAGGTTACACCACATCTGATTCACCAATATCAAATCTTCAATTCAGCATTGATCATACCCAGAACATAATACACTTTAAATCACAAATTACAGCTGCTCCGCATAGCACTGCTAACATTACACTCAACTAACGCTGACATAACATGACGTGCCGCTGCTACGGTACGTTATAACGAGTCCTTAATGAGTGCAAATTAATAATTAAAGTTGACAAAGACTTTTTTCAAAAGTATATTACCGTATGCCGAATTTACCAGCGCTTCGTGGACATCAGTCAAATGTCTCGAGTTATATTGTACTACGCATGTAAATTTGTCCAAAGCGAGTGATAATTATATTTACCGGTTTTTTAAATGCACTTTGGAAAATAGTTGTTTTAACTGTGAAGGCTGACGCATTAACTTACCTGGACTGTGATGAATCCGTCATAGACAGTTTTCTCATTGTTGAGAGGTAGAAGGAGAGGGTTTTCTTTGACCAGTGAGCTCTCCATAGCACTCACGTTCATCTGCACGTTAGCTACCTTCAGTCAGCTGTCAAACAAGGAGGTCTGCTTCCCTCCTTCCTTCCTTAGCTAGCGTTAGCAAGCCGGACACCATAGACTAGCAGATATTTTAGGGTTTTTAAATTATTCGGACGCCTGGACCAAACATTTGAACATAGATATTTGAATTAAGGCTGTTAAATCGCAGAGTTTACTGAGAAGTCACCTTCTCTCGGGTAGGACACAGTTTGAAAAGTTGACGCTCAAACTCCAGCTCGCTCGCGCCATGAAAAACAAAATAGAAGACGTCACGCGGCTGCCTTCAAGGACTTACAAAACTGTCGGAACACTACTTCGTGTGACGTTTAAGTGTCATCGTGTGCAAATAACGTGGGCTATCACATTGTTGTTGCATAACTACGATTAAAAAGACTTGTTTAGACATTTTTGCAGTGTGTGATTTAGAACTACTGAAGAATATTGTGTTTCTGACATGAAGCATTATCTGCCAATAATAATAATAATAATAATAATAATAATAATAATAATAATAATAATAATAATAATAAACTTTAAAGCGTTTGACACTCACCCAGAGCTGAACAAAGCTTCCTTTTCTCTTCTGACTTGCACCAGGCTGACATCATTGTTTCCTTCCTCAAGTTATTACTGCTATGGATGACACACAGGTTGTTTGTGAAAGAAGAAGTTGTGATTGTGACTGAAAACTGTCTAAAAGATTAATCACCACAGCACCTTCTAGTTATTCTGCTAAAATATGCTGTAAAAAATGATTTCAGCTCAGGCCTAAAGTTATGAAATTACAATGACGCTATGACATTGGTAGTATAGTGCACTTTTTAGCATATCTAAAGTTGACAACATACCGTCATTGATTAAAATAAAAGATGTCTTTAAAAGACGTTTATTTATTTCCCTTTTTCAAGCTTCATTTGACAGAGACAGCTGAAGAGTGACAGAAAGAGAGAGATGGGGAATGACATGTGGGAAAGAGCCACACCTTGGATTCGAACCCTGGGTTTCCGCGGCAAGGACTGAGCCTTTGCACATGGGGCCGCTGCTCTACCAACTCAGCTAAACATCACTCCTGAAAAATATTAATGATGTGAACAGTTAACCAGGAGACAGACATCCCAAATTGGGATTGTCTCTTTGTCCCCAAACTCTGATAATATGGAGCATAGAGCCACTATCCTATACTTTTTAATGGGATGCAGCCAGGACAGTCCCATTCATTGCATGGGAGCTGGGAGACAGGTAGGAAGCAGGATGTTGCAGAGCTCTCTCTCTCTCTCCCCCATCTCTCTCTCTTTCTAGGTGGACCTGCCTCATCACATGACGTGGCTATGATGAAGATAGCAAATGTGCTTATGAAGGAGAATGGGTGCATCTTACAGTAGCATACATCATGGGCTATGGGAGATATGGGGAAATTGTTGGCAATATGACTTGATTGATACAGTAAGCTGATAACTAATATCATGAACATTGTTTATTGGCACAGATTGATTATTTAACATTAAGGCTGATGTTGCTCCAGGATGATAATTAATATATTTATTCACAGGTGAAGAGATGTACCCACTCTCTTCACCTGAACTCAAATGTTTTCTTTGGTTTCTGTAATTAAATAATGTCAAAATCAATATGAACCCAGACAGCAGGAGCAGATAGCTGTGTGCATTCACGAGAGCTGCCACTTTGGACACTACTGTAGCAACTGGATATTGTCTGAAAGCACCTTAAAGCTGCATTATTTTTGTGGTCAGTTGAGGATGGTTGAAGAAGCCGAAAACTCAACTTTCCCCCAATTCAATTAGTATACAATATAGTCAATTTTTCTTTGAGAAGGGTTAACTCTGGGGCAACTGGACGTTCTGGACTGAAGCAGCCTCTTCTCAAAGAAAGATGACCTGGATGACTGAGAAAATTGATTGAATTTAATGAATTAGTCATTTTCCTATGACCTCAGCCTCTCTCGTCTCAGCCTCTTACATGTGCTGCTTGTTTAGTTTAATTTATAGTATGTTAAATTGAATATTTCAGGGTTTTGGATCATTGGTCAGACATTTGAAGACATCACCTTGCACTATACAAACTTGTGACATGCATCTTTTTTCCCCACATCTTATAGATTAAACCATACATAGCTGCTGCAGCCTTCACTTTTCCCCAATTCCAGTGTTCTGTTTGCTCTGTTTTTGGTCTCAACCAACTCCTTTAACTTTAGCTGCTAAATACACTACCTAGTAGCTAACTTCTCTTCAGTCTGTTGTTTGGTACTATGCAGGTAGTCTACAGTGACTTCATCAGAGCTTTTTTGCTGAAAAAACTTTCTACCACAGCTAGAGAGGAGATTGAGTGAAGTGGAACCTAATCCTAAATCTAAACCTAAACCTAAAGCTAAAACAGTGAGATGAAGGACGCTAAAACAATCTGTAGAGCTAAAAGGAACTGCAGATGATGATAGACAATAATTCTCTGTGGGTTCATAACCAAGAACAATGCCTTACACATCACATAGTCAATTTTTCTTTGAGAAGGGTTAACTCTGGGGCAACTGGACGTTCTGGACTGAAGCAGCCTCTTCTCAAAGAAAGATGACCTGGATGACTGAGAACCTTTATAGTCTTTTTAAAAAATTATTGTTGAGAATAACTATTGATGGGTGCAGCTTTAAGACAAATATGATCAATACTGAATGGACATTCTTTTGCTTTTTGTTCTTGATCCAGACTCAGACTTGTCTCAGTCTGCATGACTACAGCCCCGCTATTTGGTGTTAACCACAAGGTTCTTATTTGGGCTAGAGAGAACCTTTGTATGCACAAAAACATAATTATCCCACAAGTTGATTAAAAGACGGGAAACAATCAAATGCACACCTTCTGATCCTGGCTTACTGCTAACCTGCAATCCATCACCCAAAGTCCCCCCTTAACCAGTGTGCATAAAATTGCCTCAACATATGGCAAATGGAACTCTGGAGATACAGCAAATTCCCATTCTAATCCAATCAAAACATGATTACAACAAAAGCACACTCCAACAATGCACACTTGTCCTTCAGTTTCCTTTTGAGCCCATATTCATTCGCTGAGCTGTGAGGAGAGAATAGGAATGTGTGATTATACTGTATAGAGCTGGTGAGGGGAGTGTGTCAAAGTGTGCATGCCACACAATGTGCCTGGAGAGATTGATGTTTTTGTCATCCACCTGCTTCAAAGCTGTAAAAAAAGCCGGGCTGATGCAAATAGAGAAACCTAGCCAGGCAGGCTCACAAACAAAAGAGGGAGAACCTCACTGCTCCTCTTTGCACATCTGTTTTGGAGGAATATCTGAGGTTTCTGTTGTGACGCACACTGGGCTCAAATGAACACTGAATCTGAGTCTGGGAGTGGGTAAGTGTTGAATGCCTTTTTTTTGTTCTCTTAGGGAAATGGGAACAATTTAACGCTTCTTTTTCTTTTGTTTTATTGAATACGATGCATCGGCACAGTGGCAGTGGGAGAAGGAAGCAGCAGCAGCACTCTTCCCTCCCTCTTTCTCCCTTTCTCTCTCTCTCTCTCTCTCTCTCTCGTCTTTCTCTTTGGCTCGCTCTCTCTTGTTCTTGTCATGAAGAGCATGCAGCACGGCCGGCTTTTAATGGCATTCCAGTTGCAAAAAGGGCGTCAAAATGTAGCATCAGAGGATAGCAGAGGGGCAGATGCATATAGGCGGTGAGCTCTCTGTCGTCTTCTGTCTCTGTCTGCTTCTCCTTCCCTCTCTTTCTCTCTCTCTCTCTCTGTCTGTCTGACCGCTCTACCTTCCGCTGCCTCCAGCGCCGGGCTCCGTCTGGGAGAGGAATGATCTATGGTGCTTTGTTTATCACTGGCCATGGTCACTTCTCTGGAATGCAATTGGCTGGAACTACACCGTGTGGGTCCTGCACCCTGCGTCTCTCTCTCTCTCTCTCTCTCTCTCTCACTCGCTCTCTCCCTCTCCCTTTCTCTCTCTCTCTCTCTTTGAAGCAAGACATGAGCAGGGGTGCCTTGTCCGACGTGCCTTTTTATCTCTCTTGCGTTCTTTTTTTTCTCTCTCTCTCTCTCTTCTCCCTTCGTGGTGTTTTGCATGTATCTGAATGATAATGGGACATATTGTTCCCTGGACTAGTGATTGATTGAATGGCTTGACAGCAAAATGTGTTGAAGGCATTCAGGAATTTGTGCATGCCTAGATTATCTTGTGTTTTGTCCCTTTTTTGAGCACCATTTTGAAGACTTTGTCTTTATTTTGTTAGTTTTTTGGTGCATTTTTAAATCTTTAATCAGAGCAATACATTGAATGATTTCTAACCACAGGGAGAGGTTTGGAGCTTTTATTTTCTTTTATATCAAGAAGTCAGAAGAAGACAGTCAGATTTTTTTTCTTTAGTCTTTACTCAAAAAAATACACCTATTTTATTTAGTTTGATTTGACTGTGAGAAAACATTTGTAATATGCCAGCACATTTGTCAAAAAATTGCACATGACGACTGCAATAGTCATGTCAAAATCTTAAATGACGTACAATAGTAACATTTTCTTTCTTTCTTTCTTTCTTTCTTTCTTTCTTTCTTTCTTTCTTTCTTTCTTTAATAATATTAACACAGTAAAAGTGATGCCCCTCTTTTTTGCCTTTATTGTTATTGAATTTATCTGTTTTTATTACAAATCATATTTTTTGGATCTTATATTTAATGCATGCATGAGTGTGTGTGTGTGTGTGTGGCACGGGCTGAAACCATAAAGCATGCTCATGATCTTATACACACAAGCACACACTGACATGACAACATGTTTACGTGTTGCTGACTCTTCTTTTATATACATATATACAGTAGAATATAATGTCTTTGTACCAAAGACAGATTGAGTGAAGAAGCAACTGAGTATTACTTTTCTCTGTATGTTTTCGAGTGTGTGTGTGTTTTCAGATAAGTGGGAGCGCGGTGTGTGAAGTCTTAGCGTGGATTACAGGCCTCACAGATAGGCTTGTATCCAGGCTGCTGTCTGACATGAGTTGATGGGATTACAGGAGGCGGGTGTCTGTCCTCTGCTGTCCCCACCCCGTGCCTTGAAGGGTGGAGGGAGACGCTAGGTGGAAGTGGGGGGTCATTGTGTGTGTTTGTTACAAATAAACACTACAGGCTGATCCTGGTGTTCATTTTTTTTTAAAAATATGAATATCTGATAGTTTGTGCAACTTTATGCGTGTGTGACTGCATTTACTGTAGGTACAAAACAAAGAGAAAATCACACACGTATATTTTCTCTTAAAGTTGAATGAGAATTTTGACACAATCTATTTAAATGACTTTAACATCTTAATTTGTGGAATTATTTTAGGTTCATTTCAGCTTCAGAGTCTTAACTGCAGGTTTAGTTCAAAGAAAATTGATTGAATTGAATGAATTAGTCATTTTCCTATGACCTCAGCCTCTCTCGTCTCAGCCTCTTACATGTGCTGCTTGTTTAGTTTAGTTTATAGTATGTTAAATTGAATATTTCAGGGTTTTGGATCATTGGTCAGACATTTGAAGACATCACCTTGCACTATACAAACTTGTGACATGCATCTTTTTTCCCCACATCTTATAGATTAAACCATACATAGCTGCTGCAGCCTTCACGTTGAGTCTCACTGTTTATATCTCCATAGATCAGTCTCAGCCTCATCTGTGTGTATTATTGTGTTTAACATGTTGCATTCGAGGCCTAAAAGAAGATCAATACAGGGGACACCTGACCCCCACTTTGCATCCAGCACTTTATTTTATCACTAGACACCACAGGAACCATCCCTCCCCATTATACCTCCATGTTCTCATTACACTGAGCAAATCACAGATAACCTTATCTATTGATACTATCAGGATCATTTTCATAATCTAAGCCAGGACTGGTCTCTGTGAGCCAAAACGGAAAGGATGTGGATGCAATGCAAGTCCACTTGAGCTGATTAGTGTGTGAAGTGTGCTTGTTAGGCATACTGTGAAGTGTGCTTGTTATATATCCAGCCCTCACGCTTGATTACTGCTGGCGCTTTACTACCGACGGCTGTGTACAGAGACACTGCTGGGATCTGGTGTGTCCGGTGACTAATGGAAATGGAGAAATATCAGCGGCCCCTGTTTTGAAAACAAGAAATTTAAAGAAAGATTGACTGAAATGAAAAGAGATGACGGCCAAAATTAATCTTTGGCCATCGAGTCTAATCTCTGAGTTGCCCTAATAAACCAAATAACAGTGAATGGAAATGTCCTCCAATAATCTGAGATATTCTTTAAAAAAAAAAAAAAAAAAAAAATCTAACACCTCATTTTTTCCCTCACATGTCGTTCAGTTCTTTTTTCCTCGCCTTCTTTGTACTTGGCAAATCTTAAGTAGTGCCAATTAAATATGTTATTCCATATGCTGCATTATTGGACATGCTGCTCCATAATGCATGCATTTCAACAGAGAATCTCTCCGTAATTGTGCGACTGAATCTAATACAGGTTTGAAATATAACGTGAATATTTGAGGGTGGGTGGGGTGGGGGTGCAATATCCTGCTGTGATTCTCCATCTGGCCTGCACAGTATTGGAATGGACCATCCTCCTTTACCATGCCGTCCCAGAATAAGCTTCACTTTAAAGGATCAATGCTTTTATTATTGAAGTCGGTCTCTGTAGTGCAGGCTAATACATTCTGCATTGATCCCCCCCCACCCCTCGCCCCAACGTCCCCCCCCCCCGCCCCCACCTCCCCAAAACCTTTATTGCCATTCCTTCCAGCGAGGCTCGCATTTAAAAAGATATCTTCGGCCGAATAAAGATTTTACAAAGTGACTGGAGGATAAATAAGCCTATAAACTGGGGTATTCACATCTTAGTGGGAAGGAAAGACAGAGGAGAATAAGGAGTCGGAGTTGCCAGCAGGCATTTTGAATATCATTACCAGCTTTGCAGGGAGAAATTGAAATCATAAGCATAAGGAAAGTACCTGGTAATTAAAACTGTCTCGCTGCGCCAAGGCTTTGATACCTGCTCGAGAAAGTATATGCGAGTGTGTTTCTGCCTGGATGTAGATATTGCAGCTGCACAAATTTTCGGCGAGGTTTGACATAAAGCAGAGGATGTAAGAGTGTGTTTTGCTCTTTTTTTCCCCCTCTGTCAGGAGGACGTCTATTGATGAGAAGCTGTATAGTGTGGTGTGTGTGTGAGTGAGTGTGTGTGTGAATGCAGCCATGGATTGCTGTGGGTTGTGGCTCCGGGCGATGTTTTGCCATGAGTGGTTAGGCTGAGTAGGAGTAACGTGTGTTCAAATTCATTAATCATTTTGCCACTTTCTGAAATCATATGCATCAGCACCGTTTATTAAACAGAATTTATTGTGAGACTCGTAAAAAAAAAAAAAAGAAAAAGAAGAAACACACATGCGACCGTCGCGTCGTAACCAAATGTGTGTCAGGTTTTTGTGGCCTGTGGAGCAGCCACAAAGACTTTGACGTGGCTGTATCAAAATCAAACCCTGAAGCATGCGTGCCAGACCCTTATTGAACAAATTTGCGCCAGTGAAGCCAGCAGTTGAGGACATTAATGATCTGGACCCACTGGGGTCTGGTGCTCCGCGCCCACAGGCTAGCTGCTCGATCCCCAATCAATAGCTTTTTATTAAAATTGTTTGCGAGGCAACACAAATCCATATTGTTTTGCCTCAGACAGGGGCGCCTATGTGAAATATGTCGGACATATTTATATATTTTTTTCCAGATGAATGCGGAAAATGACTGGTTGATATGCATGAGAAAAAAACAGAGGGGGCAGTGGTTTGGCATTATTGGAATATCCATTTCAACATTGATTTTCATAAGAGATGCATTTGTGATTATCTTATTCTCTCTTCCCTCAACAGGGTTGAATTACATATCATATTATCCCTGGTATTAAGGCAAAATTAATAACACAAGTAATTATAATACTTATGTCTAATGATATGCTGCGAGGGCCCTATTGATTCAGTCGAGATGCATCTAGGGGAAATGGCTTGGAGCTTTGCCTGACGACAGGCGCTGCCAGCATGCTCGGCTCTGCGCGTGGTGGAGTGGCAAAATAAGATCAACAGCAGAACACAAGCTTCAATCCATCACCAGCGCTCAGTGTCATTTCATACTTAAAATCCAATCTGTGGCCAATCATTAGGCTTTGATACAGTATCTGTTTTCACCTGCTTTCTCGTAACGCGCCTCAAATGTAACCCTCTGACGCGAGTTACTCCAGGCGCTGATTGTGTTTGAAGTTTTTTGATTTATTCAACAGTGTGCCCCCTGAGCTGTGCCGCTTCATTTCTTCTCTCCTTTTTGAGTCGTATGAAGACGGGGCCGATGTGTATTTATTAATCTACTGATTTATTTATTTTTGGGAAATTGCAGAATGACAAAAATAAAAAACTGAGACATCACAATAAATTCTCCAGCATCTTTTTATACTGTGAATTTGTGCTCTTCATGAATACACCTGCCCAGAGCTAAAAAAACAGTGGGTGGTTATCCAGCACGATCGCTATCGCTGTGTGGCTTTCACACCCGTATGTGTCCAGTGGTTGACGTCTATATATAAATCTCTCTTTGGGCTGCATCCTTCTTATTGCGCACATATTGTACATGCACAGAGAGTGAGTTCTCACAGTGTTCTACGGATGTTGGTTCTCTGAATGAGGCCTGAGTTTGGAAGAAAGTGCAGGAAGGGCAGGAGACTGTCACTTTCGGTGAACTGGAGTCCACTTTAAAGGTTGATAAAACGCTGTACGCTGCACTCTTTACCTCATTAGGAAATGCACGCCCATGCAACTGAATATTATTAATACTCTCTTGTAACATGTGGCAGTCAGTTTATGTTGTCTGGATATATTTCATGTTCTTAAGCTGCCTCCTTGGTCACATCTCTCTTGGTAAAAAGACATTTTAATGAGTCTTTTACTGACTCGAGTAGAAGGTGAAACCGAAGTGATGGTGAGGAAAAGAAGGCAGAGAGGCGTGAAAGAAGATGAATTTAGCACATTTTTGTCCAGATTGCATCCACCTTAGTCAAACGCGGGTCTCCGTGCTCTATATTCACAACATACTCGCGTGTTTAATATAAAGATCATTCAAATGATGTCAGTGTGTTGGCGGCTGCTCAGCGTTTTTTGTTCGTAAAAGGGGAAGACGGGCTGAGATGTTGCCTTTGAGGTGAGAGGACAGCGAGGTGCAGTTGTAAACACCCACCAAAAGAGGGCAACATGATGTCAGAATTGTCCCCCCCAACTGCTGCTACCTCCTTCCATAGCCGAGTGCAAGCGAGCCCAGTGAGCAGGGACGAGGGTGGGGTGAGGTGTGTGTGTGGGTATATGTGTGTGTGTGTGTGTGTGTGTGTGTGCGTGTGTGTGTGTTGGGGGGTTGTAGGTGCTGGGTTAAACGTGTAAGTAATAGTAATTTACATTTACGCCTGGAACGGCTTCCCCTGCGCTGTCAGTCTGCGGTTCAAAGCTCTCTTCCACTCTCCTGGCAACAAAGCCAGCCGTCTTGTTACGCAGGCACCAGATAGCACGGCGGAGTGGATGAAGTTCTTCACAGTCAAGGTGTCATTATGGAAGACCTTGCCTCGGTGCGGCGGCCCTGCTTCAGAAAAAACCCCCAAAAAACAAAAAACAGAAGGGATAGTGGTGCAATGGGAGAGAGGGGGTGGAGGAGGGCAGGAAATTAAACATGCCACTCTCCCTTCACTCACACTTCGTCCTCGCTTGGAAGCGGGGACTTCCAGGCCCCCTAAAAAAATGTGTCTCCAGCCAAGGACGTTCAGACTTCAGCTCCATGACGCTGAGTTGATTTGGATTTTTTTATTTCGACTCGACAGACGTGCAATCGCTCCATCACTTTGTAACCATTCCCATCGTCCCCTCTTCCCGCCCTTTGATGAGATGAGGCACAGTGGCCGGCACTTACTGAGCACGGCACACTTGAGCGCTCGTAGATCACGCGCTAACCGATACCTTTTGCCATCCCATGTTTTTGGGCTGTAAAAATCCCACAGCCCATTTGTTCTATGATGTGACAGCATTGATGATAGGATGACAGATGTCTTACCAGCCCACCCCCTCGGTGCCAACAGCCACCACCCACCCCACCTCCTTGCCCCCCCCTAACCCCCCTTTACCCAACACACGCCACACACACACACACGCTAAAACAGTTTGCCCCCGTTCGGCTGGGTGTCGACCGCAGAGCACAGCTGCATTGCTCCAGTATGGCGGAGCCCCCTTTAACCCTGCCCTCCCCTCTCTCTGGGAACCTTCCTCCCTCTCCTCCCCTCTGAAGGAGAGAGTGATAGGCCTCCTTGGCACAGCGCTGCCTCTTTGTTTCCTGCCAGGTCGGCTCCAGGAGGCAGGGTCAGCTGTAATTCACTCACTGGCCAGTAGAGGACGACGTGCTCTGCACAGCAACAGGGGCACAGGGCCTGGAGGAGAGGCAGGAGAAGCCTTGGTGAGGGGGTACGTTCATCCCTCTTATTAAAAGCAGCTGCTTATATCTAACGCTAGTATTAGTTAGCAGTTATTAATAGGCAGAGGGCCTAATTAAATGTATTGTAATTGGTTTCACATGCATACACAACTCTGTAGTGGTAACAACTGCAATTCTTAATACTGCAGCGCATGCCTGTAGAACAATTCAATTACGCTGGACATGCTGTACAATTAGACTTGTGGAATTCAGCAGGAAATGACTTGCACGCACGCAGAGCCACAGAGATGAAGCAATCAGCTGAATAATCAATTAGACGATCGACAGAAAGTCAATCAGGGACTGTTGTCAGAGTGGATGAATCATTTTAGTCACTGGTTGTCAGACTGTGGTACGTGTGCCACCGGAGGTACACAACCTCCCCGAAGTGGTCCTTGAAAGGTATCTGAAATCTTGAACTCCGCATGGTGCAGCAATGAATTTAAATCTGATAAAACATATATAATGCTATGGAAAAATTAGCTATTTGCTGGTATGTAACTTAAGATATCAAGTTTCGATAGCAGCCTGATATGCCAGCACGTTCATACACATATATGCGTGATTGGCTATGAGCTTAAATGTGATGTGAGATGGTGAGTGAAGGTAAAACTCGCAATCGTGGCTCCAAAAGGGAAATATTGGGTAGAATACGTGGAGTACATAGCTTCCATAAATTCGGAACGTTCTCTGTTTCCTGCGTCTTGCGTGTGCACCCTTGCAGTTTTATGTCATTACAATGTAACATCTGTCAGTTTTGGACAATTGAGCAAATAAAACGAGTGCCCAGGCTGCTGCAGGCCACACACTAAAGTAATTAATATAGAAAATAATTGTTAGATTAATCAGTGATGAAAATGCTGGTTGCAGTCCTACATTTGAATTTTCATTCTGTGTGTGCATGTTTGTGAGCGTCATAAACTGATCTCTGGGTTTTGCTGCTTTGAATGTGTCACTTTTGGGCTTTTGGAAATGGTGATGGTTATTTTTCATTATTTTCTGACGCCAAATTAAGAAAAAAATCATTCTCAGATCAGTCTGTGATGAAAACAATCATCAGCTGCAGTCTTTACGGAGATGATTTTCACTGTTTGTGCGCCTGTCTTCAAAGGCCACAGAGTGCACTGCTCAAACATTCAGCATCCTATCATCACTGTGATTTGATGATTTCAATTTGTTTCTCGGAAAAAATGGACTTCCGTCGCGCTGGGTCTCATCCTGACACTCCTCTGACTGCCTCGACTGTCACACACACACACACACACAGTGTTTGTTTCCGCAGCTCTCCACTCCATCTGCACTATCTGCATCTTCTCCTGTAATATTCTTAATCCCACGCACACTTACGCAGGCAACAGCAGGTGCGTTTAGGCACACTGTATGTAAAACAAACTCTTTCTCATTGTACGAACACTCGAAACAAACAAACTCATTAGAAATACACATCCTGCTCCCTTTTTGTTCTTTGTGATATTTTATCTAGGCTAATGTGGTATGGATATTCCACGCAGACTTCTGCTGAAGTCGTCATTTCGCTTCACCAACACGCGCTGTGTGTGTGTGTGTGTGTGTGTGTTTGTGCATATTTATTATTTTCGCCTTGATTCCTTCTTGCCAGGTTTTTGTAGAACATTTAGCTAATTGATTATCACATAACTTGGCCTTATCAGCAAACCGTTATTTTGTAAATGAATATTCAAGAGAGATTTCGCCTCTCTTCGCCTTTGTAGTACATTATTTGTGGACAAAATATGCAAACATAGAGAAAGGCAGCTTGCTTTTCTGCCTCACTGCCTAATTACATTTTGCGCATGCACCTATACAGAGACACGGCGTGTATTTATAGCGGAGGAGAATGAATTCACACACTCCCCCGGCTGCAATCGTATGCCAGGCATCTGCTTATGAAGTGGCTCTTCCTCTGGTATGGTTCTGCAACTGCCCCCCCCCCCCCATACACACAAACACACACACACACTCCCCAACAGGGGGAAAGAGAGATCGAGGCTTGAGAGAAAAAGAAGAGAGAGAAAGGAGCTTAATCGCTCCTGTCTGTTTCAACCCACCCCCCCACCCCTCTCCACCCTACCCCACCCCAAACTGGCTCATCTTCTATGGGATCAATTTGACTTGTTTATGTTATGCGCCGCCGCCACCGCTCTTGTCGCCGTCGCCATCTTTTGCGAGGAGCCTTGTCGTGGGGGAGAGGAAATGGATGGCGGTGACAGAGGGGAAGAGAGAGGGAGAGAAAGAAAAGAGGAAAAGGAGGGAAGGATGGACTGACAGGTGGAGGAAGATGGGTAGGGGTAGGGGTGGGGGGTGGGGGGGAGCAGAGAGTGAGGGATGGAGTGACAGAGGGGATTTGACAGACAAGAAAGCAAGGAAGAAAGAGGGGATGCAGATGGGGAGGTTGTTTTGGGGAGGGTGGGGGGGGTTTATCTGCGACATCCCTTGTCATCATATATGTAGATGTCTTTTGAAGTTTGCAGTGTGTTCCTGTGCTCGGTAATGCAGCGTGCACTGTAGTGCGCACTAGATTGACTAAAAAACCCTGAGCACCTTACTGCGCCCAGTTAGGCTGCGGCGGCTAATCGTTCTTGGCAGAACACACTCCGCTTTAATTTTAGCCATAATGACGATGAGAGGGGCGAAATGATACTTTAAAGAGCAGAGGAGAGTGGAGGCAAAAAAAAAGAGAGAGAAGGGGGGGGGGTGAAAAGAGTGAGGAAAAAAAGGACGAGGAGAGGAGAGGAGAGAGAAGGAGAGAGTGAGAGAAGCTGTGAAGGTGATTAGTTGTACTGGCGGATCTTGGCGGTGGAGGAGGTTGGAACACTAATCCTTGCTTTGGTTGGAGACATTTTCGCGCAGTAGGTCCCTTCTTCCCGCCCCCTCTCAATTTTAAGCCCCGTGTCAAGCTCAAGCCCTTCTTTTCCAGCGCTCACTTGCTCTCATTTCCTCTGCCTTCTGGCAAGCCCTGCTATTTATAAGAAAAAATCATTTTTCTTTCTCTCTCCCTCTCTCCCTCTCTTTCTCCTTTAATTCTTTCCTGGCGTGTTTGATTTTCTGCCCTGCTTAGAGAAGGTGCCCAGATGAGTGGCAGCCAGCCAGGGCTCGTCTCTTCTCCGCTCTCTTCCTACCTCCTCCCCCCCTCGTCCCTCCTCTTCCTCATCCCCTCCCCGCACATGTGGCTTTTAACGGGGGCTACCGTAAACACGCAAACACATATCAAATTTACATCGAATAACGGTAGCGGGCTGCCGCTGCTGTTGTATATTGATGACTAGCTGCACGTTCGGAGCATTCCTGCCGTTTTGCATAACCGGTGTAGCAATGTGAATTGGCCCTCTGCCCAGACAATAAGCCATAGATTTTACAGTATGACATCATTTATCCAGCGCATTATTTGATTGTTTTGGCTGCTTTCTAATTTGATGGATCTCACTGTTGTCTCTTAAAATCATCAGCATCAGCTGCTTAATCCGTTCAGCTGAAAAAGGAGGAAAATATATGTATTTAGCACACCGCAGCAGCTGGAAGCTACACCGCTACTACAAGTGCTTCAAATGCACGTATCGAGCAGCGTTAATCAGGACAAAATAGCATATATTGTAGCTTTGGCCTGCCTCGCTGCATATAAAGAAAACTGCACTTTTCACATTTACATTCATGCCAAACACTCCAGGGCCTGTCAATGCTTGGGGCCAGATATCATCCAAACTGCCATTGATTTGTTTGTCCTTTGGCCCTTTTTCATGGTTTGGGAAATGAATCATGGCTCCTTTTTTTTGTTGTTTGCCTTGGCATCATCTGTTTAATCCATACACTCCTCGTTTTCCATAAATAACAGGGCAGAACTCGGCTTGGACCGGCTTGTAACGCTGAGTGCTTTTGTTCAAAAGGATGACAGCAGTGCTCGAGGTGCTTCACACACACACACGCACACACACACACACATGTTCAGACACACATACAAAGACGCATCCTTAACCACGCTTTTAGAGGTAAATTGAATTTAGAGAAAGCCGAAAAGATACACTTCCATATCTGCAAGGCTACAAGTTCAAATTTCACAATGTATGCACGGCAATGAGTGAGGAACACACGAACGTTTGAATCACGGAACTAACTCATCAACTGTTGAATAACGCACTTCCAAAGATTCAAGTTACACAGGATGTCTTACTGTATTCATAACCTTTCTGGCCTTCTCCATTTCCTACTCCTTTTTCTCCAGCTCTCCCCTGAAACACTGGGCAAAATTAATTTCCCTGACCTTTGCGTGGCCCGAACAGCATGGGGTCAAATTCCAACGTTCATTACCCTGCCGTTTTATTTCACTATAAAATATGTGCAACTGGATAACGAGAGCTCAGGGAATCCGAGTATAGATTTTTATTTCATGATCCTGGGAAAAAAAAAGAAGAAGATAATTAAAGGAGGATAAACAGCCACCTGATCAGATGGGGGGTTGAAACAGGAACTTTAAAAAAAATGACTGAAGTGGTTGGATATTTCTAATGTGCGTGTGGGGGGAGATGAGAGATTTACCATATGGAGTTCATGTGATGGTGGAGCTTTGTCATTAAACGATATGTATGTCTTTTTGTGTACATGCTTGAATGTATATGCAGATGCACACATTATGCAGACACTTTGAATGCGCTCAAGATTTTTTTTTTTTTGAGAATCTCATTACCTGCAGGCTTTGAGGCTGTTTCAGCAGTGGGATTTAAATGTTTCTCTCTGTAATCTCTTTTTAATTTGGAGCTAGCTGCTATATGTCTTAAATTTAAGCTTAAATTGTTCCTTACATTTTTTTTTATTTTTTATGGAGGGTGTTGGGAGGCTTGTCTGCATTTTCTAAAGGATGGTTTATACCGTAATGCACACCAAGGCGATCGTGCCAGGTGTGTGCCATGAACGTAAACACTGTGTAAGCACGATAATTGTGGCACTTAGCAAGCAAAGCTGTGTGGGTTTACCTCCAAATAACCTTCCCTAGCCATGGAACCTGTGACCAACAGCTGCCACGTAGCAGTGTCAGGACTCAGAGCTCTGTGTTTAATGTGCTGTAGGTGGGGGAGAATATTGCAATGTTTAGGTCTAGGTTTGGAAGGACCTTTGGATGCTTTTCTTTTAAGGTAGAATTGTTCAACTCAGCTTAGCTGAACTGTGGAAACTATTCTAGAATCACTGACAGTACACAGGATGGACAACGTATGCGTGATGTCAGACATTTTGAAGCTTAAAATCTGTGGCTCTGGCCACCACCATGTTGGCTGTCCTACCTCTTCTGACAGAGACAAGAAGATCAAGAGATTGACTTCTGTAGCCAGCCCCAAGTGGCTGTTTGAGGAACTGCAGTTCTTGGCACCTCTACATTAGATTCATGGAGGTTGTCACTTGGCTAGAACATTAGCTCAGATATACTTGAATGAAACTTGGGAACTATAATGGCAGCAATTTCACTTAATTTGTTTTATGTTGTGTTAAGATGCTAACAGTTTTCAACTAGACTTTATTTGGAACTAAAAACCTAAAGTAATAATGCTGCTAATAATTCTTTGTTGCAGTGGTAAAGTACGGCAAGTTACAGTAGGTCTAAAGTGGAACAGTAAACTGTGATTTGTGTTCACAACAGACAGGTTTGATAGTAATCTCACTGGTCGCCATTGTCTTCTTCTTTGGCTAACCTGGAGGTTGGTTTGAAACCTTCCGACTGTCCATCAGCTCATGCTGTTCCCAGATCTAAATAAATGTAAAGATGCTCAGCAACACGACCGTAATAAACTGAATTATCTTGATTAAACCTGATTGACTTTTTCTTAATAGCAGAGCGCCTCTCCGACTGCAGTCTTTGACAACATTTCACTTCCCCATAAAGATGGATGTCAAAACTATATGGATGAAAGCATTATGGATCATGAGCAAAAAGCTCAGCCTTTGAATGAAGTCACACCGGCCTTTGAGTAATGTTTGTGTAATAAAGTCTGCTACAATATGACGGCTATTAAAGAGGTGTTATGACTGAATTATGATTGACTGAGAGCTCAGAGTGTTACATATACACAGTGTGTTGCATATACAGCTAATTACACAAGATTTAACAATGATATAGGTCCTACTTTGACACTACTTTGGTACATAGGAGGACACACACACACACAGACACGCCCTACACATTATCATTGCCTAAAAGACCTGAACAAGAACATCCTTTCAAATTTGTCAAAATGTCAGTCTCGCCAGTCAGTAATGGACTCCATAGGTGTCACATACTGTTTGATTGATAACCCTCCATTCACCTCGCCGGGCCAGAAATTGCAAACTGTCCCTTTCCTCGAGTAACTTTAAACATCAAAGAAAAAAAAAAGAGAGAAAAAAGAGGAGCAAATCTCTCTTAATCCTCTCACCTTTGCATGTCTGGAAATGGTAATGGTGCAAAGTGAGTAATGTGCTCAGCCTGCCTGAAAAGAAGTCATCCGATCCAGGACTCACCCCCCCTTTTTTTTCTTGCTCTTTTTTTTTTGTTGGAGTGACCACTGGCCTCTTAAAGTCATCGTCTAGGCAGCGTCCTTGCCAGCCACCAAACTCCATCAAGGTTGGTCCGACAGCTTCGGGCCTGAAGAGCGCTGGACGATAAATGGAGTGAAACTTTTAGAGGTGTGTGTGTGTGCGTGCGTGTGTCAGAGGAGGTGAAGGGAGACGGAGGCATGGTGAAGAAGCGGAAGAGAAGGAGGAGGAGCAGGAGGAGAGGGGAAGGGGGTCGGTCTTCATCTTTTAATGGCAGCGGGACGTGGAAGGAAGAAGGTGGAGGGAGCGTTTAGTTCTGATAGATATTGATAGAGATTGTAATGAATGTGGTGAGGGCATGGCACCCTAAAGCGCTGCAGTGGTAATGCAGGGTGACAGTGTATTTGTACTAATAACCCTTAAAAGTGGTGATAAAATACTCCACTCCCCTACTGGAGCCCCTGATGGATGTGCTGGGAGTGATTAAACTACATTAGGCTGCAGGTCCACTTACCCTGCATCTATGTGTGTGTGTGTGTGTGTAAGAGATAGAGAGAGAGAGAGAGAGTTTGAATGTCTTAAAACACTACTCCCCTCAGGGATCAGGCTATTCCAGGTAGAAGGGCAAGTGTACAGCCATTGTCTGTGTGTGTGTGTGTGTGAGTGTGTGTGGGCTCTGTTTGTGTGCAGCAAAGCATATGTTAGAAAAGCCTGCAGAATGACACATACTGTACATCATTTGGATCTGTGATGCTGAGTATACACCGGCTCTTCACTTCAGTGTATTCCCAAAGGTTGGGAGTGCAGTGTCAGTGTCATTGTCATCCAACACGTTGCTGTATTTTGCTGTTGACAGCGAAGCGCACTCCGCTACTATTTTTTTTTTTTTTTTACCACAGGAGATGTTTTGACTCAACATTGAGCCAGGGGAGAAGCCTGCGGCAAGACCACTGTACGAGGCTCACTGGGAATAGCACCAGTCCTGCATCTATCGTCATGTTTTCACTTGGCACTCAACCCCCCCCACCCCCCCACACACACACACACACGCAGGAACACAAACGCATTCGTACACACACAGGCAGCAAACACGTGCACATGCATTCTAATCGAATCTTAACGTGAAGCGACGCAAAGCGGCAGGGAAAAACTTAATGCAACACGACCAACACACACACAGCTTGTAGTGTGGCGTGCAGAAACACAGCAGTCTTCACTGCATTTGATTCTCGAGGCCTCACATCACTGCTGGCACCCAGGCAGGTTCCGATCTGCTTTTTAATGACCCTCCTGGGAACCCTTACCTGATGGGCAAGCTTAGCCAACGTGTCCAGGTGCAGCAACATAAGCATTTCATTAAAAATTGAAGCCAACGTTTTGTAGAAGAGCTCTCAGTCGACGCGGGGGTGAAAGGAGGAGGGGAAGGGACGGCAGATAAAAAAGAAAAAAAGAAAAGAAAAAGGAGACGTTCTGGCACGGGTCCAAAACTACCTTCTTCTTCTGCTTCTTTCTTCTTCTTCTTCGCCTCCCTCCTCTCCTCTCTCACTTCCCTCTCAGTCTCCTCCCCTCTCTAATCACACTCTGACTTTACTTGACCTTTCTGCGGCTAATTAGTCGGCTTGTGGAAAAAGGATTGTGTAGTATATCTCTGGCAAAGATGATGATGATGACGACGGTGATGCTCTGGTCTTTCTGCGACTTGTGCCGGTGATTAATTCAGGGAGGCCATTTTTTAAAAATGTAATCCCTCAAAACACACAAAACTATGAAACACGGTGGGGTGCGGTGACCCCGGTGTTAGCTGGTGGTGGCACTCGAATACGACCTCCTTATTATTTATATTTTTTGAAAGCAAAGGGGTATATTTCAGTCAGATCTATTTTTGCTTAATCTTTTTGCAGAAATCCATTTTTATAATCACACCCTATTGGATAATTCCAGTAATTTGGTATCAGTTCAGTAGCTACAGTATGAACACATGCTTTATTAAAACTGTATGTATGAGGCTGCGGTTTAGCCTTAGAAATAATTAAACTAATGCCAGTTATTAGTCTCATGGGGGAACTCATAGTTGTAGCTAGTTAGTAAAGAGTGGGTGGAATAGCTGTGGAAAAAATATTTTGTTATTACTTTATGTGTTTTTGTATTCATGCACATACACAAAATACTTAAGTGTGTGTGTGTGTGTGTGTGAACAGCTGGATGTGACTCAAGTCCTGAGCTGATGGCTGTTCTTGGCGTGTTGACGTGTGCCTTCAGGTGCATAGTGTTCTCCATTTCACGCATAAAAGAGTTAGCTCGCACTCACATACACATATGGTGCATACACGCACAGGGACAAGGTAAATGCATGCAAAACATCCGCCCACACACACACAGACACACCGGGGGAAAGGAGAGGTAAAAGCAGGTGTGTGTGTGTGTGTGTGTGTGTGTGTGTCAGACGCTCAAAGACAATCCCGCGTGATTGACTGTGTGTCGGATGTTTCGTCTGCCGCCTCATTATTACAACTTACATGTGCTGTTTTTTTGAGATTAATAATTGACTGAAAAGGAATGTTTGGGAAACGTTTAAATCACGTTCCAGAGGATCAGAATTTATAGAGTTAATAATAGTCATGTCTTGGAAAAAGCTCATATTTTAATTAGAGGGATTATTAATGGCAGTATTATACAGTACATATGTGTTCAGTGCATTTGAATACATTACTATTAAATGAATGTGTTAGCAGCCACCCGTATGATGCATTATAATGCATCACTGTTACATGAATGTGTTAGCAGCCTCACATATAATGCATTGTAATACATTAGAACTGCATGTTAGCAGCCACACGCTGCGCAACGTATATTTATAATCAATCGCTTTTAGAGGGAGTTTACACACCGCAATTAAAAACACACAATTTAATTTCAGGATTTTTTGACTCATTGTATTTAAATTTGATTATTTATGTGCCATAATAATCCGAAATAAATAAAGATTTGTGCCAAGGAGGCTTTGGAAACACCATTTAGACCTTCATGTGGGGAAACATGTCTGGCAGAAAGTATCATCGAGCAGATAAGTGTTCAAATGAAATGGAAAAAGTACACTTTAGTCATACATCTGAGGTCTTTGGTCAAAATCTGTGGCGCAGGGGCCACTGGAGGGACTCTAGGCTTGCTATTTGATGAAGGTATTTATAAAACATAAAAACATTTCTATTGTATTGGGCCCAAAATAAATAATGTCCACTCGTAGTAGCTTTCCCCCCCCCATCACAGTCATTCCTTTGATATTTCAGTTGATATTGGAGCAGCATCTTTATTACAGGATTACTCTCTCTTCATCAACCTTTTTAGAAATGTTGAAATAAAAAACAAAAAACATGCTCTTAATTGTAGTTCTAATCCCCTTTCGCACTACAGCAAATGGACATGTTTCAGCGTTATTTTGTGATGATAAAAAATATCCATTACCTACAGCTCTGTTTTTTGCTTGTATCCCATTAAAACGTAGCAAGTCCTCTGTGTGACCCCGGAGGTTTAATATGTTTATCTCAATGAAACTGTTTGTGACAGATATTTTTCAGTATTAAGAAAAAAAAAAAAAAAACGATTAGAGAGCTGTCAGAAAAAAAATACACCTAATTTTGTAGAGTAGAAATATGTTTTTGATTCTCTCATATCCTATCTTGGATGAGAGCAGATCCCGCTGACCACGCACTATATATATAAATATTTATAAATATTCTATATAATAGTGGGGATTTTTTTCTGTGATGTTTTCAGCTGCATCTTAGTTCCATTGTTTGTAGCTTTAATTCGCTCTGCTCCTTCATCACATGAATTGATCATTCACCATACTGCACTTTCCATTCCAGCGGTGGCACACTCTGTTCCATCAAATCACACTTCATCTCTTTACAGCCTCGAACAAAGCAAAATGCATTTTTAGTTTCTCATCCCACCACTCAAGGAAATACCTGCTACTCTCCATCAAACATGCATCAATTAAGTGTTGATGTGAGGAGAAAGGACAATCTATAGTTTGGAGGATTTATTCAATTTGCATTCGTAATTGCGTGCAATTTACAAACTCATTATTTTACAATTTAGTGCATTTAACAGCAGCTGGAGGGTAGATAATGGTGGGTCTATAGGGGGCTAACACGAGCCCCAGATGGACCCCCAAACATGATGCAAAACACTGAAATGGTGATATTCATCTGTCAGATTCCAGTGGAGAAGTAAAAGTGCGAACAAAAAGTTGATACCGGGGTGAAAAAAAAAAGCAGCTTCCTGTAACACAGATGAGTGTGTTTTTACGTGATAGGGACGACGTGCAACATATCAGCTCTGAATAATTCATAACACATGTGCAATCAAATGGTATCGATTGTTTTTAATTTGGTTTTGATCAAAATATTTGTTTTAATCTTTAATGATGAGCTCCTATCTCGTGCGCGCAGCACCGCCTATGGAAGAAACGAGAGCAAATTTATGGCTCGGTGTAACTTTCCGGCTCGGTCCAGCGTTTCTGTGAAACCACTTTAGTCACTGATACTTTGAAGGTGACATAGTCATACAGCCTAACAGCCTTTGTGCTTTTATTACATTTGGCATGTCCACAAGAGCCCATGAAAGAGGTTTTTTTTTTTTTGTGCAGCAAAGGTGGGCGGCTCGCTGCTTTTCAGGCCCTTTCGGATTTGGGCTTGATCTTCGGGCAAGATGGCCTTGTTAAGCTCTAATAAAGTCTGCGGATTTTCAATGTATGATGCTGTACTTAAAATTGGATCGTGTGTGCCCCAGTGTGTCACAGTTTGAAGTGTGTGTGTGTGTGCGCGCGTGTGTGTGATGGCCTCTCCCTTCCTCTCCTCTCATAACTGATTGTTTACTGAGTGCTTTCCACCTTTTTTCCCTGAGCCTGTAAGTATAAAATTTTAATTAGGAACACTGACAGGTCTGGCGCATGATCCACAGCCTTGCATCCATCACAGAAAAAGGGGAGAGAAAGAGAGAGAGAGAGAGAGAGAGAGAGAGAGAGAGACACTTTCTTTCTCATCTCCCTACTTCCACATCTCTACCCTCCCCTCCCCTCCTCTCCCTCCCTCCCCGGTCTCCCCTCTCCTGACGCGAGCGCCGGACTTGAGCAGCAGGTGCCATATTACTGTGTACAGAAAAGCAATTAGGCAGCATATTGGATGAATGAGGAGTGCATTAATATTAGCAAGTGCATTTGTCAGTGGCGTTTGATGCAAGTCCTTTTCTTTTCTTTCTGCAACATTAAGATTGTGGCGCTCATAAATTCACTGCTTAAACCACCATCTGCTGCACTGTCAGCCCACACCGAGGAGAGAGGAGAGGAGAGGGGAGCCATTTATTCCCTTCTGTCTCTCTCACTGGGGAAAGAGAGTGAAAGACAGATAGATAAGAAGAAAATGCATTCATTCCCCCCCCCCTTTCTTTCTTTCTTTCTTTTTTTTTTTTGTTTTGTTCCACAGGGAACGACTATGTATTAGGATTTATGGAGATGCTTGGCTCACACCGAGCGACAATGCTCTTAAATCTGGCTCTTTTCCTATTGTCTGGAGTGCTACCTTCTGCTTACCGACACATGCGTAGACACATTGCTCCTCATTGTGCTCAACAAGGAGATAAATTCTTATGTGTGTGCCAATTTAAACAAGCGCAGGGAATAACTTACAATAAACAGGTGGTTTTGCGATCATAACTCAGCGCCGTGTGTGGCTGGAGGTTGTGCCTCTCCGTGACCTCGACCTCGATCCCGGGTTTTCCCTCGTTTGCTACATGTGTTCTCAGTTTTCGTGCAGTAGAGCTCATATTTAAAGGATAAGGTCGAGGATACCGAATGCTTTTCTTCCAAAATTAAAGGACCAAAAGCAACAATGAACTCATCCGATACTAAAAGGTATTGGCACACCATTGCAGCAGGTGATTCTTCATGACCCACATGTTTCAGTGTATTTTGCGTCAGTCCTGTATATATTTACATCTTACTACAGTAATTCACCAAATATGTACGAATGGGAACGACACAGTAGCGTTGAAACGTTAAAGTCTGTTTGCACTATAAAAGGCTGCAAATCAATCAGGGTACGCTCCGGTCCCTGTTTTTTCCTCTTGGTGGTGGTGGTGGGTGATGTTGGGGTGGATGCATTACCATGCGCCGGTGCATCATTGCATAAACCTATTATCAGATGCATTGTGTGGAAGTATTTTTAGAGGCAGGGGAGGGAAGGCATCTCTGCGCTCCTGGCTGGCTGGCTGGCTGAGCTGAGCCGGTGCCGGCAAACACTCGGCATTGTGCCGCAGAGTTGTCGCCTTCTCTGGGGACAATCGTCTTGAGTGTCATGGTATCTCCGGGTTTGGTGGGGTGTTGTTGTGTGTGGAAGTGGGGGTGGGGGGGTGGGGGTTGACAATACCCCACCCCACCCCACCAGCCCCCTCTTCATTCCCCCTCTCAACCCCCCTCCCCCCATTAAAAAATAGAAAAAGAAAGAAAAGAAAAAACAGAAAAGTGTCACTGGAAGATTACTGTCACACCGCTGTCACCGTGACGGTGCCCTGCGGGCAGTACGGGGGCGGGATTGGCGGGGGTCGGATGGTTGGATGGGGAGGTGGGGGGCAGTTGAACACCACTCCCCTTCATTCTCTCTCTCTCTCTCACTCTCTTACCCCCCTCCTCCTCCCCAGCCCCTTGCTTTCCTCGGTGATTAGCTCACCCCGTGGTGAGCGCTAAGCGGCCTAATCTGCAACTGTGAGGTGGTGGGTGTAGAGAAGCGGAGATACAGAAAGACAGACACAGAGACAGCAACAATACACAATCTAGGGTGACAACAAACACACACATATAGAAACTGACATACGGCACACATACAATAATAATTGTTGTGGATTGTTCTTGCTTTTAAACAATAGCAATTCTCAGTGCTGCAGCTGTGTATTAACATATTATTTACTATCTTAACTCTTAAGGGCCGCTTACTGGCTTTTTCCCTGTGCTTTCAGTCACACCTTTGGTCTGACGATTCCTTCAGGAGTAATAACATTGGACTCACTAAGTTAAGTGTCAAATAGAAGTTGAGTAACCCTAACATTAGCAGTCAGGTGCTGCAGCTTTTAAAGAAATACAAAGATTTGTCAAACGTTCGAAAGAGAACATTTTTCTTTTCCTGTGTATTGAGCATGCCCAGATGAAGTGAGGGGTTCCCAGTGCAAACATTAAACATTGGACCTCTGCATATCCCCCAGTCCCTAATACTAATAATTTATGTTTTAGTATTATTTGTTAGCTAACGGGAATCATGTGAGATCAGTTAAAATAGTAAAGACAGGGTCATACAATTTAGTTCCTTCGTTGATAACATACTGTGTTTCACTGGTACTGGTTGGTAAGTGAGCCTTGGCAATGAGGGACTGACATTTATTGGGTCACCTTTGGTTTGTTAAATTCTGAATAAATTGTTCAGGAAATCAGGATAAACTGTTGGTTTATTTTCAAAATGTCTGTCATCTGATTGTACCCACAATCCACAATGCCTTCAAAAGTAAGTGCCAGTTCATGAACTTAACTGAGGGAAATGAGCAGTAGGGGAGAGTGTATAGCAGAGGTTGGCTGACCATCCTCAAAAGTTCGTCATTTAGAATCTTTCTGGGTGTCCAGTGTGTAAGAAATATTCCTGATCCTGACCGCAGCGAGCCACCTCTCAGTGGATTAATCAAACCAAACTTGGCTCCTTGCCATGCAGTTACAGCTATTTGACTCATCTGGATGCCATCATGGGCATATGGGCACTATATTGTGTTTAATAGTGGTGACTGGCGGCGTGTGGTTTTGTCATGTAGAAGCGGTAGCTCTTGAAGTGCTGTGAATTCAGCGTTTTGCAAGTGTAGACTGTTTGTCTGCAAAAGTCCCTATGGGCCGCGTACCACTGACACCCTCTTATGTACACAGATTGTGTAGTCAGCCTTAAACAGCCACACATGCAGTTGGAAATATACTTGCTACACACACACACATACACACAGGCGCACATACACACACTTTTATAAACCTAAATCAGCCGTGCGAAAGCCCTACATCTGCCTTAAATCATAACTGATCAGTCTCCCCAATCAACCATTTTGGCCCCGTCCAAAACACTCCATTTCCTGACCCAGCTCCTCATCTCTCTTCTTGCTATTAGTCAAAAACCCCTCTCTGTTTCTTTTTTAACAATCCTTTCCTAAACACTGCTACCGCCAGGTTTGTCAGCCGGCGTAGATTTAGCTGCCTTGTCAGTAGCGCTCCTGTCCTAATCTCTATCACAGCCTCAACTCTGGCCTCGAGGAATGATCAGACACAGAAGGAGAGAAAAGGGAAAGAAGCAGGTTTTGTGCCAGAATCGCTTTTTTTTTCTTCAAATAAGCAAATGTGTAACGTGGCAAAGGCCCATTGCAGACCTACCCGCGAGGGTTGGGGGGTTGGGTGGGAGTAGGGGGGTTAGAGAGGGGAGGCAGACTTGGCACGCTGCTCCGTCTAGTGTTCTGAATTAACCAGGGTCTCTTTCACCCCCCACTCCCACCCCTCTGTTCCTCCCCTCCTTTATTTTCTTTGTCTTTTTATCTTTGATACATTTTTTTTTTTTTAGAAACTTCCTTCTAATAGCTAGTGGATTGACATAAAGTAGGCTAATTTATGAAAGCTCTACTGTGCTGGCCTGTGACTTTGAGGATCACATTAAGAGCTTGCTTTGGGTAGTGGAAAAGTATGAGTGATTATGTGCATGTGATTATTTCCACAGCTTCAGGTCAGTGTGGTGCTGCTTTATTTTCTGTGCATGAAGGTCCCGTTTCTAAGGACACAAAGATGCTGAAAAAAAATGAGACCACCTTTGAATCACGATTTCGTGCGACAGGTGAACCTGTCCTGTCATTTAGACATCGCTGCAGTGTTTTAACGTTGAATATGCTAAACACACTCCTATCTGGGATTTGATTATGCTCTTGGGTGGATGAACTGTACTGTCGAAGGTATAAAAGTATTTAGAGTTCATTTACTAATATAGGTTTTGAATTTATTGGCTGCAGGTGGAGCTATTGTATGATTATTTAGGATCAACTGTCCAATAAAAGACAAACTTTAACTTTCAAATAAAATTGACAGCAACCTTTGACATGGTACCCAAAATATATCTTACAAAAAGAATTAGAACCTAGATTTAAAATGGTTGGCGTACAGAGACGTCAGAGCTGAGATAGGACAGATGACCACGGGGCCCCACACCAGAAAATGTTTTTAAAAAACACATATTTGAGATCTAATTTATTAATATCTTGCCCCAAAAAGTATGAAAATGTTTGCAAAAGTTTGATAATATGTTTAGCTCATGTACTTCACCTTCACCATTGGTGACAGTAAACTTTATGCTCACATACTTGGCTAACCCAAGCAACATCTTTGATAATATAGGGGGAGTAAAAACATCTTGATGCATTTTGACTGTTCTGGGTTAAACAGACTCCCATCATAACTACAGCCACTAAAGGGCTTTAGCACTTGAACGTGAATCGATGTTCTTTCAGGGTTCTGGTGTTGTCTATTGAGTTCCCCATACACATGGTGGGTTAGTTAACTAACTAACTCCCCAACTTAACATTGAGAATTTATAGATAGAAATAGAACTGACCTCATTGTCTCAACTCGTGCACAACCTACAGCAGTCAGCTTACACACCAGCCTGCAGGGGACGCTACGCTTCTGACTGAAATTTGATAGCCATTTAACGAAGCTGCATTGTGTTTTTTACGTTCACATAAACTTCAATGTAAATCTTCAGAGATATTTTCAGTTTGGCATGAACTCAAAAACAACAGGGATTTAAAGAACAGACTTAAAGGGAGCAGAGGAGCAGGTTGTTGGTGTATACACTAAAGTCCCAGTAACAGAAATAACAGTGGCATGTGCTGCAGAGAATATGGGTTATATTACAATAATAGGTCCAGGGAGCAGTGAGTAGTATGTGGGTTAAATTATACTGTAAGCAGGGACCGCTGGACTGTATGTGGGTCATATTATACACTTTAAATGGGGACTGGTGCACATTATGTGGGCTATCTCACAGTTCAATCCAATCAAATGAATTCAGATTTGAGCCTCCTATACACAGTTATGGCACCTCAGAGATTCTGCCTTTGTTGGTGAAGCTTTTTGTGTGTACGCTTATACCACACACAGACACAATGAAAATCCTCGTAGTCCACCACACAGCAAGGTCATTGCGAAAACGTGTCTCACATATCTTGAATCTTACTCAGACATACATACACTCACACGCAGAAGCAGCTCATCCACACCCTGGTGGCCCGTAAGCCCTCAGATATATAATTTTCTTCAAATGCACCTTTTTAGTTTGTCGGTATCCTCAGTGCCCTTTTTCAATCTGAGCTGCCGACTCATCCTGTCGCGTCCCATCTTTCACAAATCACACAGCGGCAGGGCCATGATCGGAGAGGGACAATTTGTCAGCTGTATGCATGAGTAAGCAACAGATTCACCATCCATTACACGGACCGGACAGAGGAAGGCAGAAAGAGTGGGGTTGGAGAGATGTGTGTTTGTGTGTGTGTGTGCGTGTGTGTTCATGCTTGCCAATCCTTGTGAGAATGATTTTAAATTTTAGACCTTCAGAGGGAGGGCATTTTTGCAAAGTGAGGACATTTTGGCTGTTTGTCATTTACACATTCAGTTTGGTGGTGGAGTCGCGGTTTCAGGTTCAAGAATTTCAGGTTTTGGGGAATTGGCCCAATGCTAAACTCGCATGTTCAGTAAAATAAAGAAAACATAGATATTAAAATCATCTTTGGTAGACCACACAGAAAGGCCATCATACTTTTGCATTGTCGGCTTGTCTTGCAGCATTACTGGTTTCTGCTACTACTAAATTTTCTACCGGTGAACCTGCTGACTAGTATTGTGAGACAGCTATACTAGAAGATGTCGAGAGTTAGTCAACAGGTTTGTAGTTTGTCAACATCTAGATCTGAACAATTTTTATCAGTTCATTAAAGATGCATGAAAAAATGCAGCCAGTGTCAGTTAAAGCTTTAGATAAACACTTCTGCTCATTGCAAATTTGTGCAAACTTTAAAGAGGCTGTAAGAAATGAGTGTTTTTGCTAACTTCCTGTCTGTTCTTACAGACTCTCCTCCTTCCTCCACTCCTCCCCCACCTCATCACATGAACGTGCAGCGGTGTTCACCACAGCACCTGCAATATTACCCCAGCATCAAAATGAAGATCAGACTCCTACCTGGATTGAGTAAGTACAATAAAGCCAAACTTTGGAACTAAATCTTCATCTATGAAGTCACAGGCAGACAATAGATTACATCCATATTAGCTACTATCCTACTGACTACATGGAAACTAGCAATGACTGGGTAAAACACAGCTGGCTAATTCTAAAGTTCCAATTACATAACTACATAATTTGTAAACATGAATAGAGCAACTGGGAATTGTTCATAGTGTTATAGCCACTTATGATAATGCCAACTTGCAATTTGTAACATAAGTCATCTTCTGTCAATATAATCTTTTACACTATATCGTCCTGCCATTTGACCACAGCAAAGATTCATGTGATTTCATGACTATGTCCTCTCAGGAAGCACAGGACACATAGTCAGAGGTACTCTGCCTAAACCAGGACCTTAGCTCCATGTAACAGCAGGCAGGTTGATCATTTCCCTGAATGTCCACATTGGTGCATCTGTCAGAAGTATGTTGAGATGACATCAGACCCAGAGAATGTGCACAGTATTTAGTAGGCCACCTGGTGCATGTCCATGCTGACCCTCATGGACAGCATGTACATGGCCCAGGGGGGAATTCTGAGCTCGTTTGGACTGCAACACTAAATACAAGTTGCAGAGACTGTTTTTTTTGTATATTTGAGCAAATTAGGATCTTGTCCTACTTTCTGTAGACAGATTTGTCTGCCAGTGACTCTAACCCCAAGGTCCCTGGTTGCCTAACTTTAAAAAGGTCCATCCGTTTTTCCCATTTCATATATTCAGTTTTATGTTTTAAGGTTGCATAACTAACCTCTTCCTCTGCAACAGCTTTTCCTTTGGGTGATGCTGGAATACCACACAGAATGTCTGGACATCATCAGGCCTCCTTGACCTCAGTGATGGCTTACTCACACAGCATGATGGCCTCTTCTGTTTCTGTGTATTTTCAGAGAATCTTTTCAAGCTTCAGCAAACACTACTAGAATACTTCATTTGATTTATAGAATTGACAGAGAAATTCCTACCTACATGTGGACTACACGTCTAAAGCAAAAAGATTGCCTCATGTTGAACTTATTCAAATGATCCATTTGCTTTTTTCTCAGTTAGTCATGGTATGCCATGGTTGTGGTTGTAGTCCAGGGCAGATAGGAAGAAGCTCCATATGCAGGGGCGGAGGATCCAGAGCACTTACCCGCACAGATCAGAATATGACTGTGGGAAGACTCCAGCGCGGTGTCAAAAACTATTAAAAACCAAACGACAAAGCAAAATAATAGCTCCCACACAGAAGGACATACCTGAAAGTCAAGTACTTGCAGACCGACTTGAGCCAGCATTCATTCACCATGACCTCTGCAAGTTTCAGATGAGCTTTGGCATTCATGGCTTCCCTACCACATGGTAGAAGACCTCAGTCTACATATCCTACACAATAAGCTATTAGAACCAACAATAACCAATTCAGGATAACATACAGGATAGGGACATCACAAAACATCTGAAACGAATATGATCCATTTGCAAGGAACCATTTGCCAGTGGTGGATAAGCTTATAGGTCTGCACACCACAGTGTGACTGAACATGAGTAAGTTTCCATGACTGAAATTGCACAAATGCCGTTTCTGACTATAGTCCACTGCACGCTTATTGCACTTACTGCATGTATCTTCCGGCTGATATTTATAGCTACATGAGTGAACTGAACACTGAGTGAATGACGAATTCTTATGTCAAAATAGAATAAGCATAAATACTGGTATTGATAACATCTGGAAACCCATTTCCTGGCTTTAATCCAAAACAGTTAGTTGATGTCTGATGAAAGTTTGGGACCTACTGCACTTTACTAGCAAGAGAACCAGCAACAAATGAACAATATAAGAATATGTCTCCCCAAAATGAGATGCAATTTGGACATGGTGCACCCGTGCAGAATTCTGACAGCTTCAGTTCTTCACGCATCCTGTCAAAAGTGTGGATGAATGCCTCCATCTCCATAATGATGGAATTCCTCCCAGTTTCTCTCCTGTCCATGTTGAGCGCGCTGATCATTTCTTTAGTGTTGTTATCAATGGTGGAAGCAGTGCAGCGCTTTTAACTCTCAACAGAAAATAAGCAAGACAAGAAAGAGTTAGCCTACTCATTATTCTTTAGTTAGTATTCAGCTATGCCAAATTCATTCCACAACTCATAAAATTTCAGTTCATTTGTAATCACAAGAATAATCTCTGCTAGACCCTTTAACGTAATCAGACCAGACCCTGATAGCATCACACTATGCGTATTACTTTGTACTGTGTAATGTGTGAGATACAGACACTTACACACAAGATTGATTTTGGTTTGGAGTTGAGAGATTAGCTCACTCCTCTGTTGTCTTATTGTCCATTCATTGATCGTGTCAACAGCAGTGATCTCGGATCTTGTGGCGTGTGGTCTCGTTCACCATGCCCATATTCATGAACCTGAATAGGAAAGTAAGAAATAGTTGTTTGTTTCCCAATGTGTCTCTACGCAGCAATCTATAAATCAGAGAAGGCTGAGACATCCACAGGCACAAATCTTCAAGTCACATATATAATGCACAGATACAGTAAAACATCTGCATCGGTTTGGAGCTTACACATTGTGCCATGGTGTTGGTATCGAAGGCTGTACACACATAATCTGGTGACTCGAGAAGTTCCAGTCATAGAGATGTTTGTGTGCAATAGAAACACACTATTACTCATCAAATACAGCAGCTTGGTCAGTGGCTCTATGCTTCAGCATGGGATGCTGTAGGTACCCCTGTAACATTAGCTTGGCACAATGAATGAGTGAATTGGTGACTCTACTTGGCCCATAGGTGTGAATATTTGTGTGTCTCCGTGTCTTGTGATGAACTGGCACAGTTGTGGAAAATGGATGATTGATGTTTCCTTTTTTAATTTGGAATTCTCCCCCTCTAAACTCTAACTTTACATCCTGCCTTTGTTTTTTCCCTCAGTGTTGTCTGTTCCATCCTGATTAGTTTCCACTTGTCTTATTATCCTTTTTTTTTTTACTGTGTTCTTTGATTTGAGTGTTGCTTTGTCATCGTATGTGTCAAGCCTTCACCCCTGTGTTTTGCCCTTGTGTTTTCTTGGATGTTTGTTTTTCTGCACCTTGCCTTTTGATTTGGACTTTTTTTAATTCATTATTTTTGGACTGCACGAGCTGCCTCCTATAGGGTCCACATTTCATTCGCACAAACGTCACAGAAACATTTGATGTAGGCTGTCATGCTCAAAAAAAAAAAAAAAAAAAATGTAATCCCTGTTTTACAGACTCTTTTGTCACAATGTAAGTATAAGGGGAAAGTGTTTTGGGGCCATCACATGCAGAGCATGTGCATGCATGCATGTATAGCAAATAGCACCATTTTTAAGTTCTTCTTTGAACAGTGTATTTCTGAGGTGGCAATCTGAATCACTCTCAAGGCACCGCTCTTCACCCAACACTATTGTCGGGCCTGCAATTGCATTGCAACAGCACTGCCTGCACTATATTTACGCCACGCTACAGCACAGCTCTGGACATTAGCTGGCTCTGGATCTGGACTGGAATCCGGGCTGTCTTCACCCTTATCGTGTACGGTATCATCAACACTGATAACTGGAATCATCAATCATCAATGCGGATGCTTGTGTTCGCAAGCGACACCAGAACACGCACACACACACGAGAGGACGGGGACGCGAACAGTACTGCTCGCCTCGCAGTCATCCGCCGACACATTAAAATGTATGTGAGCACTTTTGAATGGATGGACAACAGGGTGTTGAAAAAAAGAGCGCTGAAGGAGGCCACAACTTTTTGTTGCTTTGACATCTCTCTGCCGTTTTATGAATAAGAAAGCAGCCTGCATACATACATACATGCCTTTCTGTGAAGGCGATGCATGTGTATGTATGAGGTGGTGTGTGTGTGTGTGTGAGAGAGAGAGTTAGTGGACTCCAGGAGGACTTCTCCTATATGTGTGTGTGTGTGGTATACTTTTACTATATTTTGACTGCATGTCTTAGATCCTGCTGAAACCACCCCTCCTGTTTCACACACTTGTATATGGATGTGTATATAGGTGTGAGCGTGTTTGTGTCGAATCTCCATATGAAGGTCGTTTGATGGCAGGCCTCTGAGGCCCTGAATACATAACAGACACATCTGCTTTTGTTAGCACGAGAGAAACTTCAACGTGCACACCTCTGTGTGCGTGTGTGTATTTCTGTGTGTGTGTATAGTATGTCAGAGATATTAGCAGAGTAGCAGCCAAGTTTTGTAGTTTTACAGAACATGAAAAACCACGACAAGTCCCACACTGCCATTGAAGGAGCACCTCTCTCTGCTTGTAAAGCTCACATCTGAACTCTGGAGTTGTCCAACAGCACCACAAAGACCTCTCGGAGACTTGTTAGAACATTGTGAGCTCATGATTAAATGGCTGTTAAAAAAAGGAACTAAGGGGAGTTTAGCTCAGTTGATAGAGCAGCCGCCCCGTGTGTGAAGGCTCTGTCCTTGCTGTGGAAGCCCAGGGTTTGAATCTGAGCTGTGGCTCTTTCATGCATGTCATTCCCCATCTCTCTCTCTCTCTCTCCACACACATTCCTGTCACTCTTCAGCTGTCTCTGTCAAATGAAGCTTGGAAAGGCCAAAAAAATAATGTTTTAGAAAAAAGGAACTATTAGCTCAGTGTGATCTTCTGCGCCATGTCGGGGACAGATTGGTTTTGTGCTTTGTGGCAGCAGGTTATCATCAAGAGTCTACAACTACATTTAAGATCACACATAATTCAGAACTTTGTGATTTTTATGTAGCGCTCCCCTTAGTAATTGTATTGATTAGGGAAGGGCTTCTGGGTTCTTTTAACGTACTATACGTCTTAGCTTTAAACCCTGATTAACTCAGTTTTAAATATTATCTTAGATTTCTTTTAACGTACACACATGAGATGTTTATTAACTTACCTATGAACCCTAAGTTATATTTCTAATAGACTTTTAACCCTTTGTGTTTGTATGCCTCTCAGAATAAATGTAACTTATTTCCAGATAAGCAATAAGGTAACACCACGCAAGGTTTTAGAAAAATAAGTCTCAATTATTTACTAAACACAGAAACGATTATTTAGGATAACATTAAAAAAAATGTAATAAAATATGAATCTTCTTTGGTAAACCTTCAAAATAAAATGTCCCTCTTTTATGACACTTTAACCTTCAAATGGATTAATTCAGAAAACCTCAAATTACCAACTCAAAGTCACATAAACATAATATGTGGGCCCAGACACACACCTCAATGCAATCTAAAGCCGGCACTAAAATGACAAACTCAAATGCACCGTTGCAGGCCTGTTGCGTTGCTTGTGTTCGTTGTGGCCCAAAACTTAATGGCCGGTTCACTCTCACTGAGCAAAGTAAAATGAATGCACCTGACTTTATGGGTCTGCCTCCGCTCAGCATCTCAGCACGGGCTCCGTCGGGCCTCTCGGTCCTCCTCCACGCTGATGGAAAACTCACGAGTGAGCAGTCCTGACTGCTCCACGCTCTGTCGGGGTCTCCTCTCTGTCCTCAGGTCGAAAACTGCAGCACAAACCCCTCAAACAGCTCCACTGAGGGAGTCAAACTTTAACTAAAGAATATCTGCCCACTTGTAATGAACTGACTCGGACCTATACTTCAAGGTGGCTAAGCGCTAGCATTAGCACACAACGTAAACAGTCTCTGAACTTCGTTTAGAAATTCCTCCCGTTGCTCAATATGCAGCTTGTCGCTCCTCTTACTGGTTCTCGTGCAAACAATCATAAGACACACAAGTTACACACTGGTTTGTGCACTTCTAGCTCACGAATTAACTCAGAAAACCTCTGAATAACGCTCACTCTTTTCCACTCGGTCCGCGCTCTTTTTTTTCTCTGTCCGTGCTCAAACACCTGTGAACGTGACAATCTGCCCGATCGCTATTAACCCCATAAATGCTGATTCAGACAGATTTCAGCAACACATGCTGCTTTTAACATTTTTATCACAACTTTTAAAATGAATTTAAACTTTTTTTTAATCACACTATTTATATGATTTTAATACTGAATGATACTGTAACCATCACTTATTAATATTTTTAACCGGGTTACATTTAGCCCAGATATCACATTATCATTGAGTTCATAGCTAATATCATTAATGACCGGTAGTTGTTATATTATCTTACAAGCAGTTACAGGATGTTTCTTTGGCAAAAATAATACAGTATCAATATGACTGCTTACTGTACTGTAGACATACTCAACAACAGATATAATATGTTACATATATGCAAAGCATGTAAATGTATATTTTATTATGTACATTTTTATATATATTTCAAAGCTGAGTATGGAGGTCACTGGAAAAATACATTTTATGAATAAAGTTGCATAAAAAGTAATAATGTTATGAGTGTAGCAGAAAAATCGGAACATTTCAAGGCCAAAGGTCAAGTTTGTGTCTACCCCTTGACTGGTGTGTCTACCTCAGCTGTGTGGTGGTACTGTATACATACAGTAATACTGGATTACAACAGTGATATGGTTTCAGTAACCGGTTGCCTTATACAGTATCAGGAGTTAGGGGCCAGTGTGCTTTGGAGGTTGCGTTAGCTGCTAATGCTAAGCATTGCTAGCATAATGCTAACGTTATTTG